>CM055956.1:74261515-74663526 GCA_029490685.1 Schizonepeta tenuifolia | reverse complement strand
CAAATGGAGATCCTTGTTGGATTTTACAGTTGATTGGTTACTGTTTTATTTTATGACAATTCAGGATGACCAGTTTCTGGAAATAAATTCCTCCCTGGATCCCCAAACAGTCACTGCCCAAAACTCAATTACCAGAAAAGCTGGTGGAAAGAAGGAATCAGAAAAAGAAATGCAGGTAGGTGAATGTTGAACCGTTTTTCACTAAATCCACGTTGAAGTCACTGACATTCTTTCATTTCTTCTAGCTCATAGTGGACATGAGGGAATTTATGAGCAGCCTCCCAAATGTGCTCCACCAGAAAGGCATGCGTATTATACCAGTGACTTTGGAAGTAGGAGATTACATTCTGTCCCCGCTGATATGTGTTGAGCGTAAGAGTATTCAAGATCTCTACGGAAGTTTTGCATCAGGTCGGTTATATCATCAGGTGGAAATGATGTCGCGCTATTATCGAATACCTGTCCTCCTGATTGAGTTTTCACAAGATAAAAGCTTTTCATTTCAGGTTCTTAATATTAACAATTTAACATTGCTCTTATCATTTTGCAAGTACTTAAGTTCGTCTAGCAAACATCATTGGTTTTTTTGTGCAGTCTGCAAGTGAGATAGGTGATGATGTTACACCAACCAGCATTATATCCAAGTTGTCATTGCTCGTTCTCCATTTTCCTCGTCTGCGTATTGTTTGGTCACGTAGCTTGCATGCTACTGCTGAAATTTTTGCTACTCTTAAAGCAAATCAGGATGAACCCGATGAGGCCAAGGCAATTAGAATTGGCGTCCCATCAGAAGATGGTGTTATCGAGGATGATATTAGGTGAGGTTCTTGTGTTCTTGTTATTGGTGAGTTTTGATGGCTGTAGATCTTATAATGCTAATTAGATGCCTTAGCGCCATTCATATGAAAGTTATAATAGCAAGCGAACAGTCTTTTCTTAGTCATCACTGGTAAGAATGATAATTGACTTTACTCTTTCTGCTTTTAGTTAAATGTTTGGGATATAATTTGATGATCAGATCTACTTTGATTGCCAGAGCTGAAAATTTTAATACATCGGCAGTTGAGTTCCTTAGACGGCTTCCTGGGGTCACAGATTCCAACTATCGGTTAATTATGGAAAAGTGTAAAAGCTTGGCAGAACTCGCTCTACTTCCAATGGAGGAGTTAGCAGAGTTGATGGGGGGTCAGAAAGCTGCAAAAACCTTGAGAGATTTTCTCGATGCCAAGTTTCCGACCTTGCTGTAGATGCGCCATTTTCCAACTTTAGGTAATGCGTCATTTCCAACTTTTTATACTACCTCGATGTTTGGATGTTAAATTCTACCTCTTCCTTTTCACCTAGGATTGAAATTTGCAACCTGATCTAGTTATTGTGAAGGCTGTGATGATGCCACCTTCATTTGATGAAAGTGTGAACTCTGTTTACAGCTTCCGCAGTCTTACAAACGATCAAAGAAGCGGGCGGCAGTATAGGTGAATATTCAAGAATAAGAATTGGATGAATTGCCATTACCATTGCCATTGCCAGACTGCAGACTTCAAATTTGCAGCACTGAGTGAGTGGATCTGAAGAAGATCAACACAAGGGAATATGAGGATGTTCTATGCAGTTGGTGGTTTTGTTGCGGATGCTGTCTTGTGTGATCGTGTTCTTTCGCCCCGATGCATATACGGGATCCAATCCTTCATATAATTATTTGTTTATTTATTTTGTAATATAGGCTAACTACTCGAGGGACAGTCGTAGTGTTATTCAGCCATAGAATTTTGATATGGTCTTGAAAAATTCATCAATAGTGAAGATGGATTCTACGATCGACTCCTTATATGCAGAACTATGATTGGAATTGGCACAGAGGAATTTAGGCTGACGCTGAGGTCTCATAATAGCTACACGTGAACAAATATTTTGAAAACAGTAAATGAGTTTAAAAGGAATTGGACGACTTAGGAAAAATAACTACGATTGCATGAGTATAATATAGTAGTAACACAAGTTATCTCAAAAAATAAAAATAATGACACAAGTTGACATAAAAAAAATGACAGAAATCGGTCTATAATCCTACAAAAATGCCTTTAGCACCTGTTTCTTTTAATTTTAGAATTTCATAGTGGTCGAGTTTATATAAGGGTAATTTTAAACACATCCCCCAATTTACTCCACATAGCCTTTAATAATTAAAAAAATTAAAATATAATCTGAATGTTCTCATTTACCCTTGCCCCACTAATTAACAACGAGACAGTTATTATCTCCGATAACTCCCAAATTAAAATTTATTTGCTAACAGTAAAGAGGTTGCCGGGATAAGGTCATTCAGATGGGATAGTGAACGATAGCGATTTGCAAATTGACAGTAGATTGACAAAATAATCAAGGACAAAGCCATGGCTGTCCAAGATTTTAATGTCTTCATAACATTTTCTGCCTCAGATTGAGGGTCGAGAACCCCAACATGTCTATTGATTAATCACAATTATTTTCTTTATTTTCTGTCTCTTTGGTTTGTTATCTGTACATCTTGCGCTCTTCTTCTTCACACTGGTCATATTCTTCCTCTTCAAGTAGTTTCATTTGTAGCTTCACAACCAATCACCATAGTGTTCGTTTAGTGTTTGCTTCCTCTTTATGTATTTAAATTTTGACTGAGAAAGAGGAAAACTTCCCAATTACACACTCAAAGATTTTTATGTTTGAGAAAGGATATTGAGTTGGAGAAGCAGAATTAAGAATCTTTTTGAAATTGGAATTATACGTTTATGTTCTCTTGAATTTTGCATTGAAAATTAGAGGGGGCTGAGGGGTAAATGAGAACATTTTAATTATATATTTAATTTTTTAATTAGTGGGGGCTATACGGAGTAAATTGGGGGTTGTGTATCAGTGACGGACCCAGTATTTTGAAATTGGAGGTACGAAATATTATGATACTTGAAGAATTGGCGGGGTGGGGGGGAGGGGGTTGCAAGGGGCTCGGCCTCCGAGAATTTTTTTTTCGCTATCCAATAATAAAAATGATTTAAAATGCACACAATTAGATAAAATGTATATAAAGAAATATTCATAGAGTTCAAAAGAATTATATTATTCAGTAATTACAACTCAAGAGTCGAACCCGAGCCGACAAGTCTTCATTTTCAGGAATCGATCCATGACATCTTCATCAGGAACTTGCATGAACATTTTTTTCTCAATGAAAGTTACTAAACAATCACTTAATAATTGATCGCTCATGTTGTTTCACAGCTTTTTTTGACATAAGTCATCCCCGAAAATACTCTTTCCACACCTGCAGTAGTTACTGAGAGAATCACCACCAACTTGATCAACAAAAAAAAATCGTCGGATAAGTCACATGCTTTTTAGTTTCTACAAGCATCACCGAAAGAGCACCAAGATCATTCAGATTCCCAAATCTTTCATCCTTTTGCAAATCTTCAATAAATATATCAAGTTGGTATTCAAGAGACAACACATCAATATCTGAAAATTCAAATCTCAACTCTTAGTTATTTGCATATTTTCAATAATATATGATTTCTTATAAGATTGAATTTAAAATTCTAAATATATTGAATTATTAAAATATTATTGTACGAGTATTACATATAGAGATTATATAATGAAATACCCACTATGGGAATTACAACCCAATATATAGCCCACCTTTTAATTTACACAAATCATACCACTTTTTATAATTTGAGACCTAAATACTCTTATTCTTTTTTACCCATCTCATGTACCCGGATCCATTTCCATCCTTCAAGTCACAGAGCATTTGTAACTTTATCTCTACCCTCCCCACGCAACTCTCTCTTCCTCTCATCTCTTCATTCTTCAATATCAATTTCATCTCTCTACAATATTACTGCTCTATCTCTCACAGTAATGCTCTTCTTAATCTTCCAAACAATTATTTATTTGGTGCGCAAGGTATATATATACTACTGTATGCATCTGTGAATTGATAGATTCTTTCGTTTCTAGTTTTCCTCTCTCTTTCTTCCATAATCCCTTGAAAATTCCAACCCAACGGAGAAGATGTTTAGAACCTACGAAGAGCTAATCAACGACAGCAGCGTCCAAATCGAGCTAATTGAGGTCCACACCCACTCTTTGCAAGGCAGTCATGGCTCCATCGTGCGGCTGCCGTCCCACGACCGCTGCTTCTTCCCCTCGCATCCAAATTCTCCAACCAAACCGCCTCTCCGACATGTCATCCACCATAAAAGTGTTCGTCGATGGCGTCGAGAAATCTCATTGGTTGAGGTCGAAGGACTTTAAACGCTACATCAAGCTCAGCTTTAGCGTCGACAGCGACGGGAGGCTGACGATCAGGGGGTGGAGGCGAGGTTTTGCAATCATCTACAGTTCTGGTAATTCATTTATTTTACAGATCTGTATTTTGATTTGTTTGGTGACGAGAATCTGAAATCGGATGAGAAAAAGAGACGTCGTGATCAATCGATCTACTGACATTGAGCTGACAATAAATTGTGAGTATCAAGTAGAGAAATTTGGGGGTTTTTGAATTGGAAATGTTGGTTTGATTTATTTTGTAGGATAAAAATGAGGTGTTTTTTAGAATTAAGCGAAACACACAACTGAAGAAGCTAATGAATGCATATTGTGACCGACAATCAGTTGATTTCAACTCTATTGCTTTTCTATTTGATGGTCGTCGTCTTCGAAGGGAGCAGACTCCGGATGATGTTGTGTAATTTGATCTCTTGTAATTGTGGTGGATTTTTTATTTTTTGAACTCCAAGTCTGTTTTTAGTTGGTACTTTTTGGTACTAATGACCATATTAGTGCCAAAAGTACCAACAGAAAGCACAAAAAAATACTAAGTAATTTGGTATTTTGGCACTATGGTCATTAGTGCCAAAATACCAAATTACTTAGTATTTTTTTGTGCTTTCTGTTGGTACTTTTGGCACTAATATGGTCATTAGTACCAAAAAGTACCAACTAAAAACAGACTTGGAGTTCAAAAAATAAAAAATCCACCACAATTACAAGAGATCAAAATTACACAACATCATCCGGAGTCTGCTCCCTTCGAAGACGACGACCATCAAATAGAAAAGCAATAGAGTTGAAATCAACTGATTGTCGGTCACAATATGCATTCATTAGCTTCTTCAGTTGTGTGTTTCGCTTAATTCTAAAAAACACCTCATTTTTATCCTACAAAAATAAATCAAACCAACATTTCCAATTCAAAAACCCCCAAATTTCTCTACTTGATACTCACAATTTATTGTCAGCTCAATGTCAGTAGATCGATTGATCACGACGTCTCTTTTTCTCATCCGATTTCAGATTCTCGTCACCAAACAAATCAAAATACAGATCTGTAAAAATAAATGAATTACCAGAACTGTAGATGATTGCAAAACCTCGCCTCCACCCCCTGATCGTCAGCCTCCCGTCGCTGTCGACGCTAAAGCTGAGCTTGATGTAGCGTTTAAAGTCCTTCGACCTCAACCAATGAGATTTCTCGACGCCATCGACGAACACTTTTATGGTGGATGACATGTCGGAGAGGCGGTTGTGGTTGGAGAATTTGGATGCGAGGGGAAGAAGCAGCGGTCGTGGGACGGCAGCCGCACGATGGAGCCATGACTGCCTTGCAAAGAGTGGGTGTGGACCTCAATTAGCTCGATTTGGACGCTGCTGTCGTTGATTAGCTCTTCGTAGGTTCTAAACATCTTCTCCGTTGGGTTGGAATTTTCAAGGGATTATGGAAGAAAGAGAGAGGAAAACTAGAAACGAAAGAATCTATCAATTCACAGATGCATACAGTAGTATATATATACCTTGCGCACCAAATAAATAATTGTTTGGAAGATTAAGAAGAGCATTACTGTGAGAGATAGAGCAGTAATATTGTAGAGAGATGAAATTGATATTGAAGAATGAAGAGATGAGAGGAAGAGAGAGTTGCGTGGGGAGGGTAGAGATAAAGTTACAAATGCTCTGTGACTTGAAGGATGGAAATGGATCCGGGTACATGAGATGGGTAAAAAAGAATAAGAGTATTTAGGTCTCAAATTATAAAAAGTGGGTATGATTTGTGTAAATTAAAAAGGTGGGCTATATATTGGGTTGTAATTCCCATAGTGGGTATTTCATTATATAATCTCTATATGTAATACTCGTACAATAATATTTTAATAATTCAATATATTTAGAATTTTAAATTCAATCTTATAAGAAATCATATATTATTGAAAATATGCAAATAACTAAGAGTTGAGATTTGAATTTTCAGATATTGATGTGTTGTCTCTTGAATACCAACTTGATATATTTATTGAAGATTTGCAAAAGGATGAAAGATTTGGGAATCTGAATGATCTTGGTGCTCTTTCGGTGATGCTTGTAGAAACTAAAAAGCATGTGACTTATCCGACGATTTTTTTTTTGTTGATCAAGTTGGTGGTGATTCTCTCAGTAACTACTGCAGGTGTGGAAAGAGTATTTTCGGGGATGACTTATGTCAAAAATAAGCTGTGAAACAACATGAGCGATCAATTATTAAGTGATTGTTTAGTAACTTTCATTGAGAAAAAAATGTTCATGCAAGTTCCTGATGAAGATGTCATGGATCGATTCCTGAAAATGAAGACTTGTCGGCTCGGGTTCGACTCTTGAGTTGTAATTACTGAATAATATAATTCTTTTTGAACTCTATGAATATTTCTTTATATACATTTTATCTAATTGTGTGCATTTTAAATCATTTTTATTATTGGATAGCGAAAAAAAAATTCTCGGAGGCCGAGCCCCTTGCAACCCCCTCCCCCCCACCCCGCCAATTCTTCAAGTATCATAATATTTCGTACCTCCAATTTCAAAATACTGGGTCCGTCACTGATACACAACCCCCAATTTACTCCGTATAGCCCCCACTAATTAAAAAATTAAATATATAATTAAAATGTTCTCATTTACCCCTCAGCCCCCTCTAATTTTCAATGCAAAATTCAAGAGAACATAAACGTATAATTCCAATTTCAAAAAGATTCTTAATTCTGCTTCTCCAACTCAATATCCTTTCTCAAACATAAAAATCTTTGAGTGTGTAATTGGGAAGTTTTCCTCTTTCTCAGTCAAAATTTAAATACATAAAGAGGAAGCAAACACTAAACGAACAACTATGGTGATTGGTTGTGAAGCTACAAATGAAACTACTTGAAGAGGAAGAATATGACCAGTGTGAAGAAGAAGAGCGCAAGATGTACAGATAACAAACCAAAGAGACAGAAAATAAAGAAAATAATTGTGATTAATCAATAGACATGTTGGGGTTCTCGACCCTCAATCTGAGGCAGAAAATGTTATGAAGACATTAAAATCTTGGACAGCCATGGCTTTGTCCTTGATTATTTTGTCAATCTACTGTCAATTTGCAAATCGCTATCGTTCACTATCCCATCTGAATGACCTTATCCCGGCAACCTCTTTACTGTTAGCAAATAAATTTTAATTTGGGAGTTATCGGAGATAATAACTGTCTCGTTGTTAATTAGTGGGGCAAGGGTAAATGAGAACATTCAGATTATATTTTAATTTTTTTAATTATTAAAGGCTATGTGGAGTAAATTGGGGGATGTGTTTAAAATTACCCTTATATAAACTCGACCACTATGAAATTCTAAAATTAAAGAAACAGGTGCTAAAGGCATTTTTGTAGGATTATAGACCGATTTCTGTCATTTTTTTTATGTCAACTTGTGTCATTATTTTTATTTTTTGAGATAACTTGTGTTACTACTATATTATACTCATGCAATCGTAGTTATTTTTCCTAAGTCGTCCAATTCCTTTTAAACTCATTTACTGTTTTCAAAATATTTGTTCACGTGTAGCTATTATGAGACCTCAGCGTCAGCCTAAATTCCTCTGTGCCAATTCCAATCATAGTTCTGCATATAAGGAGTCGATCGTAGAATCCATCTTCACTATTGATGAATTTTTCAAGGACCATATCAAAATTCTATGGCTGAATAACACTACGACTGTCCCTCGAGTAGTTAGCCTATATTACAAAATAAATAAACAAATAATTATATGAAGGATTGGATCCCGTATATGCATCGGGGCGAAAGAACACGATCACACAAGACAGCATCCGCAACAAAACCACCAACTGCATAGAACATCCTCATATTCCCTTGTGTTGATCTTCTTCAGATCCACTCACTCAGTGCTGCAAATTTGAAGTCTGCAGTCTGGCAATGGCAATGGTAATGGCAATTCATCCAATTCTTATTCTTGAATATTCACCTATACTGCCGCCCGCTTCTTTGATCGTTTGTAAGACTGCGGAAGCTGTAAACAGAGTTCACACTTTCATCAAATGAAGGTGGCATCATCACAGCCTTCACAATAACTAGATCAGGTTGCAAATTTCAATCCTAGGTGAAAAGGAAGAGGTAGAATTTAACATCCAAACATCGAGGTAGTATAAAAAGTTGGAAATGACGCATTACCTAAAGTTGGAAAATGGCGCATCTACAGCAAGGTCGGAAACTTGGCATCGAGAAAATCTCTCAAGGTTTTTGCAGCTTTCTGACCCCCCATCAACTCTGCTAACTCCTCCATTGGAAGTAGAGCGAGTTCTGCCAAGCTTTTACACTTTTCCATAATTAACCGATAGTTGGAATCTGTGACCCCAGGAAAGCCGTCTAAGGAACTCAACTGCCGATGTATTAAAATTTTCAGCTCTGGCAATCAAAGTAGATCTGATCATCAAATTATATCCCAAACATTTAACTAAAAGCAGAAAGAGTAAAGTCAATTATCATTCTTACCAGTGATGACTAAGAAAAGACTGTTCGCTTGCTATTATAACTTTCATATGAATGGCGCTAAGGCATCTAATTAGCATTATAAGATCTACAGCCATCAAAACTCACCAATAACAAGAACACAAGAACCTCACCTAATATCATCCTCGATAACACCATCTTCTGATGGGACGCCAATTCTAATTGCCTTGGCCTCATCGGGTTCATCCTGATTTGCTTTAAGAGTAGCAAAAATTTCAGCGAGTAGCATGCAAGCTACGTGACCAAACAATACGCAGACGAGGAAAATGGAGAACGAGCAATGACAACTTGGATATAATGCTGGTTGGTGTAACATCATCACCTATCTCACTTGCAGACTGCACAAAAAAACCAATGATGTTTGCTAGACGAACTTAAGTACTTGCAAAATGATAAGAGCAATGTTAAATTGTTAATATTAAGAACCTGAAATGAAAAGCTTTTATCTTGTGAAAACTCAATCAGGGAGGACAGGTATTCGATAATAGCGCGACATCATTTCCACCTGATGATATAACCGACCTGATGCAAAACTTCCGTAGAGATCTTGAATACTCTTACGCTCAACACATATCAGCGGGGACAGAATGTAATCTCCTACTTCCAAAGTCACTGGTATAATACGCATGCCTTTCTGGTGGAGCACATTTGGGAGGCTGCTCATAAATTCCCTCATGTCCACTATGAGCTAGAAGAAATGAAAGAATGTCAGTGACTTCAACGTGGATTTAGTGAAAAACGGTTCAACATTCACCTACCTGCATTTCTTTTTCTGATTCCTTCTTTCCACCAGCTTTTCTGGTAATTGAGTTTTGGGCAGTGACTGTTTGGGGATCCAGGGAGGAATTTATTTCCAGAAACTGGTCATCCTGAATTGTCATAAAATAAAACAGTAACCAATCAACTGTAAAATCCAACAAGGATCTCCATTTGGTAGGAAAATAACTTTTATACTTAAATATCTTCAATTGTAACTTTACTCCATCTGTCCTACGGAGAAGGTCAAGATTTCTATTTCGGTTGGTTCAAAGAAGTTGGTATATTCTGAAAGAAGGAATTCAGGCATAAGCAAAGAGTCAGTTATCCAATATATTTTACCATACAGAATGGCTTATAAGATTAGCATCTAAGTTCTTGCCATCCACCGATTAATTGTGCGATCTTCTTAAGTTCAGGGAAGGCAGAGTGGCAAACAAAAGTAGCTATAAAATATTATATCATAAAGTAAATGCAATTTATAAGATGCATAATAGGAAATATAAGATATACTCAGCATCATAGTATATCCAAGATAATATTATGTAAAATAATTTCAAAAATAATGTTTTTATTAATTCTTAATTTACACAAATTATTTAACTATTTGTAGTAATGTCTCTTAATGATCGAATGAGAAATGAAAGAAAGATAAAATGTTTGGAGCCTGACAGGCACATCAGATGAAAACATTTAACAGAAGAAAACAATGAAATGCTATATTCAAAAAAAAAATATTACGTAAATTAGTTTTAACTATGCATTTTTATTATTCTTAATTTACACAAACTATTAAAGTATTTGAAGTATATGTTTCTTAATAATCGAAGGAGAAATGAATGAACAGTTGAAAACATCTAACAGAACAAAGCAATGAAACAGAATTTTACTGATAAAAGATATGGGAGCAAATTAAAAAGTGCATAATAGCAAACCTGACTAACTGGTAACATCATTAGAGACTTTTGCCTGATTAGTGATTCAAATGCCTCATTTTCTCGACGTATACTTGCCTCAAATTTCTGAACTTCAGTAGAATTCTCATAAAATAGAAAATAAACTTTCAACCTCTTTAAGGGATTTTCAGATTTGTAGACTTCAATTTCTCTGACAAAAGCAATGTCAGGGTGGTAAAGAATTATGACAGAGGGCTGCAAGATATCAAGTATACTCCTATCATTCTCCAGGGCATGGAAATACACTGATGAGAGCTGGATATTTTCTGGTCCTTGATCATGCTTTCTTAAAATCCTTCTGCCTGCGTCCTGAGATGCATTTTTAAGACGATGATCAGCAGGTGACAAAGTCTGCTCATTTCGTGTTCCATCAACTTTTAAGGTTGGGGTCTTAGATGGATTACTAGTTTCAGATTCAGGATCAGCCTTTCTTATTACAGGTTTTTTCTTTTTTCTTTCACTTTTTTCCGATTCTTTACCATGTTCTCCATTGGTTCCACCATCTTTGATATCACTTTTCCCTTTCGCTAATGTACTTATTTCACGTGCTGCAGCCAGCAGTGCATCATTTTCTAGCCTGCTTATGCTAGTAGTAACATCAGCTTTCTGACCAGAAACAGTGGGAGTGACTCCATCAAGAATTCCAAAACCTTTTGCTACTTGTGGTTTCTTTTTGTTGCTTTTTGGTAAAGCCTGCAGCTCCACTTTACTCAGCAAATATTTTTGCCATTCCTCTTGAATCACCTTCAACAGAAGCAAATAAACAAAATGGTAACTGTAATCAAATGTCCGCATTAAGATAAATAAGATATACGCATGTGTGTGAAAAATCTGGGAACAAATTGGAGTTTACTAATGAGACATGTAAGAGGGTGGTTGAGCAGCTGGAAAATGTGCTCTATGGGTTTTCTAAACATAACATCTTGTAACGTATTTAGACATTTGACAATAAACGCAACCAAAAATCAAGTAAAAAATTGCCAGTGGGAGAAATGATAGGGAGGGGGAAAAGATAAGAAAGCATCGATAATCATGTTTGAAAACCTTCTGTCGGCCTTTTGTAATGCAATCTTGAAGCTGAATGCAAGAATGCTCATCTTTGCAAGCCACAAGTATATTTCCATTTTGATCATCTCCATTTCCAACTAATGATTCTTGTCCGACAATTTCTTGCTTCTGTCTCTCCTCTTGTATCTCCATGAGAATATCCTGAAAAAAACCAATTGTGAAAAGAGGATGGTTACATTACAAGAGAATGACGTTCATTCAATTATACCACAGTAATCCCTAAAGTAAAAAATTAGGGTGATTTAGTTTCTGCCATCCAAACTATGACATTTTATCGTGTTTTCCATACAAACTATTTTTTTCCATCCCCTAAACTGTGCAACTTTTGTTATTTTCCATCTAAGCTACCACTGGTGTAAATATTCCCATGCAAATGATAATCGACTGGGGTGGGGGGGGGGGGGGGGGGATGGATATTTGGTATAAAGTGAAAAAAAACGTTCAGATGGAAAGAAACTCATAAATTCATTGCAAATAGTGAAATCACAACGAGTGGCCATAGCTTGAGGTAATTTATTTTGAAAATAGAAATTTGAGGATCTCAATGATAAGGAAATCAATCACTCACTTGTAAAACCTTCCACTTTGGCGGTTCCTCCAAGATTTCCTCCAGCACTAAAGCACTAGTCGCAGCTGTTAGATAATGTACACACTTTTAGGTAAAGAATACAAACATGAAGCAGTTTAAATCCTTAGTGTATAACAGCAAAGCATAGTTCAACACCGCACATACTTCTAACAAATTTCGGAAGACAAGGGAACGAGTTTATATGTCCCCTCATTTAGTGCAAATATGAAGATCTCATAAATAACACGTGAAGATAATAAACTGCAAAATTATAGTATGTTTATTGATAAATAAGTATTGCAGAAAGCAGAATTCACCATCTCCATCCTTGTTCCCTTCGTCTAGTTTTCTCTTCCCGGTTGATGCGATCTTACCCAATCCAATCGGTTTTCCACTACCTGACCTACCAAAATGATAAACCCGCTTCTTTGCATACTCAAAAATCTTGTAACTAGACTCAGCAAATATCCAAACAGATCGAAAACTCTCAGAAGCTCTAAGGGAATCCAGATACTTCAGGTAAGTAACTGCATCATACCTATTAAAATGCAATGAGACGTAAAACTCAAAAGGCACATCTATAAGCATTCAGGAAAAATTACTAGAACTGGACATTAGGGTTACTTTAACTAAATTTATGTATACAAACTCTTTCAGCATGGGACAAACTTATGGGGGCACATGAAGTTATCCAACTGTTGAAATGCTCTAAGTAGATGATAAATTAAAGAAAGAAAAAAAGAAAACTAAATCAATATTAAGAGTTCATGGATGAAAGAAAATATGTTGCCTTATACATCAAACACAAGATGGATTCAACAATTATTTGGAGTGTTATAATAAAAACAATGAGTCAACGACTAACATCAATTTCCATTTTAAATTGCAGTTGGATAAACCACAAGCTCAATGCACGCATTTTGATCGGGTGGGTGACTAAAATTTGGTACAGTTGAACAACGTAAAGATAATATACTTCAACGATGATAAAAATTGTCGCAGAGATTTTCTTGGATTTGAAAACTCAGCAGACAGTTCAACTAAACAAAAGTTTGTATTTCCTATTCAACACATGTGCCCATATGCATGTTAATCTATATATATCTAATTTTTATCTTTCTCCCCGAACAGAAAATAACTTCAAGATTTATCGAAAAACATGCTAGGGACCTAAATTCAGTCTACAAGACTGATTAAAATAACTTCATTTAATTTCCTTAGTGAAACTTTCTATGCTCACAAAGATAAAATTTGTGATTTCAACAGGATCAGGGGAATGGAGTGAGTTCTAAATTAAAACATGGAAATATATCCAACTAAAAGTGTATTGTTTACTAGCAAGAGTTGTATTTGACAAAGAATTTCTCCAGTTCTTCCTGACAGTGGCTCACAGGGTACATAGGGATATTATACAATTCCAGCATAGAAAAAGAACCCTTGTTTGCCATGCGTGGCACCTAAGCAGTATTCCTTCAGCCAGATTTATACATACTACTTATGTTGCAATTTATCAGCAGTCAACAAATCTTCCTCTTGACTAATCATGGTCAAAGGGGTACCCATTCACTTCCCTATTCAATACAACGATAAGAACTTATTAAAAGATGTAACTCAATGTATATCCTACTTATTCCTACATCAGCTAGCAAGAGTTTAAAGAATGAGAATTCACGATAGTCCGAAATCCTACAGTGAAGCAATATCTTAAGAATTCTATTCCACCTGCGTGATTGTAAATTAGCCGTGAAAGCCCCTAGTAGACATCCTAACAATAACTAAAAGATACTACCATGAAGAAACAAAGGCTAGGACATATGGTCGTCCCAACAAAACATCATGGAAATGATTACCTTCATATAATCTTACTAAATCTATATAAATTCTATACAGCAAAAAATAGGCAAAAAGTACCTTGCAAGATAATCCAACAATTTCCGCAATGTCTTCAAATCAGAGACTAGCTGCTTAGTCCTCTTCCCTAATGTATGCCATATAGGATCCAACTGCTTCCTTACAATCTCATCAAAAGACTTGAACAACCCGTTCTCCACCGTCAAATCATCCACATCAACCTTGTTAGTCTTCCTCATCTCCTTTAAACATGCATCCATCACTTCTATCACTGCTTTCTGAATCCCAATCATGTATGTTGACATTGGGACACGAATGTCTATAACCTCTGGAGGATCCCTTCCAAATGCTGAGAAACATAAACCTAAATCCCTCCAACAATTTTTTTTAAAAAGTAAGCAACAATGGAAGGCATAGGCATTTTAATCCATATTAAACACACTACTAACTTACAGAAAACTTATATGGCAGAATTATATCTAGGAACAAATTTTTATAGACAATCATATTTTAATCAACATATTTATTACCAACGAAAACCTACAACTAAAGTAAAAATGTTGAAGTATATTACCTGAAATCTAGGCCACAGATGAAGTTTACGGAGAAAAAGGCACTTGAGGATGCGCTCAGCTTTAGCGAAGCCGGAAACCATTGCTTGGGGGCGGTCGGAGAAGGCTCGAACGTAGAGAGAGCGATTCAACGACCGCAGAATACGAACGATGAAAGCCTCCGTGGAAATATCGGAAAGAGAATGAGCGTTGAGGAGAAGGATTCCGGCGACGGCGGTGGTGGGGATGCGCCGAGTGAGCAAATCAACGATGAGAATCCGAGCAGTAATGAAGAAGATGCCTCCGGAGGTGTAGAGAGAGAGGCGGTGGTGCGCGTGGAGTTCAGCAGTGATGGAGGGGAAGCGAGAAGCAGCGTCGATGGAAGCCTTTTGGGAAGGGGAGGCGTTGAGGATGAGGAGGGAGCCCTGGGAGGCGTCGTGGAGGCTGAGAAGGGAGGATACCAGTTTGGGGAGGCCGAGGCCGGCGGAGAGGACGACTACGCCGCCGCTGGGCTCCTCCAGGAGGTCGGCGATTATGTGTTGGTGGAACTCTACCATTGTCAAGAGGAGAAGTTAGCGGCTGAATTTTGGGGGTGGAGCGTCGCCGGGAGTTTTCATCAATTACTATGAATTCAACTTCGCTCCAAACTTCATAAAAAACGGCATTTATACCACACGTGTGTTTCGTTAAAGGGACGGTCTCCCGTGTGCGTGCGCGCACGATGAGCGTGCCTCCTTATATTTTTTAAATTAATAATAAACTAGTCTGTAGCCCGTCGAAAATCGACGAAAAATTATTATTTAATAAAATTAATAAAATTTATGTGAAAGTATAAGATTAATATTATTGTTATTTTTTTTTTTCAATATTATTCATTAAAATTTCAAATTTAATTCACACTTATTATTTTTATAGATAATTTTGAAAGCCTTATTTCTTCTCAAAAATTATTTACTTCTCAAATATTGTCTTGTGTTGATTTAGTATAAAAATTGAGGTGGTTCTTTTAATAGTAGATATCTATTTGTCTCCCTAAATTCTAAAAAAAATAAAAGTTGCCACATTGGTACTGAATCGGTCCCTCAATGCACATAATATTATCTTGTGTTGATTTAGTATAAGAATTGAGGTGGTTCTTTTAATAGCAGATATCTATTTGTCTCCCTAAATTCTAAAAAATAAAAGTTGCCACGTTGGTAGTGAATCGGTCCCTCAATGCACATAATTCTAGATCAAAATTAGCCCGTGGACAAATCGTTAGTAAATTTACTATTAATTTTCCAACTTATTCAAACGTTTTCCAAGGAAAAAAAAATAAGTTAAACCACCGGTTCACAATCATCTCGTCTACCTTGACGGTTCCGACCTGTAACCGGCCTATTGACTATAATATTGATTTTAAATTATATAAATAATCATCTTCCAAATATATTAATAAAAAATTAATGATGACATTTATTTTCTTTTTACCTGAAATTAATATTTAATTATGTACATAACTATATTCCAAAAATATTTACACAATATTTAATAAATAAAATTTAATTATAAATTATTGTATTAATAAATAATTATCTTCCAAACATATTCATAGAAAAATAAATGATGATATTCGTTTCTTTTTTACCAGCTTCGAGAATAACTTTATTAACTGATAATAGAACTTCAAGAATTATTTCACTATGTACTTAGAAGTTTTTTCTTTTACAAAACTTTATGTGAAATGATTGTGATTCATAAAATTATTTAGTCAATGATATAAGATAAAAGTTGACCATAAATGTCCTTAATTTTATGAGTTCAAAATTATATAATATATTTAAAAAAAGTTGTCCCGCAAGTATTGAATTGACCTATCTACGCGTAAGATTCTTGATTTTTGGTCAGAATTGACTCGTTGATAAATCGTTAGTAATTTTTCTGCCAATTTTCATACATATATATTCTAAATTTTCCAACGGAGACGATTAATCAAACAATTTGAGATGATGTGTTTAGAATTATTCAAACTTGTTTAAAATTTATATACTCGTACTTGTTTAAAATCCGATTAAAAAATTAGTCATTTGTGTTCCTTTCTGAAAAAAAATCCGTATATTAGTCTACCGCCACAGTTCTGCGTCAGAACTGGCCTGTTGACCACGACTCTGATTTATAAGTGCGTAATTTATAAAATTTATTTAGAATTTATATAGATCCAAAAATTTAATAAAAATAATGATTGTACTATTCGTTATTGTCCTTAATTGTATAGTAATATTCGTTAATTCAAATTATAAATTATGCAAAGTTGGAAACCCAACTACAAATAATGTAAAAATTATTTCAGGGATGACGATTATAGATTTTAGAAAATACATGGAAAAAAAAAGCATAAGATGAAAATTCTCGAATGTCGGTTGAGAATTGGCTCATCTACCGCACGGCTTCAGGTCATAATTGACCCGTTGACCACGATTTTGATTTATAAATGCAGAATTTATGACGATTCTAGATTTTAGAAAATACATGAAAAAAAATGAATAAAATGAAAATTTTAAAATTAATAAGAATAAAGAATGAAAATGTGTCACGTGGGATCCGAGTTAAGGTACCCGTCGCAGTTAGGAATTGGCATGTCTACCTAATTAATTGATAAATTAGAAATTACTTATTTTTTATTAAATTAAATAAAAAAATATTAGACTATTTCTAAATTTAATTCGGTCAATCAATAAATTATCCAAACTATTTTGGAACCATTTATTCTATCACCTACTGTAATAAATTGGTTTCCCTAATAAAAACAATTATCTATTGGCCAATTAATAAATTGACCAAATTAAATTAAATTAAACTATAAAAATATGACAGTTATTTATTCGGCCGATTAATAAATAAATTGGCTATAAAATTCCTACAAAAAATAATTATCTATTCGACCAATTAATAAATTAATTGACCAAATTAAATTAAATTAAACTATAAAATATAGTTATTTATTCGGCCGATTAATAAATAAATTGGCCATATAAAACTGATGGAGCAAAAGATGAGAAAATACATATTGATTCTAGGTATTTATAGGCTTTTCAATAGGTGAAGTTTCATTGAGAAACCGATGTGGGACACAAGATTTTAGTATAGATATTTAAAATCTATTATTTTACATTTAAAAATTCAAAAAATTTGAGAATTTAGATAAATATGAATGGAGGAATATAAAGGGTGACACGTAAAATTTTTTCAAAGAAAGAATCGTTTTCCTTTTAGTAATATAATGATTAACGTTATTTAATTGAAAATTAATACTCCCTCCGTCCACGAAATAAGCTCTTGTTTGCTCACTTTTTTTTGTCCACAGAATAAACTCCTATTCTGCTTTTTGGACAATTATACCCTCTATTGTTTCCTATTTTTTCTACCCTTTACCACTAATGGGCGCATCACTACCTATTAACCCATTATTATTTCTGCCTAATTTAAACCCACTAATCACCCAACCTAATTAACCTACGATACCCCACAACCCACTACCCTCTTAACAGACAAATCATCCTCCACTCTCCAATTCCTCCCCCCAAAATCGGCAAAGTTGAAACCCTAACTCACTTCTTCTCTCTCACGCCACAATCCTCTATGGCCTCATTTACATTCTCACTCTGATTCTCTCTGCAACTCCCGATCAAAATGATATTCCTTCCTTCATTTCTGATTTAACAATCCCTATTGCAACTCACTTCTCTCCGATTCCCGATTATTCGTGGAGTTGGAGATTGACTCCATCGATATGGTGTCGGAAAACAACTTTTCCGGTGATGAAAGCGGAGGACGAAGCTTGCGGCTTGATGATTCGGATTACTTCATTCCTCTTGATGATTCGGAGGAGTTTATGAGGAAATCTGAGGCGGGGGAGGTGGTGGTCTCTCTGATTTCGAGTCCACCAACGATGAATCTGCTCCGATCTGTGCAGATTCCATCGTCTTCCCTGAAACTTGGGTGCCGGAAACACCTGGATGCTCCGATATGCTGCCATTTATCCCTGCGGGGTGGAAGAGCGAAGCAGAGAGAGTCCGATATTTGCAGACTCTAGGGATCTTCGTCCCTTCTGTGTTATCTCTCATCTAGGTGATTGCATTCTTATCTCTGACCTCTCATTTCTGATTGGTGTGGTTTAATCTGTGATTGGTGATTTGTCTGATCTCTGATTTGTGATTGGTGATTTATGATCTGTGGTTGAAGGGGTTGGCTGGTGATGCCTTGTATTTTTGAGCTTGCCCTTGCATCTGCCGTTTTTTAAATGTAATGAAGTTGTACTGTTTTGGGTTGTTGAGACCAGATTTGCTTCTTGAATGCTCTATTGTTGGTTTATGTGTTTAATTGAACATGATACTACACTTGAATGGAATGGTTGGCTTGGTGATGCCTTATATTTTTGAGCTTGCCCTTGCATCTGCCATTTTTAAATGTAATGAAGCTGTATTGTTTTGGGTTGTTGAGACCAGATTTGTCTCTTGAATGCTCTATTGCTGGTTTATGTGTTTAATTGAACATGATACTACACTTGAATGGAATGGTTGGCTGGTGATGCCTTCTATTTTGAGTTTTCCCTTGTACTGTTTTGAGTTGTTGAGGACCAGATTTCATTCTTCAATGCTCTAGTGATGGTTTATGTGTTTAATTGAGCATGATACTACACTTGATTGAACATGATACTACACTATTTGATTGTTTCTTCCCTGTGATGACATTGGTGTGTGAATTCTTTGTCTGAGGGGTTGGATGTTCATGCACTTAATGATGCCACCACTAGGTGATGATCCATTACCTAGTTTTGGAGGTTGATTTAGTGTTAAAAAGGCTCAAAATATAGTCAATGATGTCTAAATGATGAATCTGAGCAGATTCTGATAGGAAATGTGTAAGCTGTCATACCTGCTTGATTAGACTGTCCCTTGTGATTGGTTTTGTGATGGCTTGTATTGCTTTGACTTCTACAGTGCCTTTATCTCTGTTTTTGGAGTTTCCTTTGAGCTGGTTACTCTGTTATGAATGGAAAAATGCCAAATTTTCCATAAAAAAATGACTGTTCCCTGTGCATCTATGATTGGTCTTGAAACTGTACTATTAAACATTATCTTGGGTATGTATCTCTTTGATTTGCATGATTCTATAAGGTTCAACCTCATCTGGAAGCATGTAGTATCTGTCCTTGACTTTGGTTAAGGTAAACCACTTCTCATCTATGTGTATGGTATTGTACATGCTCTGAAATTTGATGAAACCTCCCTCAATGACTGAAACTAAGCTGACTAATGCTCCAACTTAGCCTACACAACTTATTTTGAGGGGTGAGAAATGGTTTGATGGCATGATGCGTGGTTTAAGCTGTTTGTCTTTCACCCACACATGAATTAGTGATTTGCTTACTCCAAGGTTGTCTGCCATCACTCTAAGTGAGGATCTCTGTAAAGTAGACAGTTTCTTCACTTTGTCAGCATCCATTTTCCATTTATCCTTATGCACTGACCCTTTCTTCATTGACTTTAACTGTATAGGTACTCCGGAAGCTTGCTGTAATGATGCTGATTTCATATGGACCATATGGTCCTCAAATCCACATGGAAAATCTGAGCAACCTCTTTTTTGCAACCATAAAGAACGTGTTGGGAAATTTATTAGTATAAGTTTTGATGAATTCCAAAACCGGCTGACCCCAACCGAGTAGATGTTGCCAATACCTAATGTTAGAGTTTAGGCTCGCTGTTTGAGCAAAGTTAAGATTTTATCTTTACAGGTCTCCAGTTGAAGATGGCAACAAGGCGTCACTCAGACAGAACATCAGTTGTGAAGAAAGACAACTGAGAGTTCATTTGTTCAGATGCAAACAAGGGGAAGTCTTCAGAACATCAGTTGAAGGAAACCAACTGAGCGTTCATCAGATAAGAAACAGTTGAGAGGAAGAGAACATCAGATGAAAAGGAAATCATCTGAGGGTTCAAACCCAACCGAGTAAAGAAGTGGAAGACAACTGAGGGTTCAGTTTCAGAACCTCAGTTATAGAATCTGAACAAGGAGTTCAACTGTTTTGAAGTTCAAAGTCAGCTGAGAACTCGACATATCGGAACATCAGCTGAAGATCACTCAGATGAAGGTCAAGACTTTCAACCGACAAACCGAAGTTGACTGTCAAAGATTTGAGTTTCAAAAGGAAGTCACATGAGGGTTTGACCGTTCAGTCATTACCCCATCTGGCCCAACATAAGGCTGTCTCAGATGGAAAGCAGAAGAGCACAGATGCCATATCAGGAAAGTCTGCAGAGATGAGAGACAAGCCATCGCTATCAACCGATCAGAGATCAGCTGCTCCTCCATCGGCTAGTTGATTCTCTCCGCATATAAATAGAGGCATTCTCTCATTCGAGAGATAGAGGACACACGAGACAGACTGAAGCAAGAGAGAAAAGTTCAATCACAAGCGAAAGAAAAATCTGCTAAACTCCTATTCTAAGAACATCAGCAGCTGAGAGTTCAAGAGTGATAGAACATTAGTAGCTGAGGGTTCATAGAGTGAAAATCTGTCTTAGATCTTAGTTTGAGTGTTTATTCGCTCAAGCCTTAGATCCAGCTCTCATTCGTGATCGAGCTGTAGTTGGAAATTCTACCCTTTCTCACACCGTAAAAAGTGTGCTAGGACCTTACTCTTCCTGTAATTGAGTAGTCAGGTCGTCAAGTACCCGCAAACTTGACTTAGGCTGTTTAGTGCCCGGAAACTAAACTGTAACGGTTGCTCAGCCCGCGTAAGCTGAGTGGTTCTGTCCAGAAGAACTTGGACTGAGGTGTGTGGACTCACATCTCCCCGTGGACGTAGGAGTTCTCTCCGAACCACGTAAATCTTGTGTGTCGTGTTTTCTTTTGTGTTTAGTCTTTATTATCATATCTTAACTGACAAACAAACCGCATACAATCTGCATACTTTCACAACAACAGTTTTGGTTTTGACCAACCGTGCATAAAAGCGTGAGTTTGATTTTACGAGTTTATTTTCCACCACATTCCGCACAACACCAACCTTCCAGCTGAGGTTGCTTACTCAGCTGTGAGATCCCAACTGAGTCCTCTCACTCAGTTGAAGTTGATTTCAAGTGTTAAGTTTTTTTTTTAAAAGCTCAAAAATCCTAACTGGTGTATTCCCCCCCCCCCCCCCCCATACACCAGTAACTCGTATCGGGACCATCAAGTGGTATCAGAGCAGTGGTTCAAAAGACTGCTGACTCTGTTTCACGAGGTGTGAATTCGAGAATTTTCTTCAGTGGTCAACTGAACAGGTCTTTTCACGCTAGTGCATTCTTGCTCGCATTTTTGTTGTCCTGCTTTTGTTTGTGCAGATGGACGTCAAGGACAAGATCACGGTCATGTTCTCTGTTGTCAACTATACATCATGGAGAACTCGAATGAAGAAGATCTTTTTGTCCAAACATCATAGGATGCAACAAGTTCTCACATCTGGACCAATCGTCATACGAGATAGAATACTTCGCACTCCCACAAATCCCAACGATGGAGATGCAGTGGTGGAGTATGTGGAGAAACAGCCAGAGGACTACACTCCGAAGGAGGCCAAGGTGAGCCAGCTGGATATCTGGGCTCAGAGCACAATAATGTCCACGGTTGGACAAGATTATCTGCCCTGGATAGAGGAGTGTGAGACCGCAAAAGAGATGTGGGACATCCTGGCCTCGCTAAGTGAAGGAAGTGACGAGACAAAGGAAAACAAGTTCTCGCATGCATGTCAAGATTTTGACAATTTCAGTCTACGACCTGATGAGACTATAGATCAGCTAGAGCTTCGGTTTATGGACATCATCAGAAGAATCCAATCCATCCGGAAAGGAAAATACACTCTAAGAGAAATAAACCTCAAAGTGTTGCAAGCTCTACCGGCTGAGTGGGATACTTTCATAAATATCCACGAGAGCCGAGCTGACCTAGGTGAAATGGGAACTGAAAGATTATTCTCAATCTTGAAAGGAAATGAGTATAAGGTCAACAGAAGGAGGTCGCAGCCCTCAAGTCAGAAAAATAGAATTGAGGATGTCGGCTCAGCATCAAAGTCAGTTGCCCTCCGAGCTGACTACTCAAAGTCGAGATCGTCAAGGCCAACCAGGTCGGCTGACACGACTGTAAAGGAGCCGAGCAGAGAAGAACTGCAACAGAACATTGCAGCGTTGTCAAAGAAGTTAGCCGATATGGATACTCGGTTCGGCAAATATAAACGTTTCTATAAATCAAACCAAACTCGAGACAGTTCGAAGTCAGTCACCAATGGTTGCTTCGAATGCGGCAAGGAAGGACACTTCAAAGCCGATTGCCCAGACCTCTCAAAGAAGGAAAGAGAAGCACTGAGGGCGAAGCAAACTGCAAAGAACAAGGCCATGGTAGCTGAAGAGGCAGCTGACGATATGGACATCTTCACAGACACTGAAGAATAGGATTACCTGACCTCTACCAACAAAGTCATCAGTCCGGATCAATGCCTCATGGCACTTGGAATCGACCAAGATGATATTGAGGTACAGGAGAAACAACTGAGGAAGAAGAAGGCGTCTACAACAATGTGGGTGATGGATAGTAGATGCTCGAAACACATGACGAATCTGAAGGATTTGCTTGGAAGTTTCGTGGAGAAAGAAGGTCCATCAGTTACTTTTGGTGATAACTCAAAAGGTTATACCAGAGGTTACGGTACCCTTGAAACCAATCATGTTTCAATTTCTAATGTCTCTTTTGTTGATGGATTGAAGCATAACCTGCTCTCCATCAGCCAATTCTGTGATAATGGGTTCTCTGTCAAGTTTGATGCACAGGGTTGCAGAGTTAAAGATGTCAGATCAAAGCAGGTGATATTGTTGGGAAATCGATCTCCAACAGGGAATGTATACTACGCTGACTGGAACAGCAGCCTCCCTGACACTTGCCTGTTGTCAAAGAGCAGTTCGGATGTGAGCTGGCTGTGGCACAAAAGGCTCAACCATCTGAACTTCAAGACGATGAACCGACTTGCCAGACAAGAACATGCAAGAGGCATACCTAACCGAGTGTTTTCAACAACACACATCTGCAGTGCATGCCAGCTGGGAAAGCTCGCTAGAACCTCCTTCCGGTTGAAGTCAACTCCTTCAACTGACCGAGTGTTACAGCTGATCCACATGGATCTCTTCGGGCCAGTTACACCAAAAAGCATTAATGGAAACGAATATACATTGGTTGTAACTGATGACTACTCAAGATATACGTGGACCATCTTCATGCGCCACAAAAGTGAGACCTGAGATGAGCTGCCCAAGCTGATGGATCGGATATCGAACCAACAAGAGATGAAGATCATATCTATCAGATCAGATCGTGGAACGGAGTTTCTAAATGAAACCATCATTGAGTATTGCGAAAAGAATGGCATAACCCATCAGACATTAGCCGCGCGTACTCCACAACAGAATGGCGTAGCTGAGCGAAGAAATAGAACTCTGAAGGATGCAGCCACATCCATGTTAGCGAGCTCAGCACTGCCTAAGAGATTTTGGGCTGAAGCGATCAACACAGCATGCTACACACAGAATCGATCTCTTCTCACCAAGCGGTTGGGAAAGACGCCCTACGAGCTGTGGAGACGTAGAAAGCCAGATATTTCTTATCTTCGTGTTTTTGGATCTAAGTGTTATATTCACAACAATGGGAAGACTCAGTTGAAAACCTTTGATGCCAAAGCTTCGAAGGGCATATTTCTTGGATATGCAGCTCGGATCAAGGCATATAGAGTTTTCAACAACAGCTCTCGTGTTGTGGAAATAACACCTCATGTTAGTTTTGATGAATCTACCTTCGAGTGCAGGGAACAGGTAAAGGAACAACACGCGGATCCAGCTGTTCTACCAAATCTCACCAGATCGCAAGCTCTTCGGGAAAAGAACCGAGCTGAACCACTAGTATGGGCAACTGAGGATGAGGACCCATACTCCTCTGAAGATGAATGCGAAGACCTCAGCTCGTCCCTAGGGGGAACTTCAGCTGATGTCCCTCCAACTGCATCAGCATCCGATGCCCAACCGAACTCGGTTCAATCTATTGTAAATGTTGAGGATCCAGACTCAACAGCTGATCAATCACCAGCTCTGAAGACTCCAACTCAGATGTCTGAACAGCCACTGTTGGAAGAAGAAGGAAGACGCAACCGAAGATGGTATGAAGTTCATTCCACCAACGACATCATTGGAGATCCAACCGAAGGTGTGCGCACAAGGAGCAGAGTTGCAAATCCAGAATCAACCGAGGAAGAATCCAACACTTATGCCCAATATGCTGAGGAATTGGCAGTTCTAGAGGAGTTCGAGCAAGCTGGAGATGTTGCCATGATTTCTTGCTATGTAGCTGATGTTCCAGAACCGATGAATGTTGGGGAAGCTCTCAATTGTGTCCACTGGACAACAGCCATGCAAGAAGAATTGAATGAGTTTCTACGCAACTGTGTATGGGAGTTGGTAGAAAGACCAAATGGTGTCAAGGTGATTGGACTAAAGTGGATTTTCAAAAACAAGAGAGACGCCATTGGATTCATTGTGAGGAATAAAGCAAGGTTGGTAGCTCAAGGATACTGCCAACAAGAAGGAATTGATTTTGAAGATTCCTTTGCACCAGTTGCAAGGCTGGAAGCCATCCGGATCTTTCTAGCTTATGCCGCACATCACAAGTTCAAAGTATATCAGATGGATGTGAAGTGTGCATTCCTCAATGGAGATATAAAAGAAGATGTATATGTTGAACAGCCTCCTGGTTTTGAGACTGGGGATGGAAGAGTGTACAAGCTGAAGAAAGCTATCTATGGTCTAAAGCAAGCACCAAGAGCATGGTATGACACTCTTTGTGGATTTCTACTGGACTCGGGGTTCAAACGAGGTTCAGTTGATAAAACTCTGTTCACCATCAAAGTTGAAGAAGATATACTTGTCGTGCAAATTTATGTCGATGATATCATTTTCGGGTCCAAGTCGGAGGAGTTGTGCAAGAAATTCTCCGATCTTATGAAGGAAAAGTTCGAGATGTCAATGATGGGCGAGATGAATTATTTCCTTGGATTACAAGTGAAGCAGTCACCTGAAGGGATTTTCATCAACCAGTCCAAATATACAAGGGAGCTCATCACCAAGTTCGGATTGCAGACAAGTAAGACAACCAAGATCCCTATGAACACGAACTGGAAGATCGAACCAGGAGCTGAGGGAAAGCTCATTGATGCCAGCCAGTATAGAGGGATCATCGGTTCGCTTCTCTACCTAACTGCCAGCCGACCAGACATTTCATACGCAGTTGGAGTGTGTGCTCGTTTTCAAGTCCAACCAAGAGAAGCACACATGTTGGCAGCAAAGAACATCATTAAGTATCTGAAGGGAAGTGTCAATGTTGGATTGTGGTACCCAACTGATGACAATATCCAGCTGACTGGATACTCAGATGCCGACCTAGCAGGAGATCGGTTGGACAGAAAATCTACTTCTGGACACTGTGAGTTCATGGGAAGCAAGCTGGTTTCATGGTTCTCCAAGAAACAAGCGTGTGTTGCTACTTCGACAACCGAGTCAGAGTACATGGCTGCCGGAAGCTGTTGCATGCAAGTATTGTGGCTGAAGCAGCAGCTCAGAGATTATGAAGTCTCAACTGGACAGGTTCCCATACATTGTGATAGCTCGAGTGCCATAGCTATCTCTCTAAACCCTGTTCATCACTCTCGGACTAAGCATATCGATATTCGTCATCACTTCATCCGAGATCATATTGAGAAGAAGGATGTGTCCATGGAGAAGATCCCAACTGAGATTCAGGGAGCTGACATCCTCACCAAACCTCTTCCTGAAGCCCGGTTCAAGATGCTGTGTGATCTTCTAGGACTTTTGGATCCGAGCTAAAAACTCATCCGAGCAGAAGAGTCATCCGAGCTGATAAGGATTCATCCGAGCTGAAGAATCGGATATCGACTTAAGGGGGAAGCTCAGATGAAGGGGGAAGCTCAGATGAAAGGGGAATATCAGATACTAATTGCCAACTGAAGACGTCAAACGTCAGCTGAACAGACGAACTCGAGTCAGCTGATGGTAAGCAGCAACTGAGGAACTCGACTAATGAACACAACTGATTCAGACATCAGCTGGCAGGTATCATTTATGACTGAAGGTGTTATATTCTTAAATGAGAATGTTTGAAATAAATTCAAACATTCCTGTGCTAGTCAGTTATATTAAAATAGCCATCATGTCGCATTAAATGTAAAGTACGGCTGAGCATCCATAGCCTACTTTATAGTGCGACTGGGCTGACATGAAACTGTACACCTTCTCACGCACTGGTTGGAACTCGGATCAAAACGTCGAGTCAAAGATAGTCAACAGTCGCGTAATTCCAGCCGTTGATGGATTCGCGCCATTTAACCCCAGCCGTTGATCTCATCCAAGTCAAAGACCTATATAAGGCGAAAAATCAGGAAGATATCTCCTACTTTCCACATTCGTGCATATCAATCATACTACTCATCGTCTTCCAGTTTTTCTGCCTAACCCTTTTCTGCAAATAGATTTCTTCCTCCCCTATATATTTTACCTTTGCAGTGATTTAATGGCACCCAAAAGCAAAAGAATGGCATCATCCGGACCTTCCCTCGTGCCTACAACGTATGAAGAGTCGTTCGATATGTTAGTATCGAAGATTCACTTCGAGCAGATCCTCTCCGACGAGGATCTAGAGTCGCCGGTCCTAGCCCCTCTCGCCAACACTCTCCATGAGAACGGACTTCTGGAATGGGCCAAGCTCTATCCCTCTCACTTGCTCAGGCGTCAAGTCGGAGAATTCTACGTCAATCTTCTTCGCCCCCTTGACAGTTCAAAGGGAGTTTCTACGACGGTGTCCTGCCGACAAAGGGATGTTCCGGCAAGGACAATACGTCGTGTCTCCTTCTCCATTGACGTGTCCGATGTCCTCCGATACATCATACCAATCAACCACACCGCCACCGAGTTCCTGGAGAATATTACCGACGAACAGGCGGATGAATTTCTACAGGATGCTCTGATCGAGCCAGAGCGGTTGAGGAGCAACATGCAAAGGACTAAGCTGAAGCCTGAACACCGCCTGATGTTCGACGCCGTGTCGAAGGTCGTGTTCGGATACAGTGGCGCGTTCGGCGACATCAGCCGACCCAAGTTGAAACAGCTGTTGGCCCTGGAGCACCAACACCAAATCAACTGGTTCCAATATTTTCTGAACCAGTTGATGATGGAGAAGTCGAAGATCTCTGAGACTACGACTGAGTCTGGAGAGAAGCTGCTGAGTGTGAAGGGCACGCTCAACTTCGGATGCAAAATCTCCGCCCTCATCCTCCTCGCAACAAAGGACCTCAACATGGTCTGGGCTGACTGCGAGGAGACGCCGCTGAAGAAGCTGTTGCTGTTCCCGACAGCCAAGAAAGCACAGGAGGTGCTGAGGAGTGTCTACACTCCCAAGGACAAGAGGGAGTCGGGAAGGCCAGCTAAGTCAACAGCTGAGGGAGAACAAGCTGCTGCTCGCCCAACAAAATCCAAAGCCCCACGTCGCCGAGCTGACGTTGAGACGGAGTCAACTGATGAACCTGCCCAGAAAAAGTTAAGGGTAAGGTTCAAGAAGACAATCAAGAAGGCAGCTGAGGTGCCAGCTGATGAGCCAACTGATGTTCCAGCTGACGAGTCAGCTGATGAGCCAGTTGAAGTTCCAGCTGAGGAGCCAACTGAGGAACAAGCTCCAGACGAGGAGGGAGCGCAGGTCGAGTCCACACCTGCTGAGGAGTGTTCCGAATCCAGCCGCTCAGCTGAGGCCGCATCATTCGAGATCGCACCTCGAGGCCCCAGAGCTGATGAGGCTGAGGGCATGGAGACGTCGGATGCATTCTCCTCATCTGAGGACCTCGAAGATGCTACCACCTCCCCCACAGCTGGAGCAAATTCTGTACCGCCCCCAGAGCCTCTTGCTCTCTCTACCCAAACCGAGCCAGAAATTCCGAGCTCTCAGCTCGATGCCAACATCGTGACCTCTCCTTCGGCCGATGTTGAGGAAACCATTCCACCCTCTTCCCCAACTGAATCCCAAATTCCGAGCTCTCAGCTCGATGCCGGTGTTGGGACCGACTCTTTGGCCAACATCGATGAACCTCTTGAACCCGAACCATACAATCTCACCCCCTCCCCGATCAATGAAGCGGAGGACCTGCAGGCTGTTGCTGACGAGCACGAAGGCAGGGTGGCCTACTGCTTTCAAAAGCTGTTGGGTCTATTCCCTGCGGCTCGCGACATGCCCATCTTCGCCACACTGGGAACCGAGCTACTGTACCAGTTCCACCTGATCTTCAGCCAGTGGTATGTCAAGGAAGACACGATCAGGGTACTGAGCTGGGACAGGCTGAAATCTGATGAGTCCCGCATCCGAGCCTACTTCAACTATTCCAACTTGGAGGTGGCGTACAACAACCGGATCGCGTTGCTCACTAGACGGTTGGACCAGAGTCTGGCTGAAGGGAAGGACACCAGGGAGGCAGCTGAAAAGGAGTGTGTCGGCTTCCTTGACAGCATGTTGATAAAATCAGCCGACTTCCTTGAAGATGTCGATGCAGCAGCCGCCGCCGCAAAAGAAGAGGAGGAGAACCTGAAGCTGTACCTGGCAAACCGTCAAGCCATGGTCACAGCTGAGCCTCTAGCTCAGTCTGCTCAAGCTTCTCCAGCTGATCAGCTCGCTCCTTCAACAGAACAAATCTGCGAGCTAATGGCTGAGAGGGTAAACCAGTTGAGGACCGAGCTGCTCGCCAACCTCCAGCACCAACACGATGACCAGCTGAGGGAGTTGGCAGCTCAAGAAGTGAAGTATCAACAACTAATGGAGGAGAATGCCGAGCTGAAGATGAAGATGAATGATCTCTCCTCCTCCACCAGTCAGGACGTGTCGGAACTGAAATCCACTCTGTTGGGCTTGAAGTCGGAAGTGAATGTCTTCAAGTCCTTGGCTGACTCAAATCTGGCCAAGTCCCAACAGACGCAGGATGCTGAATGGGAGTCCCGGTTCGAGTCGCGTTGGGCTGAGTTTGTTGCATTTCAGACAGAGGTCAACGACAACCTCTCTGTCTTGAAGAAGGCAGAACAAGAGCGCCAGGACTCCGAACTGGCGAAGAAGATCGAATTGGAGTGTGCGGTCGATGAACTCTTCAACCGTGTTCAATCCACCGAGGCCAAACTCAACTCTCTGGACGGTTCAGTAGCAAGCCTTGTTGCTGATGCCAAAAAGGGGGAAGAGAAGGAGAAGGAGGGTGAAGCACAGGAAGAAGAAGAGACCCAAGAAGAAGGAGTGCCAGCTGCTCAACCATCCAAATCTCAGCTGAGGAGAAGGAAGTCTGCTGCTGCCAAGACAACCGAAGTCGGTGGAGCCGAAATGTCTAAGGACTTGGAGCAGGCAAAGAAGATTGGAGTTTCCTACAGCTCCATAGCCGAGATCGCAGCCGAGCTGGATTCTGAACTCGACAGGATAACAACCGAAGAGTGCATTGCAGCGGCCAAGGCTATGGATGTAGAGGAGAAGGACTATATGAACCCGAGCTGGATCAGAAAGTTTGCCGCCAGCCAGGCGAGGAGGGTGAACCAGTTCGAGGTTGAGCTGAAGAAGGTTTCTCAGAACCTGGACCGCAACGTTGCCTCCCGCAGCCGATGCCGCATCAACAGAATCCAATCAAAGGCGGAAGCTCGGTTGAAGCAACAAAGGTTGCCTCTAAAGTCCAAGGTTCAGAGTCGGTTCAGGCATACTGACAAATGGATGCCGACCGAGTGGAATGAGGATTGGGAGATGTTCAAGCAGGAGTTCGTGAACGACTTTTATTACAGGAAGGTTTACGCAACTGACGACCCAAGGAGAGCGTTCAAAGAGGCGCTGACTGAGTTGCACTCAGGTGACCCGGGCATGTTCAGTCAATTCAGGAGGGCCATGATTGACGCCAACCTGGACTTGAACACTGTTCCAGTTCCCAAGAGGGTTACTTATCGGCCACCTCTTCTCTCGGATTCCAGCAACCCGAACCGTCAGAAGATTGCATCTGAGGCGAGGCAGGTCTGCAAGGAGCATGGAGTGGACATCTCTAAGGAGTCACCTGCTAAGAGGGAAATTTTTGTAAGGATTTTTGGCAAGTATGGGCTACAATACTAGCTCAGTTAGTTTTCTAGCAACTGTTGTATTTTTTCTTTTTTTTTTGATTTTTTTTAGTCTATCTTTTGTAACAATCAGTTGTAATGAAAACTATTCCGTTATAAGATTCACCTTGATGAACAATCCCTCATTGTCCAAGCTCTGAATCACAAAGTCTTTTAAATACCATGTTATAACTGTGCTAACCCTTTGATGTTTTATCTTATAGACTGTCTAGAATTTCAGCTGAGATTTTAGATAAGTTAGTGAGGTTTAAGATCAGTAGTGGTTTCAAGTTGTAAGTGGTTTTGGCATCATCAAAAAGGGGGAAATTGTTGGGAAATTTATTAGTATAAGTTTTGATGAATTCCAAAACCGGCTGACCCCAACCGAGTAGATGTTGCCAATACTTAATGTTAGAATTTAGGCTCGCTGTTTGAGCAAAGTTAAGATTTTATCTTTACAGGTCTCCAGCTGAAGATGGCAACAAGGCGTCACTCAGACAGAACATCAGTTGTGAAGAAAGACAACTGAGAGTTCATTTGTTCAGATGCAAACAAGGGGAAGTCTTCAGAACATCAGTTGAAGGAAACCAACTGAGCGTTCATCAGATAAGAAACAGTTGAGAGGAAGAGAACATCAGATGAAAAGGAAATCATCTGAGGGTTCAAACCCAACCGAGTAAAGAAGTGGAAGACAACTGAGGGTTCAGTTTCAGAACCTCAGTTATAGAATCTGAACAAGGAGTTCAACTGTTTTGAAGTTCAAAGTCAGCTGAGAACTCGACATATCGGAACATCAGCTGAAGATCACTCAGATGAAAGTCAAGACTTTCAACCGACAAACCGAAGTTGACTGTCAAAGATTTGAGTTTCAAAAGGAAGTCACATGAGGGTTTGACCGTTCAGTCATTACCCCATCTGGCCCAACATAAGGCTGTCTCAGATGGAAAGCAGAAGAGCACAGATGCCATATCAGGAAAGTCTGCAGAGATGAGAGACAAGCCATCGCTATCAACCGATCAGAGATCAGCTGCTCCTCCATCGGCTAGTTGATTCTCTCCGCCTATAAATAGAGGCATTCTCTCATTCGAGAGATAGAGGACACACGAGACAGACTGAAGCAAGAGAGAAAAGTTCAATCACAAGCGAAAGAAAAATCTGCTAAACTCCTATTCTAAGAACATCAGCAGCTGAGAGTTCAAGAGTGATAGAACATTAGTAGCTGAGGGTTCATAGAGTGAAAATCTGTCTTAGATCTTAGTTTGAGTGTTTATTCGCTCAAGCCTTAGATCCAGCTCTCATTCGTGATCGAGCTGTAGTTGGAAATTCTACCCTTTCTCACACCGTAAAAAGTGTGCTAGGACCTTACTCTTCCTATAATTGAGTAGTCAGGTCGTCAAGTACCCGCAAACTTGACTTAGGCTGTTTAGTGCCCGGAAACTAAACTGTAACGGTTGCTCAGCCCACGTAAGCTGAGTGGTTCTGTCCAGAAGAACTTGGACTGAGGTGTGTGGACTCACATCTCCCCGTGGACGTAGGAGTTCTCTCCGAATCACGTAAATCTTGTGTGTCGTGTTTTCTTTTGTGTTTAGTCTTTATTATCATATCTTAACTGACAAACAAACCGCATACAATCTGCATACTTTCACAACAACAGTTTTGGTTTTGACCAACCGTGCATAAAAGCGTGAGTTTGATTTTACGAGTTTATTTTCCACCACATTCCGCACAGCACCAACCTTCCAGCTGAGGTTGCTTACTCAGCTGTGAGATCCCAACTGAGTCCTCTCACTCAGTTGAAGTTGATTTCAAGTGTTAAGTTTTTTTTTTAAAAGCTCAAAAATCCTAATTGGTGTATTCCCCCCCCCCCCCATACACCAGTAACTCGTATCGGGACCATCACGAACCATGTGAAGAGACTCGCCTCCATAAAAGACATTATGAAGGAGCCATGATGGCTGACGGTTTCGGATGTGAAAAGGCTCAATCAGATGAAGAGTTTTGGCAGTTACAGAAGACCAAGAGTCATGACTTAAATACAAGTCAAATCATCCACATATAACCGATGTGGGACAACTAACATTTATATAAATATAACATGTTAGTTTTTACTCCAACATCCAATCTTTAGCACACAATATCTCACTCACCGGAAATCAGTTTAGAGATATTAAATATACCACATTCATCTACTCACGACGTAGATTAACATCCAATAAATAAATATTTAATTAATAATATTTATCCTCAATTAATGATTAAATACTAAACCATTTCCAACAGAGTCAAGATCATTGTTAGCATAGACTTTTGATGGGTATTTGCCTCCGTTAAATAATATGCAGCCTATTAAAATCGAATAGGAATATTTTAGAAACCAGCTTATGATGTATTGCTAATACTTTATTGCTCTGGTATGTTGTTCTGTCTACGTCGTTATACTTGATTGTATTTCTGTACAGTTACAAGTTAATGAATCTCAAGTTTCATTAGTGCTTAGCTTGTAGTTAAAAAATTGAGACATAACCATTGTTACAGAAACATGTTTGGCTTGTGTTAGGTCAGTCAACATTGATCGCTTTTGCAACTAGTTTGGTTTTGAGCAATTTGTTGTTTCCTCTAATCTTCTTACACTTAATATAGTTGAGACTGAAAATAGTATGGTGCAGTGTTGTTTACTACTCCCTCCGACCTCCATAGTTATGCATAGTTTTGATGGGCACGAGTTTTAACAAAATTCTGAAAAGTGAGATATAAGTGGAGAATAAATGGATGTAAGTGAATGGGGTCCCACATTATAAAGGTAATAAGTGAAAAAGTTATTTCTTAAAATAGACTATGCATAATTTTGGGGGATTGACGAAAAAGGAAAATTATGCATAATTATGGGGGTCGGAGGGAGTATATATTTATTTTGACTTTGTGGTTGTATAAAGGAGTTGAAGGATTTGAGTTCGTTTGTTTCGTTTCCAAATCGAGGCGGCCTAAATATTGAATTCCACACAATTTGACAATTGAATCCAACTAATTAATTTGATTTTGAACTGAATATTCTATTACTTGGTTCATTTCATTCCAACATCATTTTAATAATTACTAACTTTCATTCTTTTCATGCTAAATTTCATTTCTGCATTTCAGCCATCACCTAAAGATTTTCTAACCCTGTATAATAGGTTTTTTATCACATATCTCATCTTTGCAACAAAGTCATTACGTGTGACAGCTTGCCATTCCATATGCGCATTTAAAACTATCTTTTGTTATTTAAAAAGAAAAGTTTCATTTTGAATTACTCATTTTTTTTTGTTCAATTAAAATTTGAACTGTTAACACTAATATTTTCATGAAGAAAAAAATCAGTAACATAATACAGACGATTCACAATAACTCAATTTTGATGTAGGGGAAATATGAATCTCAAGTCGAGTGAAGAAGTGTACGAACCTAAGTGAGGAAAAGCTCAATTTATAAATTTTAAAAGCTCAATTTGGGGTTGATTAATACTTGCATTAAGTTGTATGAGGAATTAGGTAATTTTTAGAACAGTTTTTGTATATATATAGTAATTTCTCGTACTAGATAACATGCCCGTCTAGCTCAGTTGGTAGAGCGCAAGGCTCTTAACCTTGTGGTCGTGGGTTCGAGCCCCACGGTGGGCGTTTTTACTTTTTCATTTTGTTTGTTTTTTAAAAGCTCTAATCTTTTTTTTTTTTTTTTTTTTTTTTTTTGCTTTTTAACGAAGTTTTCCAATAGAGCAATTGTATTGCTTCCCCATCATTTTTGGTTGTCTCCGAATTAGAGCCATTAAATATCTTCCACTTTTGCTTTATAAATATCTTCCATTTTTAGTTTTCTGCTCATAACCCAAATAACAAATTACAATTCTCCCACTTTTTGTGTGAATGCCATTAGCCCATTTTCATATATGTGTTGAAAATTTAGTGGGTTCAATCAGTTTCAACGATAGATCGCATTTTAATCTTCAATGGCAGCAGCCGCATACGCGGCGAGCTGCAGGCGGGCTCTGATAATGGGGCACCGCTTGCATGGCGCCAACCGGGTCGGATTCCAGTTCGGAGCAACCGCATCCAGACCCTTCTCCCACCTCGCTCGACCCGACGCCGTTCGACCCGACGCCGTTCGCCTCATCCTCGTCGACACTTTGGCCCTTGTAATTCTCTCTCTCTCTCTCCCTCTCTCTCTCTCTCTCTCTCTCTCTCTCTCTCTCTCTCTCTCATCATCTTCGTTCTTTCTGGTATGGTTCTTATTATTGCATTTAGTAATTATTGGGTTAAAAATGAATTAGGTTCGGAAATTGGAGGCAAATGGGTTTCCTACGAAACAAGCGGAGGCGATAACAGAGGCGTTCAAGGAAGTTCAGAATGACGGATATGACAATGTTTCTCACAACTTTGCTTCCAAAGTAGAAATGGAGAAAGTCAGCCTCAGCTTCCTTTTTAGATTTTTTTTTTTTTTTTTTTTTTTTTTTTTTTTTTTTTTTTTTTTTTTTTACTTTTCCCTCAAAAAAAAAAAAAGAATTAAGCTTTTCTTCCTTCATTATAATTATGTATTTATGTAATGTAAGTTCATCAACTTAACATCCATTAATTCAATTTTCTTTGTTGATTTGTAGAATGTGATGACGCTTGAATCCAACTCCTCCAAATTCGAAAGTGAAGTTAAAAGTTCTATGGTATGTATAGCATATGCATGCATGCATGCATCTCTTTTTCGATTTCTCTTCTTTTTTGTTCATTTCCTTTTTCTTTTCTTTGTGCACATTGATCAAAGTATGGAGCAACCATGCAAATAATCCGTAGCTCAATATTATTTCATTCCAAATGCAGAATCACTATGTGTCATTGCTGCAACAAGAGAACGAAAAATTGAAATCCGATATAGAAAAAATCCGCAGTGAGTTAAGGTTCGCCTGCACCCCCCTCCAAACTCATGTTATACTACTGTATGCTTAATTTATTCTGAATTTGGGAAAAATAATATTTGATCATGCATGAATCTTGGTGCAGGTACGAAGTCGACAAAGTAACAGCTGGCCTGCGTTTGGACCTTAATCTTGAAAAAGGGTATGAGAATTGAGAGAGACTAATACAATTACTATTACATTACTACTGATACAAAGTCTTTCTCCAGTTTAATTAGTTTGTATTTAATTTGTAATTGTTTTATTGTTATTATGTTGTTCAGGAGAATCCGGGATGAGCTGAACCATCAACATCAAGAAACCATTAACCTTAATAGCAAAATTGATCGAGTGAGTTTGCACAAAATTTGATGATCCATCATATCTCAATTCTTGAAATGTGACATTAATTTTTTTTTCCCTTACAATTGTATGTGTGTGATTTCAGGAAAGTCATGGACTTCGTGCACTCATAGAAGCTTTGAAATACGAATTGATTAAATATTGTGTAGGTACATTTGCCTCAATTTCTGCGGTTGGTCTCGCTCTGCTTCGCATTTTTCTCTAATCTGCATTCTATAGTTTTAATTATATATAGCAGTAATATTTCTTTAGAATAAAAAAGTTCGTTACGGATAGTAAAAATGAGATCGAGTACCATTTGTTGTCAATTCAACAAACCGTAATTTACCGATCAATTCTCGTGTATGTACTTCCCTTTGTTTAAAATTTAATGGGAGAAGCTGTAGTTATTGCATTTTTTTGGGACAAACTCTTGTCTGGCTAGCTACGGTCGGATTCGATTTGACCAGCACTCAATTTGGTCAACACTTTAAGTATACGACCCACTCATATCGAGGGAAAGATTCTCTGCTGTACGTGCAAGGAGGCACAACAGGGGTGATGTGCTGATTTGCAACAAAAAAAAATTGTGTCGTTTCAAGGCCTTAAGGCATACTTTTGTTCTTTTTTATAGATTTTCATTATTGTATTAAACAAAAGAGTAATGATATTCGAATACACTGTGGTCAATCATACGCGTGAAAAAAGGTAAAGACTGTAAAAATAAAAATAATTACATTTCACTCCTAGGGTTTATATTTTCCAATTATGGTATATTTCCATTTTGAAAACCTATATCACCATTTTTAGTGCATGTGGCTGGTCACAGTGTGTACGTATATCATTACTCCAAACAAAAACACTATAAACTTCAATTATGAAAATAAAATTAAATGTAAATATTATTTTATCAATCCTAAATAAAATGCTTAAAAAATACTAATATTCTGAAAATAAAAAATATTAATTATAAAAATCCAAATTACTCCCTCCGTTCACAAATAAGTGTCTAGTTGTGTGCTGGGCACGGAGATTAAGAAATCTGGTAAAATTGTTACAAGTGGAATAAGGGTCCCACTTAATGGAGTGGAAAAAGTAGATGGAAATAAAATTATTTTGAGTGGAATAAGGGTCCCACTTGTTGTGAGTGAAAATGATAAAATAAAGTTAAAATTGTTGTAAGTGGAATAAGGGTCCCACTTATTTTAAGTGGAAAAGTAAAATAAGAGTGAAAGTTGTTGTAAATAGAATGAGGTCCCACATGATGTGATTGAAAAAAGTAGGGTACGACACTTGTTTGTGAACAAATGAAATATGGTAAGTAGGACACTTGTTCGCGAACAGAGGGAGTATTAAAATAGAGACATATATTGAAATAGCCATAATGACCATTAAAATATAAATTTTGGCTCACCTTCTTCAAAAATATAAATTTTGGCCCACCTTCTTCAAAAATATAAATTTTGGCCATTTTTTTCAATTTGGGACGAAAATACCCTTAATAAGACGCGGAACGGGTCCGGTCGGACGCGGGCGGGCGCGGGTCGGGTCGGGCAGATATAAGGCGTTTGGTACTTCTGGTACAAATTTAGTTATATTAGTACCAATAGTTCTAGTACTTCTGGTATGAATTTAGCCTTATTAGTGCAATAGTTTCAGATTTGGTACAATTGAGACGAATTGTCGAATTAGTTCCAGATGTTCCAAGTTATGATATGGTACTCTTGGGACGAAAATTTCAATTATTTCAAGTTATACCGCTCCGATTTTGCGGCTCCGCCTTCGCTTCGATTACTAATATAAGGATAATCGTCGGGCAATAATTTAGATTTTTTCGGCTCGCTCCGAGGCCTTCGGCTCCCCTCGCTCGAATCTTGACCAAAGAAGAAGCGGCCAACAAAAAAAATGAATAGGCAAACAAAAAATAATGAGGCAAACAAAAATTTGGCAATTAAAAAGAAATAGAAAAAAAACAGAAAAAAAGAAAAAATCTGGAAAAAAAAAAAGAAATAACAAGGAAAAAATTGGAAAATAAAAAAACAAAAGAAATCTGAGAAAAAAAAAATCTGGAAAATAAGAAAAAAACAGAAAAAGAAGAAAAAAGCTGGAAAATAAAAAAAAAAAAAAAAAAAACTTGGAAAGGAAAACAAGTATCAATAAAATGGATCAAGGATTGATGGATCAAAAATAGAAGAGGGAAAGGGATATTTAGATCCTAAGTTCAAAAAAATGACCATAATTTATATTTATGAAGAACGTGGGCCAAAATTTATATTTTAATGTTCATTATGGCTATATCACATGATATTCTCATTAAAATAACCCAAGAATTAATTGAAATAACCCATGTTACGGAAAAGCATAAATTATAAACTGAAATATAATAGTAAATTCATGTTATGAAAAATCAATGCAATTACAAAAATTATAACTTAGTAAAAAAATAAAATATCCTAACAAAAATGATAAATCAAATGCTAAATTAACCTTACATTACATTTTCCTTTTTTCTGATATTATTACGGAAGACAAGCAATTACTAAAAATCAGCACATCACACTCTCTTGTGCAAGTGCATAGCATCCTTTCCCTCGTACGGTCATTTTTTGATTTAGGTATCTCACTTATATTATCATTAATAATATAAATTTTTTTTTTTCCGGTATTACTCCACGTAAGTTTCCTATCAACTATTAAGTGAATTGAGAAACACTTATTTCCTTATAATTATCATATCATATGGATAGAAATTTGAAATGGACGAAATTGATATAGAAAATATATAGAATGTATAGAATAGAATATAATTATGATTAATAGTATTGTTTTTTAGTTCAAAAAAGTTAAGAATTTAGCTAAATATGAATAGAAGAAATTGAGGGGTGCCACATATGATTTTTTTTAGACATAATTGTTTTCGTTTATATATATACTAGCGTGTAACCCGTCGAAAATCGACAGGAAAATATTATCTATTAAATTAAAATTAAAATATTGTTCATTAATTATTTTTGAGTTTTTCACTTGTCGTAAACTTTTTGTTGTGTGAGTTTTGTGAGCTAGATTGGAATTGGTTCGTCTACTCCCACGGTTTAAGGTCGGAATCCTCCCGTTGATCGCGATTCTGAAAAAGTTGAACCGTCGGTTTGGAATCGGCCCGTCTATCCTCACAGTTCTAAGTTGGAATCCTTCTGTTAAATTCCATAACTAAATTGGCTTGTCTATCCCACGTTTCTAGTCAGAATCAGCCCATTGACTATGATCTTAATTTTCGTAAACAATAGCATAAAATAATAAAAAAGGCATCACATGTAGAAAATAAATACTCCCTCCGTCCACGAAACAACTCCATATTTACCCATATTTTTTTGTCCATGAAACAACTCCCTACTTACCTTTTTGTATAATTATACCCTTCTACTTTTTCTTTATTCACTATCCTTTGCCATTGATCCTGATGGTCCCGATACGAGTTACTGGTGTATGGGGGGGGGAGGAATACACCAGTTAGGATTTTTTTTTTTTTGAGCTTTCAAAAAACTTAACACTTGAAATCAACTTCAACTGAGTGAGAGGACTCAGTTGGGATCTCACAGCTGAGTAAGCAACCTCAGCTGGAAGGTTGGTGCTGTGCGGAATATGGTGGAAAATAAACTCGTAAATCAAACTCACGCTTTTATGCACAGTTGGTCAAAACCAAAACTGTTGTTGTGAAAGTATGCAGATTGTATGCTGTTTGTTTGTCAGTTAAGATATGATAATAAAGACTAAACACAAAAGAAAACACGACACACAAGATTTACGTGGTTCGGAGAGAACTCCTACGTCCACGGGGAGATGTGAGTCCACACACCTCAGTCCAAGTTCTTCTGGATAGAACCACTTAACTTACGCGGGCTGAGCAACCGTTACAGTTTAGTTTCCGGGCACTAAACAGCCTAAGTCAAGTTTGCAGGTACTTGACGACCTGACTACTCAATTACAGGAAGAGTAAGGTCCTAGCACACTTTTTAGGGTGTGAGAAAGGGTAGGATTTCCAACTACAGCTTGATCAAGAATGAGAGCTGGATCTAAGGCTTGAACGAATAAACACTCAACCTAAGATCAAAAACAGTTTCGAATTCTAGGAACTCTCAGCTACTAATGTTCTCTCAAATTAGAACTCTCAGCTGCTGATGCTCTTAGATGATGATGTTGCAGATTTGCTTTGATTTCTCTCGAGAAAGCTCTTGAATTTTTCGTCGTCTATGTGTCTATCTGCAGATATGTACTTCTCGAATGAGAGGATCCATCTATTTATAGGCGGAGAGAATCAACTAGCCGTTGGAGGAGCAGTTGATCTCTGATCGATTGAAAGCGATGGCTTGTCTCTCATCTCTGCAGACTTTCCCGATATGGCATCTGTGCTCTTCTGCTTTCCATCTGAGACAGCCTTGTGTTGGGCCAGATGGGGTAGTGACTGAACGGTCAAACCCTCATGTGACTTCCTTTTGAAACTCAAATCTTTGACAGTCAACTTCGGTTTGTCGGTTGAAAGTCTTGACCTTCATCTGAGTGATCTTCAGCTGATGTTCCGATCTGTCGAGTTCTTCACAACTGATGTTCCGATCTGTCTTTCTTCACAACTGATGTTCTGTCTGAGTGACGCCTTGTTGCCATCTTCAGCTGGAGACCTGTAAAGATAAAATCTTAACTTTGCTCAAACAGCGAGCCTAAATTCTAACATTAGGTATTGGCAACATCTACTCGGTTGGGGTCAGCCGGTTTTGGAATTCATCAAAACTTATACTAATAAATTTCCCAACAATTTCCCCCTTTTTGATGATGCCAAAACCACTTACAACTTGAAACCACTACTGATCTAAACCTCACTAACTTATCTAAAATCTCAGCTGAAATTCTAGACAGTCTATAAGATAAAACATCAAAGGGTTAGCACAGTTATAACATGGTATTTAAAAGACTTTGTGATTCAGAGCTTGGACAATGAGGGATTGTTCATCAAGGTGAATCTTATAACGGAATAGTTTTCATTACAACTGATTGTTACAAAAGATAGACTCAAAAATCAAAAAAATTACAACAGTTTCTAGAAAACTAACTGAGCTAGTATTGTAGCCCATACTTGCCAAAAATCCTTACAAAAATTTCCCTCTTAGCAGGTGACTCCTTAGAGATGTCCACTCCATGCTCCTTGCAGACCTGCCTCGCCTCAGATGCAATCTTCTGACGGTTCGGGTTGCTGGAATCCGAGAGAAGAGGTGGCCGATAAGTAACCCTCTTGGGAACTGGAACAGTGTTCAAGTCCAGGTTGGCGTCAACCATGGCCCTCCTGAATTGACTGAACATGCCCGGGTCACCTGAGTGCAACTCAGTCAGCGCCTCTTTGAACGCTCTCCTTGGGTCGTCAGTTGCGTAAACCTTCCTGTAATAGAAGTCGTTCACGAACTCCTGCTTGAACATCTCCCAATCCTCATTCCACTCGGTCGGCATCCACTTGTCAGTATGCCTGAACCGACTCTCAACCTTGGACTTTAGAGGCAACCTTTGTTGCTTCAACCGAGCTTCCGCCTTTGATTGGATTCTGTTGATGCGGCATCGGCTGCGGGAGGCAACGTTGCGGTCCAGGTTCTGAGAAACCTTCTTCAGCTCAACCTCGAACTGGTTCACCCTCCTCGCCTGGCTGGCGGCAAACTTTCTGATCCAGCTCGGGTTCATGTAGTCCTTCTCCTCTACATCCATAGCCTTGGCCGCTGCAATGCACTCTTCGGTTGTTATCCCGTCGAGTTCAGAAACCAGCTCAGCTGCGATCTCGGCTATGGAGCTGTAGGAAACTCCAATCTTCTTTGCCTGCTCCAAGTCCTTAGACATTTCGGCTCCACCGACTTCGGTTGTCTTGGCAGCAGCAGACTTCCTTCTCCTCAGCTGAGATTTGGATGGTTGAGTAGCTGGCACTCCTTCTTCTTGGGTCTCTTCTTCTTCCTGTGCTTCACCCTCCTTCTCCTTCTCTTCCCCCTTTTTGGCATCAGCAACAAGGCTTGCTACTGAACTGTCCAGAGAGTTGAGTTTGGCCTCGGTGGATTGAACACGGTTGAAGAGTTCATCGACCGCACACTCCAGTTCGATCTTCTTCGCCAGTTCGGAGTCCTGGCGCTCTTGTTCTGCCTTCTTCAAGACAGAGAGGTTGTCGTTGACCTCTGTCTGAAATGCAACGAACTCAGCCCAACGCGACTCGAACCGGGACTCCCATTCAGCATCCTGCGTCTGTTGGGACTTGGCCAGATTTGAGTCAGTCAAGGACTTGAAGACATTCACTTCCGACTTCAAGCCCAACAGAGTGGATTTCAGTTCCGACACGTCCTGACTGGTGGAGGAGGAGAGATCATTCATCTTCATCTTCAGCTCGGCATTCTCCTCCATCAGTTGTTGATACTTCACTTCTTGAGCTGCCAACTCCCTCAGCTGGTCATTGTGTTGGTGCTGGAGGTTGGCGAGCAGCTCGGTCCTCAACTGGTTTACCCTCTCAGCCATTAGCTCGCAGATTTGTTCTGTTGAAGGAGCGAGCTGAGAAGCTGGAGAGGCTTGAGCAGACTGAGCTAGAGGCTCAGTTGTGACCATGGCTTGACGGTTTGCCAGGTACAGCTTCAGGTTCTCCTCCTCTTCTTTTGCGGCGGCGGCTGCTGCATCGACATCTTCAAGGAAGTCGGCTGATTTCACCAACATGCTGTCAAGGAAGTCGACACACTCCTTTTCAGTTGCCTCCCTTGTGTCCTTCCCTTCAGCCAGACTCTGGTCCAACCGTCTATTGAGCAACGCGATCCGGTTGTTGTACGCCACCTCCAAGTTGGAATAGTTGAAGTAGGCTCGGATGCGGGACTCGTCAGATTTCAGCCTATCCCAGCTCAGTACCCTGATCGTGTCTTCCTTGACATACCACTGGCTAAAGATCAGATGGAACTGGTACAGTAGCTCGGTTCCCAGTGTGGAGAAGATGGGCATGTCGCGAGCCGCAAGGAATAGACCCAACAGCTTTTGAAAGCAGTAGGCCACCCTGCCTTCGTGCTCGTCAGCAACAGCCTGCAGGTCCTCCGCTTCATTGATCGGGGAGGGGGTGAGATTGTATGGTTCGGGTTCAAGAGGTTCATCGATGTTGGCCAAAGAGTCGGTCACAACACCGGCATCGAGCTGAGAGCTCGGAATTTGGGATTCAGTTGGGGAAGAGGGTGGAATGGTTTCCTCAACATCGGCCGAAGGAGAGGTCACGATGTTGGCATCGAGCTGAGAGCTCGGAATTTCTGGCTCGGTTTGGGTAGAGAGAGCAAGAGGCTCTGGGGGCGGTACAGAATTTGCTCCAGCTGTGGGGGAGGTGGTAGCATCTTCGAGGTCCTCAGATGAGGAGGATGCATCCGACGTCTCCATGCCCTCAGCCTCATCGGCTCCGGGGCCTCGAGGTGCGATCTCGAATGATGCGGCCTCAGCTGAGCGGCTGGATTCGGAACGCTCCTCAGCAGGTGTGGACTCGACCTGCGCTCCCTCCTCGTCTGGAGCTTGTTCCTCAGCTGGCTCCTCAGCTGGAACTTCAACAGGCTCATCAGCTGACTCGTCAGCTGGAACATCAGTTGGCTCATCAGCTGGCACCTCAGCTGCCTTCTTGATTGTCTTCTTGAACCTTACCCTTAACTTTTTCTGGGCAGGTTCATCAGTCGACTCCGTCTCAACGTCAGCTCGGCGACGTGAGGCTTTGGATTTTGTGGGGCGAGCAGCAGCTTGTTCTCCCTCAGCTGTTGACTTAGCTGGCCTTCCCGACTCCCTCTTGTCCTTGGGAGTGTAGACACTCCTCAGCACCTCCTGTGCTTTCTTGGCCGTCGGGAACAGCAACAGCTTCTTCAGCGGCGTCTCCTCGCAGTCAGCCCAGACCATGTTGTGGTCCTTTGTTGCGAGGAGGATGAGGGCGGAGATTTTGCATCCGAAGTTGAGCGTGCCCTTCACACTCAGCAGCTTCTCTCCAGACTCAGTCGTAGTCTCAGAGATCTTCGACTTCTCCATCATCAACTGGTTCAGAAAATATTGGAACCAGTTGATTTGGTGTTGGTGCTCCAGGGCCAACAGCTGTTTCAACTTGGGTCGGCTGATGTCGCCGAACGCGCCACTGTATCCAAACACGACCTTCGACACGGCGTCGAACAGCAGGCGGTGTTCAGGCTTCAGCTTAGTCCTTTGCATGTTGCTCCTCAACCGCTCTGGCTCGATCAGAGCATCCTGTAGAAATTCATCCGCCTGTTCGTCGGTAATATTCTCCAGGAACTCGGTGGCGGTGTGGTTGATTGGTATGATGTATCGGAGGACATCGGACACGTCAATGGAGAAGGAGACATGACGTATTGTCCTTGCCGGAACATCCCTTTGTCGGCAGGACACCGTCGTAGAAACTCCCTCTGAACCGTCAAGGGGGCGAAGAAGATTGACGTAGAATTCTCCGACTTGACGCCTGAGCAAGTGAGAGGAACAGAGCTTGGCCCATTCCAGAAGTCCGTTCTCACGGAGAGTGTTGGCGAGAGGGGCTAGGACCGGCGACTCTAGATCCTCGTCGGAGAGGATCTGCTCGAAGTGAATCTTCGATACTAACATATCGAACGACTCTTCATACGTTGTAGGCACGACGGAAGGTCCGGATGATGCCATTCTTTTGCTTTTGGGTGCCATTAAATCACTGCAAAGGTAAAATATATAGGGAAGGAATAAATCTATTTGCAGAAAAGGGTTAGGCAGAAAAACTGGAAGATGATGAATAGTATGATTGATAAGCACGAATGAGGAAAGTAGGAGATATCTTCCTGATTTTTCGCCTTATATAGATCTTTGACTTGGATGAGATCAACGGCTGGGGTTAAATGGCGCGAATCCATCAACGGCTGGGATTACGCGACTGTTGACTATCTTTGACTCGACGTTTTGATCCGAGTTCCAACCAGCGCGTGAGAAGGTGTACAGTTTCATGTCAGCCCAGTCGCACTATAAAGTAGGCTATGATGCTCAGCCGTGCTTTACATTTAATGCGACATGATGGCTATTTTAATATAACTGACTAGCACAGGAATGTTTGAATTTATTTCAAACATTCTCATTTAAGAATATAACACCTTCAGTCATAAATGATACCTGCCAGCTGATGTCTGAATCAGCTGTGTTCATTAGTTGAGTTCCTCAGTTGCCGCATACTATCAGCTGACTCGAGTTCGTCTGTTCAGCTGACGTTTGACGTCTTCAGTTGGCAATCAGTATCTGATATTCCCCTTTCAGCTGAGCTTCCCCCTTCAACTGAGCTTCCCCCTTCATCTGAGCTTCCCCCTTAAGTCGATATCCGATTCTTTAGCTCGGATGAATCCTTATCAGCTCGGATGACTTCTTCTGCTCGGATGACTCTTCAGCTCGGATGAGTTTTTAGCTCGGATCCAAAAGTCCTAGAAGATCACACAGCATCTTGAACCGGGCTTCAGGAAGAGGTTTGGTGAGGATGTCAGCTCTCTGAATCTCAGTTGGGATCTTCTCCATGGACACATCCTTCTTCTCAATATGATCTCGGATGAAGTGATGATGAATATCGATATGCTTAGTCCGAGAGTGATGAACAGGGTTTAGAGAGATAGCTATGGCACTTGAGCTATCACAATGTATGGGAACCTGTCCAGTTGAGACTTCATAATCTCTCAGCTGCTGCTTCAGCCACAATACTTGCATGCAACAGCTTTCGGCAGCCATGTACTCTGACTCGGTTGTCGAAGTAGCAACACACGCTTGTTTCTTGGAGAACCATGAAACCAGCTTGCTTCCCATGAACTGACAGTGTCCAGAAGTAGACTTTCTGTCCAACCGATCTCCTGCTAGGTCGGCATCTGAGTATCCAGTCAGCTGGATATTGTCATCAGTTGGGTACCACAATCCAACATTGACAGTTCCCTTCAGATACTTAATGATATTCTTTGCTGCCAACATGTGTGCTTCTCTTGGTTGGACTTGAAAACGAGCACACACTCCAACTGCGTATGAAATGTCTGGTCGGCTGGCAGTTAGGTAGAGCAGCGAACCGATGATCCCTCTATACTGGCTGGCATCAATGAGCTTTCCCTCAGCTCCTGGTTCGATCTTCCAGTTCGTGTTCATAGGGATCTTGGTTGTCTTACTTGTCTGCAATCCGAACTTGGTGATGAGCTCCCTTGTATATTTGGACTGGTTGATAAAAATCCCTTCAGGTGACTGCTTCACTTGTAATCCAAGGAAATAATTCATCTCGCCCATCATTGACATCTCGAACTTTTCCTTCATAAGATCGGAGAATTTCTTGCACAGCTCCTCCGACTTGGACCCGAAAATGATATCATCGACATAAATTTGCACAACAAGTATATCTTCTCCAACTTTGATGGTGAACAGAGTTTTATCAACTGAACCTCGTTTGAACCCCGAGTCCAGTAGAAATCCACAAAGAGTGTCATACCATGCTCTTGATGCTTGCTTTAGACCATAGATAGCTTTCTTCAGCTTGTACACTCTTCCATCTCCAGTCTCAAAACCAGGAGGCTGTTCAACATATACATCTTCTTTTATATCTCCATTGAGGAATGCACACTTCACATCCATCTGATACACTTTGAACTTGTGATGTGCGGCATAAGCTAGAAAGATCCGGATGGCTTCCAGCCTTGCAACTGGTGCAAAGGAATCTTCAAAGTCAATTCCTTCTTGTTGGCAGTATCCTTGAGCTACCAACCTTGCTTTATTCCTCACAATGAATCCAATGGCGTCTCTCTTGTTTTTGAAAATCCACTTTAGTCCAATCACCTTGACACCATTTGGTCTTTCTACCAATTCCCATACACAGTTGCGTAGAAACTCATTCAATTCTTCTTGCATGGCTGTTGTCCAGTGGACACAATTGAGAGCTTCCCCAACATTCTTCGGTTCTGGAACATCAGCTACATAGCAAGAAATCATGGCAACATCTCCAGCTTGCTCGAACTCCTCTAGAACTGCCAATTCCTCAGCATATTGGGCATAAGTGTTGGATTCTTCCTCGGTTGATTCTGGATTTGCAACTCTGCTCCGTGTGCGCACACCCTCGGTTGGATCTCCGATGATGTCGTTGGTGGAATGAACTTCATACCATCTTCGGTTGCGTCTTCCTTCTTCTTCCAACAGTGGCTGTTCAGACATCTGAGTTGGAGTCTTCAGAGCTGGTGATTGATCAGCTGTTGAGTCTGGATCCTCAACATTTACAATAGATTGAACCGAGTTCGGTTGGGCATCGGATGCTGATGCAGTTGGAGGGACATCAGCTGAAGTTCCCCCTAGAGACGAGCTGAGGTCTTCGCATTCATCTTCAGAGGAGTATGGGTCCTCATCCTCAGTTGCCCATACCAGTGGTTCAGCTCGGTTCTTTTCCCGAAGAGCTTGCGATCTGGTGAGAATTGATAGAACAGCTGGATCCGCGTGTTGTTCCTTTACCTGTTCCCTGCACTCGAAGGTAGATTCATCAAAACTAACATGAGGTGTTATTTCCACAACACGAGAGCTGTTGTTGAAAACTCTATATGCCTTGATCCGAGCTGCATATCCAAGAAATATGCCCTTCGAAGCTTTGGCATCAAAGGTTTTCAACTGAGTCTTCCCATTGTTGTGAATATAACACTTAGATCCAAAAACACGAAAATAAGAAATATCTGGCTTTCTACGTCTCCACAACTCGTAGGGCGTCTTTCCCAACCGCTTGGTGAGAAGAGATCGATTCTGTGTGTAGCATGCTGTGTTGATCGCTTCAGCCCAAAATCTCTTAGGCAGTGCTGAGCTCGCTAACATGGATGTGGCTGCATCCTTCAGAGTTATATTTCTTCGCTCAGCTACGCCATTCTGTTGTGGAGTACGCGCGGCTGATGTCTGATGGGTTATGCCATTCTTCTCGCAATACTCAATGATGGTTTCATTTAGAAACTCCGTTCCACGATCTGATCTGATAGATATGATCTTCATCTCTTGTTGGTTCGATATCCGATCCATCAGCTTGGGCAGCTCATCTCGGGTCTCACTTTTGTGGCGCATGAAGATGGTCCACGTATATCTTGAGTAGTCATCAGTTACAACCAATGTATATTCGTTTCCATTAATGCTTTTTGGTGTAACTGGTCCGAAGAGATCCATGTGGATCAGCTGTAACACTCGGTCAGTTGAAGGAGTTGACTTCAACCGGAAGGAGGTTCTAGCGAGCTTTCCCAGCTGGCATGCACTGCAGATGTGTGTTGTTGAAAACACTCGGTTAGGTATGCCTCTTGCATGTTCTTGTCTGGCAAGTCGGTTCATCGTCTTGAAGTTCAGATGGTTGAGCCTTTTGTGCCACAGCCAGCTCACATCCGAACTGCTCTTTGACAACAGGCAAGTGTCAGGGAGGCTGCTGTTCTAGACAGTGTAGTATACATTCCCTGTTGGAGATCGATTTCCCAACAATATCACCTGCTTTGATCTGACATCTTTAACTCTGCAACCCTGTGCATCAAACTTGACAGAGAACCCATTATCACAGAATTGGCTGATGGAGAGCAGGTTATGCTTCAATCCATCAACAAAAGAGACATTAGAAATTGAAACATGATTGGTTTCAAGGGTACCGTAACCTCTGGTATAACCTTTTGAGTTATCACCAAAAGTAACTGATGGACCTTCTTTCTCCACGAAACTTCCAAGCAAATCCTTCAGATTTGTCATGTGTTTCGAGCATTCACTATCCATCACCCACATTGTTGCAGACGCCTTCTTCTTCCTCAGCTGTTTCTCCTGTACCTGCAAGGAGAAACTCGCTTAGGTCCCCAATTTCAGTTGGGTCCTGGAGGGTTAGAACCAGTTCCCGCTGGAACCGTGCGTCGCTTTTCTCTGTACACTCGAATAGCCTTGTCATTCCAAATGATCTGCCCATTTTCATCAATTATAACAACACCCGGGTTCGGAGAGAACTCCTACGTCCACGGGGAGATGTGAGTCCACACACCTCAGTCCAAGTTCTTCTGGACAGAACCATTCAGCTTACGCGGGCTGAGCAACCGTTACAGTTTAGTTTCCGGGCACTAAACAGCCTAAGTCAAGTTTGTAGGTACTTGACGACCTGACTACTCAATTATAGGAAGAGTAAGGTCCTAGCACACTTTTTAGGGTGTGAGAAAGGGTAGGATTTCCAACTACAGCTCGATCAAGAATGAGAGCTGGATCTAAGGCTTGAACGAATAAACACTCAACCTAAGATCAAAAACAGTTTCGAATTCTAGGAACCCTCAGCTACTAATGTTCTCTCAAATTGGAACTCTCAGCTGCTGATGCTCTTAGATGATGATGTTGCAGATTTGCTTTGATTTCTCTCGAGAAAGCTCTTGAATTTTTCGTCGTCTATGTGTCTATCTGCAGATATGTACTTCTCGAATGAGAGGATCCATCTATTTATAGGCGGAGAGAATCAACTAGCCGTTGGAGGAGCAGTTGATCTCTGATCGATTGAAAGCGATGGCTTGTCTCTCATCTCTGCAGACTTTCCCGATATGGCATCTGTGCTCTTCTGCTTTCCATCTGAGATAGCCTTGTGTTGGGCCAGATGGGGTAATGACTGAACGGTCAAACCCTCATGTGACTTCCTTTTGAAATTCAAATCTTTGACAGTCAACTTCGGTTTGTCGGTTGAAAGTCTTGACCTTCATCTGAGTGATCTTCAGCTGATGTTCCGATCTTTCGAGTTCTCAGCTGACTTTGAACTTCAAAACAGTTGAACTCCTTGTTCAGATTTTATAACTGAGGTTCTGAAACTGAACCCTCAGTTGTCTTCCACTTCTTTACTCAGTTGGGTTTGAACCCTCAGATGATTTCCTTTTCATTTGACCTTCTCTTCCTCTCAACTGTTTCTCATCTGATGAACGCTCAGTTGGTTTCCTTCAACTGATGTTCTGAAGACTTCCCCTTGTTTGCATCTGAACAAATGAACTCTCAGTTGTCTTTCTTCACAACTGATGTTCTGTCTGAGTGACGCCTTGTTGTCATCTTCAGCTGGAGACCTGTAAAGATAAAATCTTAACTTTGCTCAAACAGCGAGCCTAAATTCTAACATTAGGTATTGGCAACATCTACTCGGTTGGGGTCAGGCGGTTTTGGAATTCATCAAAACTTATACTAATAAATTTCCCAACAGATCCCACCTCACAACTACTTTATTCCTACTTTTTGGTCAACACAACAACTTTATTCCCACTTTTAGTCCAATACCACAATTTTTTGGTCAAAATTACTATTTTTTTGTCATCAGCCCACTACCCCTACATTCTTATTTTTACTCCACTCAAAATAACTTTATCAACTTTCTTAATTTTCGTGTCGAACCTCAAATGGGGAGATGTTTTGTGGACGGAGGGAGTAGTTATATAATAGGACTTAATAAGTGGTCATATTAAATTTTTTAATAAAAATTAAAAACTATTTATTTAACCAACTGATTAATTGAGCCTTATTTTTATAGATAATTTTTAAAGTTATCTTACTTTTCAAAATCGATGTGGGATAAAAATATATTTGTCTCTCAAATAGATTGCCACGTCGATTTTATATGCGAATACTTTCATTTCACTAAGGTCAATGAATTAACAATTTAATCTTGACTAAAAATAAATATTAGTCAAATTAAATTCCGAAAAAAATTATTTATTTAGCCAATTAATAAATTGAGCAAATAAAATTGGCATTGCAAAGGATGAGAAAACATATAACGATTCTAAGTGTTACCAACCTATCAAAAATCGACGGAAAATTACATTATACCATTATTTATAAGTATATAATTGTAAAATTAATACTCCAATATTATCTATATGCACGAGATTAATATTATTTCAACAATTCACTATAAAAAGTCTTACAAAAGTATAAGGAAATTATAATAAAAGTTATCAACAATAATGTTTCATTGATTTTATTTTGCATCCCTTATCTGCAAGAAAAATTAATAAATAGTAGGCACAATATTATATATGTCACCAATTTTTGAATAATTATTTTTATGTATATTTCTCGTAAATTTCAAAATATCATTATTAGCTATTTTGTATATATTTAACCAATTGATAAATTGAGCCCTATTTTTATAGATAATTTTTAAAGTTATCTTGCTTTTCAAAATTGATGTGGGACAAAAATATATTTGTCTCTCAAATAGATTGCCCACGTCGATTTTATAAGCAAACACTTTCAATTCACAGAGTCAATGAATTAACAATTTAATTTTGACTAAAATAAATATTAGTCAAATTAAATTCCGGAAAAATTATTTATTTAGCCAATTAATAAATTGAGCAAATAAAATTGGCGTTCCAAAGAATGAGAAAACATATAATGATTCTAAGTATTACCAACCCGTCGAAAATCGACGGGAAATCACAGTATACAATTATTTATAAGTATATAACTGTAAAAATAATACTCCAATATTATCTCTATGCATGAGATTAATATTATTTCAACAATTCACTATAAAAAGTCTTACAAAAGTATAATGAAATTATAATAAAAGTTATCAACAATAATGTTTCATTGATTTTATTTTGCATCCCTTATCTGCAAGAAAAATTAATAAGTAGTAGGCACGATATTATATATGTCACCAATTTTTGAATAATTTTTTTGTGTATATTTCTCATAAATTTCAAAATATCATTATTAACTATTTTGTATATATTTCTCATAATTTCATCATATATGATGTTAATTATTATTAATTATTGTGTAAGTCTAATCATCTTGTCACAAATTAAATTTTTAAGACCTCTTTAATTGATATTGCAATGTGCTTAGCTTTGATTATCTCGTCTCACATTAATTGTTGTAATACTTGTAGAAAACTTATTTATGTGGTTAAAATTAAATTTTATAAAAAATTATTGCTAATTTTATACAAGTTCTACAATTAGTGAAAACTACTAAAAATTTGATGGGTGATCGTAATTTTCCTTGTATCTTGTAGATTATAGTATGGTAGACAGACGAAACATAAAATTTTGTATATATACAGATAATCCAAATTCAATACATGCTCAAACTCAAAATAGTATAACTAATTATTCTGATATAAAACCTAGATTTTCAATAAAAATTAGTATAGTATATAGTTAAAAGTTATTAAATTTAAATTGGTGATTAGCATTAGATTGTGCAAAATTTGTTATTATTTAATTTATATACACGTGTAAGTGTATACTAATAATTTATCTACCTAAACAAATTGATTTTAGTAATTTAATAATGGTTAAATTAATTTTTACAATAGAAATAAATTTGTCTGTTTAACCAACTAATTCATTAGAATTATTTATTTTTTTGTGATACTATTAACATTAACATACAATAAATAATAATAATAATAATAATAATAATAATAATAGAATCTAAAAGATTTCCTACCAAGATTTGATTTAGTTAAGATTTTATTTCCATGCCATATATATTATTATAGAATATAAATATGATAAATATTAATTTTAAATTCAGAAAATTTAAGAATTTAGATAAATAAGAATGGAGCAATATGAGGGGTGCCACATATGATTTTTTTTAGGTAGAGTCGTTTTCGTTTATATATACCTTTCAAAAGTAATGAAACCTACCCACTTTCTATCTTTTTAGCCTTATTCTTAATTTACGTGTCGAACAGTAACATGACTCGGAGGAAGTATTTTTTTTAATTGTTTTTTTTTATTTTATTTTTAGTTGATTAATATAAATTATAATTGAGAATGAGAAAATATTAATAGGAAAAAAAGAAAAAAGAAAAAATTAAAAAATATAGAAAAAGATATGTCATGTTTCAGTGATTGGGTAGGGCGTGGAGTACACCCGACACACACGCTTATTCATAGAGAAGGCATGTGTGTTGCAAGCACGAATTGGGTTGAACCCGACGGCATTGTATGATTAGCCACACATGAGTTTTATCTTTTTTTTCTCTCTCTTGCTGCCATGGAGTCTCGGTTAATTATACCTATTTGGAAAATTGACATAAGAATTCTTAGATAAAATAATAATTATAGACAAATTACACTCTCCGTTTCATTAATTTTGCAACAGTTTTTTTTTTTTTCCTTACGGGATATTAAGGAAAAAAAATATTAATTGTAAAAGTAATATTTAGTGTAATAAATAAAGTAATATAAAGTATTTAAAGTGAATAAAGTAATATAAAGTGTTTCTTTTTTTTATGTTGCGGGAACCCGCAACCGCTACTTTCTATGCGGACTGGGTGAACTCACGTCCCTTGTGCAGTAGCCTGCAAACCACACAAGACAGGTAAACCACATTTTCGAAGTACATGTATGAATCTATAGAGGCATGTCATGGGGTTGGAACTTGAGATTTTTCAATCTCAGACAGCCACTTTTATCACTATTTATCCCCAAAAGGACAATATAAAGTGCTTTTGATTTGATATAAATTGGTTTTAAAATGAATAAAATGATATTATAAGAAGAAATATTACAAGAAAATTGAGACAGTCCAAAACGAAATAGTATGTTACAAGATTACCGGGAGGGCGGACTACTTTACAATTTCGTTCAAGACAAAATCTCCTGTAGAGACTTCCACCGTGCAGATGGGCCGACCCGCCCCGACCCAAACCGGCCCATGCGCCCACCCGACCTACGTGTGAGATCCACGTGCAGCACGTGGACCTCACTCGCCTATTTTTTAATTTTTTTATTTCCAGTTTTCCTTTTTCTAGTTTTTTTTCCTTTTTTTTGTTTGCTTCTTCAATTTTTTGTTTGTCGCTTCTTTTTTGGTCAAGATTCGAACGAGGGGATGATAAACCCAAATGTGTATTCATTTTTCTTGTGTTTTTGCTTTGTGTTTTGAGTCTTTTCAAGTTAATATGTGTTTGGAAGGACACAAAGTCGAGAAAGTATGTGCAGGGCATTACAGGATAGATGTTGGGCAAAAATCGGCAGAAAACTTGTTTATATGATGTTGGGGCAAGAAACACATCACAGTGGATTGTGGGCAAGACAGACGTAGCAGGCACAGAGCGAAAGCTGTTGGACAACATGCGTAACATATGGATTTCTTTCTCTACAAGAAAGAGGATAAGGATGGAATCTTTTCTTTCCTTATCCTAATTGAACGTGATCTAGGAGATATCTACTATGATAAGGAAATAAATCCTCAGCAATCCATACAAGGAAATAGGCGGATAAAGATGGAAAGAGTCTGTAACCAACAAGGATTCTAACCTAACCCTAATTCCTTGGCCTATAAATATGGACGACTTTGGACGACCACCACCACTTTTTCATATTGTCTTTTATTAGTTCTTAGTTAGTTTGCATTTAAGTTTCGAGAATTCTTAAATTAGATTCGTTTTTAGTATTTTACTTTAGATTTCTGCTGTTGGCTGTTGACCAAGATCTACGTTGTTGACTTCGCTGTTGATCAGTTTTCTTTTCAGAATTTATTCAAGTATGTTTACTTTAATTTCCTTTGTACTTTCTTTTATTGTTATGTCTAGCTAAATTCCTTTGCTTGGATTGGAATAGATGATTTGAATCTAATTACTTTGTTTGAACTCGTGAGGTCTAATCGGTTTAGTTCGTTGCATGATTTTTATTCCCGAAACACTTAGGTCTAATAATTAGTTCTTAGTCAAAATTGATAATTGCTTGTTCACCAATTAGATATTGAGATTAAGGCAATAACAGATATGGGGATACAACTCGAGAGAGTCTCCCGTGCCCAAAAAGGTAATTAGTGTTGTAGAGTAGTCAGTATTGACTTACATCTTGGCTGTCTTGGGTTTGATTTGTTCTTAATGCATGTTGGGCAATATAGTTGCTGAAGTTTCTTTGTGACTGTGTTGATCAACAGAAGGGATCTTGCCTTCTGGTCGAAATCTATTTAATCTGACAGATAAAGGCTGTTGGAAAATTTATTAGTATGAGTTTTGATGAATTCCAAAACCAACTAACCCCAACCGAGTAGATGTTGCCAGTTCCTAATGTTAGCTGTTAGGCTCGCTGTTTGAGCATTGTTTAGATTTTATCTTTACAGATCTCCAGCTGAAGACGGCAACATAGCAACACTCGGATACAACCCCGGATGAAAGATCGGATAAGGAACATCAGTTACAAGACTCTGCCTGATGAGAGAGCTATGCCAAAAAGGGGAATGCTTTTTGACAGCTGAGAGTTCAAGCCAACTGTTCAGTTGGAACATCAGCTATAGAATGCCATCCGATAAAGAGAACGTTTCAAGAAGGGGGAAGTTATAAAGAAGTCTCAACATGAAATTCAAAGCCAGCTGAGAGTTCAACGGCTTAGTCAGAACATCAGCTGAAGATCACTCAGATGAAGATCAAGATTTTCAACCGACTAACCAAGGTTGACTGTCAGAAAGGTTTGAATTTGAATTTCAAAAGGAAGTCACATGATGGTTTGACCGTTCAGTCATTACCCCATTTGACCCAACACAAGGCTGTCTCAGATGGAAAGCAGAAGAGCACAGATGCCATATCGGGAAAGTCTGCAGAGATGAGAGACAAGCCATCGCTTTCAACGATCAGAGATCAACAGCTCCTCCAACGGCTAGTTGATACTCTCCGCCTATAAATAGAGGCCTTCATTCATTCAAGAAAAAGAAGACACACACGCGAGAAGAAATCTGAGAGCGAAAAGAAAAGAGCAATATTCTTCCCGAACTGAACTGAATCTCTTAGAACATCACTTGTTGAGAGTTCTAGAGTTAGATAGTTTTGTGTCTTTAGATCGAACCTTGAGAACATCACTTAGTGAGAGTTCGTAGAGAGTTAGATCCTTTAGTTGGAAACACATTTTTCTTTCACCTGAAAAGGTTTAGGATCCTACTCTTCCTGCAACTGAGTAGTTAGGTCGTTTAGTACCCGTAAACTAAACTGTAAGGTTGATAAGTACCCGCAAACTTATCCTTAACGGTTGCTCAGCCCGCGTAAGCTGAGTAGTTTGTCCAGAAGAACTTGGACAGAGTTGTGTGGACTCACAACTCCCCGTGGACGTAGGAGGGTTATCTCCGAACCACGTTAAATCTCTGTGTGCTCGTGTTTTTCAGTTATTTCTTGCATTCTTATTTGTCTGACTAACCAGCATACAAATCTCAACTGCACATTTTCAACGGTTTTGATTTTTGACCAACCGTGCATAAAAGCGTGAGTTGTTTTTACGAGTATAATTTCCACCACATTCCGCACAGCACCACTTTCACAGCTGAGTTCTCTTACTCAGTTGTGATTTCAGCTGAGCCCTTCTTTACTCAGTTAAACTGATTTTCTAGTGTTAAGTTATCAAAGTTAAAAAATCCTAATTGGTGTATTCTCCCTCCCCCCCCCATACACCAGTAACTCGTTTCGGGACCATCAAAGGCTTAGATTATTCATGTTCTGATTTCGTGACCATTAGGGCATGAATTAATCTTTGCTTAAAACCAAGTGATAAAAGATTGTAATATTCTTGCACCGATGAACGAGTGAAGTAATTAGGATCAATGATTCAAATCCAATCCAAGTACTTTTGTTATTTGATAAGTTTCTTGTTTAGATTTCAGTTTTGAGTTACAGTTGTTCGTGAGAAAGAAAAAACCCTACTTTAGTGACATCGAAGAGAAGACTACACCAATTCCTCGTGGGATCGACCTCTACTTGCTACTGGCTACTTACTTGTTGGGCAAAAGGAGAAAACAAATATTATTTGCACGAGGCTAAACGACGGCTTCGTCAAATTAGCGCCGTTGCCAGGGAATTGGTTCCAAGATAGTTTGCTCTTCAAAAAGAGATATTTGAGCGAGACGATCCTTACTCTGACCTAGAGAGTGAAGGATCCCGAGAAGAATGGCGCAGAAGACCATTCATGAGTTGATGTTCTCGGGCAACAACATGGGCATCAGGACTTCGAGTATCAAGTTGCCCAAGATCACTGGAAATTGGGAACTAAAGTACTCATTGATCCAGATTTTGCCCAAGTTCAGCAATCATTCCATGGAGGATCCGTTACGGCACCTTCAAGACTTTGAGATGGCATGTAGCACTGTTCGGAGCACTCAATCTCCTGTCCAAAATCAGGGTGAAAATGCTGATGCCCAAGACCGGTTTCCAGACAATGTGAGGTTGCTCACGTTCCCTTTCTTTCTACATGATGAGGCGCGTGAGTGGCTATATACCATGCCCGAGGAGAGCATCGAGACATGGAAGCAATTTCAAAAGAAATTCCTCGACAAGTACCTCCCTGTTTCCCGAATCCAAAGTGTAAGGAAGGCCATCACCACGATCAAGATAGGAGCTAATGAGTCGCTCTACGACTATCATGAGAGGTTTAAGGAGATGATTGTGAGGTGTCCTCAACACCGTATTATGGATATTGACCTCATTGATTATTTCATGACAGGTTTACGACCTTTCGAAAGAAGATGGATTAATCACTACGCCAAAATCGCTCATACATAACACTACATAGATAATGGATATTCAAAAAACCGTTATGTATGAGCGCACTTTTAGTAAAGATAATGGATATTTGAAAAATCCGTTATGCCAAAAGCGTTACCTAAGTTCATATATAACGGTATCGTGTCATACGTTATCTATCAGTGTTATCTATAATCATTATACATAACGTTGTTATAGAACCGTTAAGCAATACGTTATCTATAAGATAATCACATCTTAAAGCGTTATATTTTTAATGTTATGTATGACCATTAATTTTTAATATTGTTTTTAATTATTCAACACAATTTTCTTTTTCCTCAAAGTTACAAGCGGGAATTCTTTTTTCTCCAAAGTTTCAAGCGGGACTTCCCGTCACTGCTATTTCTTCTGCCGTCGGTCGTCCACTGACTTAGCCACCAACCTCGCCACCATCGCCTCCGCTAACTCTCTCTCTCAGCGATACCTCTGCATCTGCTTCGTCTCGACAGCAAATTTTCTCCCTACACCACCATTTCTACGCCGCCGTCGACCTGGTTCGCCATCCATCCACCGAAAAATATCAAAGGTGAAGAAGTAGAACCCTACCCCCAAACTCCCAATTTATTTTTTTGAAACCCCCAAATTGAAAACCTGCTTAAGCCCTAATTTCTACAGCAATTTCTCGGCCTGCTCCAGCGATATTTCCGGTGAATAAATTTCTCCTCCTCGATTCAAACTCAAAGTACCGAGACTGGCCTTCTTCTCTTGCAAGTTGCAATTTCAGGTGCATGTAAATTCTGCTCAAATTTTCTTTCCCTTCATACCTATGTTACACGTATATACTCATCTCAGATCGGCGTAAGTATACTTAAACTGCACTGAAGATTGCTGCTTCTGGATTACATCATCTTATCAGACTATATAATTTCTCTTTTATTTCATGTGGAAGGAATAAGGATGGAAAATGGTTGTTACCGTGATTTTGTGTACAGATCTATTGATAGTGTCGTAGCTACAAGACATTGCAGTTTTAAGATTTCTACACGTGAGTTTGATCGGTACTTATAGATTCTTTATTCACTAGACTTTTGTGAATTTTTTATGTGTTTGATTGTATTCCGATGTTGAAAGCTGAATCTTATAATGTGGTGAGTTTTGGTTTGGTGAATCAGTTGCTGGAAACTCAAAATTGTGTTATTTGATCAAAGATGATCTAATTTTAGTCCTAAGAGTCCTCTTTGTTGTTGTGTAAACCGACACCATCAAGGCCAGTTAGTCAGGTTGCCATCAAAAAATCATACTGTATATTTTGAGAAATTTATGATGTGTGTGTGTGTATGTGTATTATTTAACTGAGCTTTTGGTGCTTGATGATTATTTCTAATGTCGCAGTGTGGGACGGCTAAAGCTAAGCATAAGGTTTGATGATTATTCATTTTTAAGATTTCAATTAAATTTGAGATCAGTTGAATTGATGCATATTATGTTTGTTCTCGGATGTCCTTTTTTTGCACTAGTAAACTTGAGGTACATCATTTTCTTCCTTTGGAACTAAGCCACATTTTCAATAGTCAAGTTGACTAGAAAATGTATATTTGATGTGAATTAGATGTTGAAAATGTCTTACACGGTTTCGTTTAATGTTGTCAGGACTTTAAGTTAGAGGAAAACTCAGTTAAAGCAGTGCCGTGCCTAAATGACATGGTCACAAATGCTTTAATGCATGTAGAGGACTGCCTTAAATACATGTCTGATTTAAAAGATCCAGCTATCTTTCGCTTTTGTGCGATTCCACAGGTATACCCATAAATGCAGTGTTTTTACGTACCTTGGTTGTTTGAATTTTCCGTAGAAGGTGCATCTGATTTCTGTTTTCGTTGTCATCAGATAATGGCAATTGGGACATTAGCTTTATGCTACAACAACATTGAAGTCTTCAGAGGTGTTGTGAAAATGAGACGAGGTAGGCTGACATTCTTGGTGCTCTCCTCTTGCTATAAAAATCTAATGGCTTATTTACAAGGATGTTTCCTTTCGTCATTCCCAATCCCATTTCCTTTTTCTGAATAATGTGAATTTGCGTCAATAAAATGCATCTTAGTTCGAGCAGGAACATTCCTTATGTCGAAGTGACACATAAGGAACTTACATGGGCTAATCCTAAATGGGCAACAGAACTTAGTAGCATTTTGTGACGTATAAATATACTCATGATCACTTTTCCCTTTTCATGCCAACATCTTCTTCTTACTGATTGCTTGATAAGAGCTCATTTGCTGAAATGCAGCTTAATTCTTTGTTTCACTTATCAATCACCAAATCCAACCCTATCTAGTATCTATGCAGTTTAACAATAAAACTGACACAGTTTTGGCTTCTGTTTTCGCTTTCCGTAATCTTTGCTTTCCGATCCACTTCACCCATGCATTTTTCATGTTACCAAGATCAAAATTTTCATCTTAAGCTTTCTGTTTATCTCATCTCAGTTTATTTCAATTTAAACATATTGAAAATACTAATATATGTGTTATACGTCTCTTCTTTCTAGGCCTGACTGCCAAAATCATGGACATAACTAGGACAATGTCTGATGTGTATGGAGCTTTCTACGACTTCTCTCAGATAATGAAATTTAAGGTATGATGCTTGTTTGGACCTAAAAAATGCTGATCTAGTTTGTTTCCTCGTGATATTATTCTTGTGAAATAGAGAGGTCATGTCTGGTTTGAGTTTGAATAGTAACATATTGGAATATTTAATTACTGCAAAACTCAATTTATAGCTATATACTGCCATGCTCTATTTGGCTAGATGGATCTTCTTCAAGTCTTTATACTCATAATAAATATCGAATCATTCGTCTTATTTTCAATGCCAATAAATATTCAAGCTTTGATTTTGAATTATACGTTGAGGCATTATGGTGAAGTTGAATCGTAGTTTGATCTCTCCCTTTATGCATGTTCCTTGTTTTTTTAAGCTTAACTTTGATATATGAATATGTTTACTCATTTGTTTGTTGTTCTTACTCCTTTTAGATAGTCCCTTCTGTGATAAATGGTGGTCTAACTGCCTTGTACTTCATCTTGTGGGGAAAGATCTTGTGGTCCTATCAGGTGAGCTTTCAAACTTGATTTTGTATACTGCTACTTAAACTTGTTTATCCTTCTTCGAGTCCTTCCAAGGAGGATGGGTCACAGCTACTGGAAGAGATTATCAGTTAACCCGCAGCAACTAATAGATGTGAACTTCCAAGTCGCATTTATCTGCATTCCGAATTAGAAAAGGGTGTGTGCTTTTTGGTCTTAATTAGTGTGGTTTAAATGTCAAATAAATGGCACAAGTAGCCTCAAATAGCTTAACATCAGTCTAGAAATTATGGCATAAGATTAACTAGCTTTTCGTTCTTGGAAATCATGTCATGTGATCGGTTTTCTATAGATGTTATTTTGACCAATTATTTCTTATTCTTTATCAGGTTTAGGGCCTCTTTGCAATGCTAGCATCATTCTAATGCCTTTGTCAAAGCAACGAGGTTAACAGAAAAAGCAATTCTTGCTGCTGCAGCTACTGATATCAAGCAGCAGAGATAGAGCTATAAAGGTTTGGAAGTGAGTAACCTTCTACACTACTCTGTTTGTATGTTTCCTTGGTCTTGTTAATATTTTCTAATTAGGTTTTGGAAGTTCATTGCTTTTATTGTGGATTTCGTTGTGACTGCATGTATTTGGCTATAGAATTGCAAGTATCTTCTCTAGAAAAGAACTCAAGTTGAAAGTTTTAACTTGTCAGATAAAGTATAAGTCATGATTTGGCATTTGAGGGTGGGGAGTTTCTTGAGGTTTTTTATTTTTTCTTCTTTTCTTGATATGAAAACAAAAACACATTAAACTTTTGCTTGAATGACTTGTGCACCAATGCAGTGTCTTTACCTAGAGGGACTCTTTTGAACATCAGTGCAACTAATTTATTAACATAAACAGTATCCTAACATCATGAAAGGATTTTGTCCTTTCATGTGCAGCTGCTTTTGGATAGTATCTGTTTCATTGCTACTGGATATTGTTTGTTGGGTGTGTTTTATGTCACTAGTATAGTTTCAGATTTTGAGTTCACATAGTTCAAGTTATGGAATGCTTTATCATTTCGTCACTTCGCGGTGTGGCTGCAAACTCGTGTTTTTTGTTGTATTCTCCTACAGATGCTTTTCATGATGTGAAAAAGAGACTGGAGATGCTTTCCATGATGTGAAAAAGAGACGGGAAAAGAGAAGAGATGTTGTATTCTTCTACAGAACTTGTTTTTTTGTTAAACTTGTGTTTTTGTAATCGTTCTTTGGACGTACAACTTATAGAACTTGTGTTTTTGTTAACATTCGGATGGTGGTTGTATGAATATTTTGGATGTTATGACATGATTTATGGATGGTTTTATTATTTTATTGTTTTAGAATTTTTTTTTTCAAATAAATTATAATTAAAAGTTGTGTAACAAAAAACAAATATATATAATGGCTGCTCTCGTTATGTATAATACTTATAGATAACGAATTATACATAACATAACTTATATATAAACAACTGTTATGTATATGTGCAAATATAACGGTGAAGTTAAGACTATCATGACGGTCAGAAACGTTATGTATACGGGTTAATGATAACGGAAATTCCAACGTTATTTATTTATAAACCGCCGTTATGCATAACGAGATAGATAACGGATAAATATCATCTTTTGTAACGATCATGCACGTTATGTAAAATAATATAGATAACGGATAATCAGACGTTATGAATTTAAGGACAACTGTTATGTATAATAATATAGATAACGGATAAATCTCCGTTATGTATTAGCGCCACATACATAGCATCATTATACTTTACGCCAATTTTTTAACATAGATAACGGATAAAATCCGTTATGTATGAGCGATTTTGGCGTAGTGAATGCGGCATGTGGAGGAGAAATCATTGATATGTTTCCCACGGAAGCATTTAAGAAGATAGCTGCTATGGTTGAGGAGTCGAGAGACGATGATGATATCCCGAGGAGTGCTTCATATGGAGAAGATGGAAATTTAGACTTGCAGGTCAACACCATGAAGGAGTTCATGACCAAGATGGATGCCAAAATGGAGTTGTTGAGCAAGAAGGTTGATGGCGAGAGAGAAGTCAAGAAGGCTGTCAAGAAGTGCGAGGTATGCCATGCCACGACCCATGCTACTGGCCAATGCCCAAATTTGTTTAAACAAGAGGAAATCAACGCTCTTGGGTTACTGCAAGGTGGTAATGGGCAACACAAGTTTGTGCCCAATCTGAGCAACAATTATGGATTTGGGCAGAATAGGAACTTGAGCAACAACTGTCCAGTACCTGCTCAACACCAGCGATCTCAGCAGACTGCTCAACACCGACAACCTCCACAACTTGCTCAAAGCAACAACCATATGTACCCCTACATCGTGACCAAAACAGAGGATATTATGTGAAGGAGACCATTGACAGTATGACCCAAGAGAATCAGAAGTTACGTAAGGTCTTTGAGGATTTCCAGACCGAAACCAAGGGCAACACGACCAATATCATCGCTCAACTATCACATATCTCTCAAGCATTAGCAAAGTTGGTGGAGGACAAAAATGAGAGACTTCTGGCCCAAGAAGAGACCAATCGGGAGCCGACGAAAAAAGTTGTGGAGATTACTGAAGTAAGCATGGAGTCAGCTGATGCAGAGGAATTAAATGATGAACTCAACGCCGAAAGAGAAGAAGTGTTGGGCAAGAGGACTATTGCCTCGACTTATAGGCAACATGCTTCGTATCCTCTCAGACTTGCCCGAGATAAGGAGCAGCAGAAAATGCCCAACATGTTTCAGAGCTTGAAGAAGGTGGAAATTAATCGACCTCTGCCGACTACATTTCAGTCACCGAACATCTCGGCAATAATGAACCAGTTCTTGCCCATGAAGTGTCGAGATCCGAGTATGTTCTCTATACCGTGCACAATTGGAACAACCAATATTCCAAGAGCCATGCTTGACTTGGGCGCATCCATTAACGTCATGCCCAAGTTAATGTACGATGAGATGATGTTAGGACCGTTGACTCCTACTCGAGTTGCGATTCAATTGGCAGACTTGTCAACGGTGTGGCCCGATGGACTCGTGGAAGATATTTTAGTCAAGGTAGGGGATCTCATATTCCCTGCGGATTTTTATGTCTTGGACACGAGAAGGCTGTCGGGCAAGAGCCCAAAGATGCTTTTAGGGAGACCATTCTTGAAGACGGCCAAGACCAAGATCGATTGTGAGACGGGAAGATTATCATGTGAGTTTGCGGGAGAAGTTTTCACGTTCGATGCCTACAACATACAAAGGCAACACCATGATATTGAGATGGTCAGGTGCATTGACATTATTGAGCCAACTGAGGAGGATCTTCAACAACAGACTGATATTGATGATCTTGATCAAGACGGCGGAACCAAGGATTTTGCCCATGAGGAGTCTGTTCAAGATAATGAATTGAAGATCACTCGCAAAGCTAAGAAATCTTTAGGTGTGGAGCAACCCGATCATGCTATGAAGAAGTTGGATATGCAAGCATGGCCTAAAAAAAAGAAGATGAAGAAAGCTCATGACAGGATCATCAAGAAAAATGCTTCATACTATGGGAACAATGTTGGTCAAAAGGAGGCTTTAGATCTCCTTGACTTTGAGGAACACTAAATGAGTCCCACGTCGTGCCCACGACGTTAACCAAGGCCCTGACCAGGAGGCAACCTGGTATTATCTTTCCTTTTTATTTATTTTATTTTAAGTTTTTATTATTTATTTAATTCCTAGATTAGATAGTATTTTTGTAGAAGGTATGGTTTGTTCATGATGTGCAGGAGCTTGGGCAATAGAGCAAGATTGGGATGACAATCAAAAGCGAAGGCAATACCACCAGCACGGCCTTCTTGCCCAGAATCATTGTCAAGACCAAGAGGAGGTCTGCTATCTCTGGACAACATCTACGGTAGCAACCTGGGCTAACTGAAGGGGATTGTTTTCGCACACAAGGAGTTCATACTTGCTCAACGTGTCACCAAAAGAAGGTAAAACATGCATGCAACACTTCTTTTCCAAGAACTATGAGTGTTGGGCAGGATGTACACCTGTTTTGCCGAAGAAACAAGAGGTCGCGAATCTTGGGATCTTGGCCAGAATGAAAGAAGTTGAGCAACACATATGATGACCGTCCAAGCTACTCATTTTGCTCGCAACACGTATTTTGTCCACGACACATCCAGGTGTTTTGTCATACTTTTTTTTTCTTGATTCTTATTTCCTCCCTTGTGTTTTAGTTTAAGTTTTGTTTTGTCTTTTGATTTTATTGAGTTTTTTTGGTCAAAATCCTACCCACTTTATCGAAAGCAAAGTGTGTGGGTGGGGTTGTTGTTGGTTTATTGAGTCAAAATATTTTTAGAGTCTGTTTTGCCCTACATTTTACCACTTTGCCGAAGATAAAGTGTGTGGGTGTTGGGATGTTGGTTTGTTAAAATGTGTTTTAAAAGTTATTGATCAGCATGTTGATATGGTAGGTCAAGATAGGTATGTTGATATGTATGTCGAGATTGTCGTATGTAGATAGGTATGACAGAATGAGTTTTTGAGCAAAAACCATGAGGATTTGAGCTGTTGACTACCTTATACATATGCAGTGTTTGTTTATTTCTTGTGTGATAATGACTAATAAGATAAGTTGATCTAGAACTTGCCTGCAACTCTTGTTGAAGCTTTATGTAACTTGGTTGAAATTACTTTGATGAAATAGACAATTTTTGTTCATATAGCCCATGGGCTAAAATTTCCTACCTAAACGTTTATCCTTTGTCTAGCCTCCTTGAGCTTGGATCGAATTCTTTCTATTCACTTATATGAGTCTGAATTTAATAGCCTTTCTGGTCAAGAACTCAGGTTTAGAGGAAGAAAGGGATGAAAGGAAAATGTTGGGATAGCTGTTGTTGAGCAATAACACCTAGATTAGAGGAGTTGTGTAATACCCCAGATATTTCTTTCGTTGCTAAAATAAAAATTTAATTATTAATTAAGGCTTTGCACGCCTAAGTTAAGGATTTTCAATTCTAGGACTAACGGTGAAATCCGTTTCTGAAAATAAATTCCAGAAGTCGGTTGAACGACTACTGTATTAGGGTTTTCGCATCCGATAGAATTTTCGTTCGAAAACTAAGATCGAAAAACCGTTTGACTTTACATTCACTTTTTCTGCGATACGAGTCTATTGGAGAAAGTCAGTTTTTATTATTTTTTCGGGCGAAATTTGGACTGTCATGTCCCGACTTTTCTTCGAATTTTGGAAATCGAATTATGCTTTCTGAGTAAGTAAATTATTTCTAATCTAATGGCCGAATTAGATTTCGTAAAAAATGTAACCGTCTAGGAAATTAATTTCTCGATTTATATACGCAGTGTTAGACCCGTAAATGAGATATTTTCGACTAAAATTCCTCCCCAAAACCGCCATATATGGTGAGTCATCCATGTTAGATCTTTATCCTACTTTAAGAGAAAATTATCACATAACACCTCATCATCTTTCTCTCTTTCTTCTCCCTCTCCAACCGCCACCTCTCTCCTATCTCATTTCTCTCTCTTGTTCTTCATTTCCTCCATTAAAGCTCTCAAGTTCTTCAAGCATTCAAGGTTCATAGCTTGCTCATCTTCCGATCAATCTTAAATCCGATTACGTTTTTGTTAAGGTGAGACTTTCCTCTTCATTTCCATCCAAACAAAATTCATTTCCTTCAAACTTGTTATTTTCGAAAATTTCAAGTAGATGTAGGATGATGTTCTAAGTTTAATTCATGTTATTAAATGCCTAGAAATGAATTTCTATGGTAGAAATCAAGTGAAATCATCATCATTATGTTTGAAGCAATAACCGAAAATTTATGAAAAATTGTAGGTGAAGTTTAAGTTTGATTTTAGATGATTGGTATGAAGATTTGTATTCTATGTTGATGGTCCCGAAACGAGTTTCTGGTGTATGGAGGGGGGGGGGGGGAAATACACCAGTTAGGATTTAAAAACTTAAACCTGAAAAATCACTTCAACTGAGTAAAAGATGACTCAGTTGGAATTTCACAGCTGAGTAAGCGACCTCAGCTGGAAGAGTGAGGCTGTGCGGAATGTGGTGGAAAAATTAAACTCGTTAAAATCAACTCACGCTTTTAGTGCAGGGTTGGTCAACAACCAAAACAGTTGAGAAAGCTCAGATATGCAGATTTGTATGCCGGTTAGTTTGGTCAGTTAATAATGCAAAAAGCAACTGAAAGAAAAACAAACACAGACATACAGGATTTAACGTGGTTCGGAGATAACCCTCCTACGTCCACGGGGAGTTGTGAGTCCACACAACTCAATCCAAGTTCATCTGGACAAACCACACAGCTTACCCGGGCTGTGCAACCGTTGCAATAAGTTTACGGGTACTTATCAACCTTTACAGTTAAGTTTACGGGTACTTAACAACCTATGTCAAGTTTACGGGTACTTGACAACCTAACTACTCAATTACAGGAAGAGTAGGGTCCTAAAACCTTTTCAGGTATAAAAGATAAGGTTCCAACTAACAGCTCGAACAAGAAGTGAGCTGAGATCTAACACTCTATGAACTCTCACAAAGTGATGTTCTCAAGGTTCGATCTAAAGACACTCAGACACAATCTAATGCTCTAGAACTCTCAACAAGTGATGTTCTTAGAGGCTAAATCTAATTCAGCTCGAGTAAGGAATATAGTTCTTTCTTTCGCTCTGTCTCGTCTCGTGTGTCTTCTCTTGTGTGTCTTCCGCGCTCTTAATCTCCAATGAATGGAAGCCTCTATTTATAGGCGGAGAGAATCAACTAGCCGTTGGAGGAGCTGTTGATCTCTGTTCTTTGATAGCGACAGCTTGTCTCTCATCTCTGCAGACTTTCCCTATATAGTATCTGTGCTCTTCTGCTTTCCATTTGAGACAGCCTTGTGTTGGGCCAAATGGGGTAATGACTGAACGGTCAAACCCTCATGTGACTTCCTTTTGAAATTCAACTTCAAACCTTTCTGACAGTCAACCTCGGTTAGTCGGTTGAAAGTCTTGATCTTTATCTGAGTGGTCTTCAGCTGATTTTGAACTTCATCTTGTTGATATTAACTGATTGAGTTTACAACTGATGTTCCAACTAGAACGCTCAGTTGTCCTTCTTGTATTTAGTCAGTTGGGTTCGAACTCTCAGATGACTTTCTTTTCTTCTGATGTTCTCTTCCTTTCTACTGCTTCTCATATTATGAACGCTCAGTTGGTTTCCTTTACAACTGATGTTCTGAAGACTTCCCCTTGTTTGCATCTGAACATATGAACTCTCAGTTGTCTTTCTTCACAGCTGATGTTCTGTCTGAGTGATGCCTTGTTGCCATCTTCAGCTGGAGACCTGTAAAGATAAAATCTTAACTTTGCTCAAACAGCGAGCCTAAATTCTAACATTAGGTTCTGGCAACATCTACTCGGTTGGGGTCAGTCGGTTTTGGAATTCATCAAAACTTATACTAATAAATTTCCCAACAATTTCCCCCTTTTTGATGATGCCAAAACCACTTACAACTTGAAACCACTACTGATCTAAACCTCACTAACTTATCTAAAATCTCAGCTGAAATTCTAGACAGTCTATAAGATAAAACATCAAAGGGTTAGCACAGTTATAACATGGTATTTAAAAGACTTTGTGATTCAGAGCTTAGACAATGAGGGATTGTTCATCAAGGTGAATCTTATCATTGAATAGTTTTCATTACAACTGATTGTTACAAAAGATAGGCTCAAAAACCGAAAAATTACAACAGTTGCTAGAAAACTAACTGAGCTAGTATTGTAGCCCATACTTGCCAAAAATCCTTACAAAAATTTCCCTCTTAGCAGGTGACTCCTTGGAAATGTCCACTCCATGCTCCTTGCAGACCTGTCTCGCCTCAGATGCAATCTTTGTGCGGTTCGGGTTGCTGGAATCCGGGAGAAGAGGTGGCCGATAAGTAACCCTCTTGGGAACTGGAACATTGTTCAGGTCCAGGTTGGCGTCAATCATGGCCTTCCTGAATTGACCGAACATGCCCGGGTCACCTGAGTGCAACTCGGTCAGCGCCTCCTTGAACGCTCTCCTTGGGTCGTCAGTTGCGTAAACCTTCCTGTAATAGAAGTCGTTCATGAACTCTTGTTTGAACAGCTCCCACTCCTCATTCCACTCGGTCGGCATCCACTTGTCGGTATGCCTGAACCGACTCTCAACCTTGGACTTTAGAGGCAACCTTTGTTGCTTCAACCGAGCTTCCGCCTTTGATTGGATTCTGTTGATGCGGCGTCGGCTGCGGGAGGCAACGTTGCGGTCCAGGTTCTGGAAAACCTTCTTCAGCTCAACCTCGAACTGGTTCACCCTCCTCGCCTGGCTGGCGGCAAACTTTCTGATCCAGCTCGGGTTCATGTAGTCCTTCTCCTCTACATCCATAGCCTTGGCCGCTGCAATGCACTCTTCGGTTGTTATCCCGTCGAGTTCAGAATCCAGCTCGGCTGCGATCTCGACTATGGAGCAGTAGGAAACTCCAATCTTCTTTGCCTGCTCCAAGTCCTTAGTCATTTCGGCTCCACCGACTTCGGTTGTCTTGGCAGCAGCAGACTTCCTCCTCCTCAGCTGAGATTTGGATGGTTGAGCCGCTGGCACTCCTTCTTCTTGGGTCTCTTCTTCTTCCTGTGCTTCACCCTCCGTCTCCTTCTCTTCCCCCTTTTTGGCATCAGCAACAAGGCTTGCTACTGAACCGTCCAGAGAGTTGAGTTTGGCCTCGGTGAATTGAACACGGTTGAAGAGTTCATCGACCGCACACTCCAGCTCGATCTTCTTCGCCAGTTCGGAGTCCTGGCTCTCTTGTTCTGCCTTCTTCAAGACAGAGAGGTTGTCGTTGACCTCTGTCTGAAAGGCAACGAACTCAGCCCAACGCGACTCGAACCAGGACTCCCATTCAGCATCCTACGTCTGTTGGGACTTGGCCAGATTTGAGTCAGCCAAGGACTTGAAGACATTCACTTCCGACTTCAAGCCCAACAGAGTGGATTTCAGCTCTGACACGTTCTGACTGGTGGAGGAGGAGAGATCATTCAGCTTCATCTTCAGCTCGGCATTCTCCTCCACCAGTTGTTGGTACTTCACTTCTTGAGCTGCCAACTCCCTCAGCTGGTCATCTTGTTGGTGCTGGAGGTTGGCGAGCAGCTCGGTCCTCAACTGGTTGACCCTCTCAGCCACTAGCTCGCAGATTTGTTCTGTTGAAGGAGCGAGCTGAGCAGCTGGAAAGGCTTGAGCAGACTGAGCTAGAGGCTCAGCTATGACCATGGCTTGACGGTTTGCCAGGTACAGCTTCAGGTTTTCCTCCTCTTCCTTTGCAGCGGCAGCTGCTGCATCGACATCTTCAAGGAAGTCAGCTGATTTCACCAACATGCTGTCAAGGAAGTCGACACACTCCTTTCCAGCTGCCTCCCTTGTGTCCTTCCCTTCAGCCAGACTCTGGTCCATCTGTCTAGTGAGCAGTGCGATCCGGTTGTTGTATGCCACCTCCAAGTTGGAATAGTTGAAGTAGGCTCGGATGCGGGACTCATCAGACTTCAGCCTGTCCCAGCTCAGTACCCTGATCGTGTCCTCCTTGACATACCACTGGCTAAAGATTAGGTGGAACTGGTACAGTAGCTCGGTTCCCAGTGTGGCGAAGATGGGCATGTCGTGAGCCGCAGGGAACAGACCCAACAACTTTTGAAAGCAGTAGGCCACCCTGCCTTCGTGCTCGTTAGCAACAGCCTGCAGGTCCTCCGCTTCGTTGATCGGGGAGGGGGTGAGATTGTATGGTTCGGGTTCAAGAGGTTCATCGATGTTGGCCACAGAGTCGGTCACAACATCGGCATCGAGCTGAGAGCTCGGAATTTGGGATTCAGTTTGGGAAGAGGGTGCAATGGTTTCCTCAACATCAGCCGAAGGAGCGGTCACGATGTTGGCATCGAGCTGAGAGCTCGGAATTTCTGGCTCGATTTGGGTAGAGAGAGCAAGAGGCTCTGGGGGCGGTACAACATTCACTCCAGCTGTGGGGGAGGTGGTAACATCTTCGAGGTCCTCAGATGAGGAGGATGCAACCGACGTCTCCATGCCCTCAGCCTCATCAGCTCCGGGGCCTCGAGGTGCGATCTCGAATGATGCGGCCTCAGCTGAGCGGCTGGATTCGGAGCGTTCCTCAGCAGGTGTGGACTCGACCTGCGGTCCCTCCTCGTCTGGAGCTTGTTCCTCAGCTTGCTCCTCAGCTGGAACCTCAACTGGCTCATCAGCTGACTCGTCAGCTGGAACATCAGTTGGCTCATTAGCTGGCACCTCAGCTGCCTTCTTGATCGCCTTCTTGAACCTTACCCTTAACTTTGTCTGGGCAGGTTTGTCAGTCGACTCCTTCTCAGCGTCAGCTCGGCGACGTGAGGCTTTGGATTTTGTGGGGCGAGCAGCAGCTTGTTCCCCCTCAGCTGTTGACTCAGCTGGCTTTCCCGACTCCCTTTTGTCCTTAGGAGTGTAGACACTCCTCAGCACCTCCTGTGCTTTCTTGGCCGTCGGGAAAAGTAACAGCTTCTTCAGTGGTGTCTCCTTGCAGTCAGCCCAGACCATGTTGCGGTCCTTTGTTGCGAGGAGGATGAGGGCGGAGATTTTGCAGCCGAAATTGAGCGTGCCCTTCACACTCAGCAGCTTCTCTCCAGACTCGGTTGTAGTCTCAGAGATCTTCGACTTTTCCACCATCAACTGGTTCAGAAAATATTGGAACCAGTTGATTTGGTGTTGGTGCTCCAGGGCCACCAGCTGCTTCAACTTGGGTCGGCTGATGTCGCCGAACGCGCCACTGTATCCGAACACGAGCTTCGACATGGCGTCGAACAGCAGGCGGTGTTCCGACTTTAGCTTTGTTCGTTGCATGTTGCTCCTTAACCGCTCCGGTTCGATCAGAGCATCCTGAAGAAATTCATTTGCTTGTTCGTCGGTAATATTCTCCAGGAACTCGGTGGCGGTGTGGTTGATTGGTATGATGTACCGGAGGACATGGGACACGTCGATGGGGAAGGAGACACGACGTATCGTCCTTGCTGGAACATCTCTTTGTCGACACGACACCACCGTGGAAACTCCCTCCGAACTGTCAAGGGGGCGAACGAGATTGACGTAGAATTCTCCGACTTGGCGCCTGAGCAAGTGGGAGGGGCAGAGCTTGGCCCATTCTAGTAGTCCGTTCTCTCGGAGAGTGTTGGCGAGAGGGGCTAGGACCGGCGACTCTAGATCCTCGTCGGAGAGGATCTGCTCGAAGTGAATCTTCGATACTAACATATCGAATGACTCTTCATACGTGGTAGGCACGAGGGAAGGTCCAGATGATGCCATTCTCTTGCTTTTGGGTGCCATTAATAATCACTGCAAAGGTAAAATATAGCAAAGGAAAGAAATCTATTTGCAAAAAAGGGTTAGGCAGAAAACTGGAAGACGATGAACAGTTATAATTGATAAGCACAAATGAGGAAAGTAGGAGATATCTTCCTGATTTTTCGCCTTATATAGGTCTTTGACTCGGATGAGATCAACGGCCGGCTGGGGTTAAATGACGCGAATCCATCAACGGCTAGGATTACGCGACTGTTGACTATCTTTGACTCGACGTTTTGATCCGAGTTCCAACCAGCGCGTGAGAAGGTGTACAGTTTCATGTCAGCTCAGTCGCACTATAAAGTAGGCTATAGATGCTCAGCCGTACTTTACATTTAATGCGACATGATGGCTATTTTAATGTAACTGACTAGCTCAGGAATGTTTGAATTTATTTCAAGAATGTTTGAATTTATTTCAAACATTCTCATTTAAGAACATAACACCTTCAGTCATAAATGATACCTGCCAGCTGATGTCTGAATCAGCTGTGTTCATCAGTCGAGTTCCTTAGTTGCCGCATACCATCAGCTGACTCGAGTTCGTCTGTTCAGCTGACGTCTGATCCATTGTTGCAGCATACCATCAGCTGACTCGAGTTCGTCTGTTCAGCTGACGTTTGACGTCTTCAGTTGGCAATCCGTATCTGAGATTCCCCCTTCAGCTGAGCTTCCCCCTCAGATGGTCATCTATCTCTTTACCTCGGCTGGTTCCTCATCTGAAGGATCCAACAATCCAAGTAGATCACATAGCATCTTGAACCGCGCTTCGGCTAGAGGTTTGTTGAAGATGTCAGCTCGCTGAATCTCAGTTGGAGTCTTTTCTCCAAGGAAACGTCTTTCTTCTCAACTGTGATCTAGAAACTCAGTTCCATGATCTGATCGGATGGAAATAATTTTTATCTCTTGTTGGTTCGATATCCGATCCATCAACTTGGGTAGCTCATCTCGGGTTTCACTTTTGTGGCGCATGAAGATGGTCCACGTGTACCTCGAGTAATCATCAGTTACAACCAGTGTATATTCATTGCCATTTATGCTCTTTGGTGTAACTGACCCGAAGAGATCCATATGGATCAGCTGTAACACTCGGTCGGTTGAGAGAGTTGACTTCAACCGGAAGGAGGATCTAGCGAGCTTTCCCAGCTGGCATGCACTGCAGATGTGTGTTGTTGAAAACACTCGGTTAGGTATGCCTCTTGCATGTTCTTGTCTGGCGAGTCGGTTCATCATCTTGAAATTCAGATGGTTGAGCCTTTTGTGCCACAGCCAGCTCACATCCGAACTGCTCTTTGATAACAGGCAAGTGTCAGGGAGGCTGCTGTTCCAGTCAGCGTAGTATACATTCCCTGTTGGAGATCGATTTCCCAACAATATCACCTGCTTTGATCCGACATCTTTAACTCTTCAACCCTGTGCATCAAACTTGACAGAGAAACCATTATCACAGAATTGGCTGATGGAGAGCAGGTTATGCTTCAATCCATCAACATAAGAGACATTAGAAATTGAAACATGATTGGTTTCAAGGGTACCGTAACCTCTGGTATAACCTTTTGAGTTATCACCAAAAGTAACTGATGGACCTTCCTTTTCCACGAAACTTCCAAGCAAATCCTTTAGATTCGTCATGTGTTTCGAGCATCCACTATCCATCACCCACATTGTTGCAGACGCCTTCTTCTTCCTCAGCTGTTTCTCCTATACCTGCAAAGAGAAACTCGCTTAGGTCCCCAATTTCAGTTGGGTCCTGGAGGGTTAGAACCAGTTCCCCTTGGAATTGTGCGTCACTTTTCCCTGTAAACTCAGATGGATTTATCATTCCAGATCACTTTTCCTTCATCATCAACTATAACAACACCTCGGTTATCCTTAGGCTTGTTGTTAGTAGTGATGTTCTGTTTCTTGAGAGGAGTTGGATTTCTCCCATGTTGAACTTTTGGAGGTGAGGCTTTCCCCCTGTTTTGATGGCTATTCTTATCCTGTAGAGTTTGTCTGAATGATCGGACGCCATGTTGGAATCTTCGTAGCTGATACTGATTCCATCTTCCTGACTGACGACGACAACTGGTCATGCTCGGATGTTGATTCAAGTTGTGGCATGAATATCTCCAGCTGTTCGAACTGTTCCTCATTGGTTGACTCGGTTGGAACCTCTGGTTGAACTGATGATGGAACCGCTGTTGATTCAGATGGTTGAGTCCTTGTTGGCTCTGCGGTCGGTTCCATTCTTTCTGTAGTCGGTTCTGTAGACGGTTCAGAGGTCGGTTCTGATTTTTGTTTCGGTTGTATCTCCGACGCCTCTGGTTCCTCTTCTATGACTTGGAACATTCCCCCTCGATTGATGTCCCAACCGATGGAACGTTCTGTTCATCCATTGCTTCTTTTCCCTTCTCAGTTGGAGTTCCCTTGGTCGGTTGAGCTGCTGAGAAGTGGAAGTTGCATTACTTTGGGGAGATTCAGATTCAACTGTGTTAGGTTCGACAACCTTGACCTCAACAGCTTTGATGAAGGTTGCTGGAGGAATTCCAGTATCCTTGACAACATCATAACCGAGTCCTGACACGTCATCCATCTGTCTGCTGTAACTTAAAAGGTTTTCGATGATCTTGGATGACTGATATAGCTTGAACAGATTGTCCTTTTCAGTTTGCAACTCTTTGAGAATAACAGCTATATACTCGGACTGTTCGTCTGACTTTTTCACCAGCTGGCCGATTTGCGCCTCTTGCTTGTTCAACTGATCTTCCTGCTTCTTGATCTGTTTCTTTAGCTCCTCATCAGTTGAAACCTTAGGTTGGCTGGCAGCATTCAGCTGATTATTGAGATTGTCAATCTCTTCCTTTTGGCTCTTGATCAGATCCTCCTTGTCGGTTAAGGATTCCTCAAGCTTGGCGAATTGTACTTGAAGACTCTTAAACTCAACCGACCGCTGTTGCACTTCCTCATTGAGTGCTAAAAAGTCGTCCCATGAGAGTTCCAACTCTTCATCTAGGGTTTCCAGCATGTTAGAAATAATTGAAGAATTCAAAATAGCAGGATTAGATTGTACCTCATCGTCTTTGATGTCCATCTGCACACAACAACAAAAGAAGGGTGCAAACAGATATGCACTAGCATGATAAAGAGATCTGTTCACTTGACCACTGAAAAAAAAAAATTCCTCGAATTCACAACTTGTGAAACAGAGTCAGCAGTCTTTTGAACCACTGCTCTGATACCACTTGATGGTCCCGAAACGAGTTACTGGTGTATGGGGGGGGGGGAATACACCAGTTAGGATTTAAAAACTTAAACCTGAAAAATCACTTCAACCGAGTAAAAGATGACTCAGTTGGAATTTCACAGCTGAGTAAGCGACCTCAGCTGGAAGAGTGAGGCTGTGCGGAATGTGGTGGAAAAATTAAACTCGTTAAAATCAACTCACGCTTTTAGTGCAGGGTTGGTCAACAACCAAAACAGTTGAGAAAGCTCAGATATGCAGATTTGTATGCCGGTTAGTTTGGTCAGTTAATAATGCAAAAAGCAACTGAAAGAAAAACAAACACAGACACACAGGATTTAACGTGGTTCGGAGATAACCCTCCTACGTCCACGGGGAGTTGTGAGTCCACACAACTCAGTCCAAGTTCATCTGGACAAACCACACAGCTTACCCGGGCTGTGCAACCGTTGCAATAAGTTTACGGGTACTTATCAACCTTTACAGTTAAGTTTACGGGTACTTAACAACCTATGTCAAGTTTACGGGTACTTGACAACCTAACTACTCAATTACAGGAAGAGTAGGGTCCTAAAACCTTTTCAGGTATAAAAGATAAGGTTCCAACTAACAGCTCGAACAAGAAGTGAGCTGGGATCTAACACTCTATGAACTCTCACAAAGTGATGTTCTCAAGGTTCGATCTAAAGACACTCAGACACAATCTAATGCTCTAGAACTCTCAACAAGTGATGTTCTTAGAGGCTAAATCTAATTCAGCTCGAGTAAGGAATATAGTTCTTTCTTTCACTCTGTCTCGTCTCGTGTGTCTTCTCTTGTGTGTCTTCCGCGCTCTTAATCTCCAATGAATGGAAGCCTCTATTTATAGGCGGAGAGAATCAACTAGCCGTTGGAGGAGCTGTTGATCTCTGTTCTTTGATAGCGACAGCTTGTCTCTCATCTCTGCAGACTTTCCCGATATGGCATCTGTGCTCTTCTGCTTTCCATCTGAGACAGCCTTGTGTTGGGCCAAATAGGGTAATGACTGAACGGTCAAACCCTCATGTGACTTCCTTTTGAAATTCAACTTCAAACCTTTCTGACAGTCAACCTCGGTTAGTCGGTTGAAAGTCTTGATCTTTATCTGAGTGGTCTTCAGCTGATGTTCTGTCTGAACCGTTGAACTCTCAGCTGATTTTGAACTTCATCTTGTTGATATTAACTGATTGAGTTTACAACTGATGTTCCAACTAGAACGCTCAGTTGTCCTTCTTGTATTTAGTCAGTTGGGTTCGAACTCTCAGATGACTTTCTTTTCTTCTGATGTTCTCTTCCTCTCTACTGCTTCTCATCTGATGAACGCTCAGTTGGTTTCCTTCACAACTGATGTTCTGAAGACTTCCCCTTGTTTGCATCTGAACATATGAACTCTCAGTTGTCTTTCTTCACAGCTGATGTTCTGTCTGAGTGACGCCTTGTTGCCATCTTCAGCTGGAGACGTGTAAAGATAAAATCTTAACTTTACTCAAACAGCGAGCCTAAATTCTAACATTAGGTTCTGGCAACATCTACTCGGTTGGGGTCAGTCGGTTTTGGAATTCATCAAAACTTATACTAATAAATTTCCCAACATATGTATTAGTAGATTGATGTGGGAATTAATTGAGAATTTTCTAAAAATAAAAACAAAATGGAAAGAGAGGAAGAAGTATGAATTTGACTAAGTAATTGTTATGATTTGGATGATGTGATGATATAATTGATAAGTAGTAAGCTTGTAGATGAACATATAATTAAATTAGAATTTTCTGAAAATAAAATGGAAATCGTAAGAGACGAAGAATCGATGTTAAGTTAGGTTTCGATAATGATATAAGTATATGGTTTTAATATTGAGTAATCTTAGTAGTTGTAGTTGATAATTGGAAAGTTTTAACGAATTCGGAGAATATTGAATTTTTGGTAAGAGACGAGTAATCGAGCTTAATTATCGATAGGAAAGTCGAATGAGGAAACTAATTTGATATTAGTGTTTAATGTTGATAAATAAACAAGATTGTAGTTGGTGATGATTTCATATAAGTATGAATATAGAAGTTAAAGAATTGAATCGAATTTGAAATGGAATTTGGTTTAGTAATCGGATAGTTGAAAAAGACGAGGAAGTGCTCGTAGTTTTGTTAATCAAGAGACGTGAAGGTATTCACGATAAAGAAATGTGTGTCATGACTATAAATTGATAGTAATTTCGTGAGCATAAAGGTTGTATAGCATTGATCCAACCTAGGGAATTGTGCGTCGAGTTTTATCGAGCATTAGGGTTAACTCGGACTGTTTTGCGACCCTTTACAGAAACTGTCATAACTCTCTGCTCGCTTAACGAAATCGAGATCCGTAAATTGGAAAGTAAACTAGACATCTGTAGCTTTCTTTTGGTTCCAAACTCTTCCCGTTTTTCGCAGAATTCTGTTCTGTATGAACTCCAGAAGTACTGTCTTGTGCAGAAAAGTTCAAAAAAAACCTATTTTCTTAAGATGAATTCTTTTTAACTTAGTTCTTTGAGAACTTCTAAGTCATTATAAGTTATCGACTTCCGTTATTAACTGACCTAAGTGTCGAGTAAAGGAACCGAGTTAGTTCAAAATGAGATATGTTCGAGTTAATCAAAAGAATTTAGTTAAAGTGCAAAGGCCTAAAAGTCTTAAACCGAATTCGATTTTCTGTTTCTTTTATCATTGCGACTAAGTTCTAAAGTTGATTTATTTGCGATAAAAGGAGGAAGTCGAGGTTAAAGATAGGACGAAAGATCAAAGACGGAAGCTCGTGTTTTAGTTCTGTATTCGCCTAAGTTGGGCTTTTCTATATATCAAATCAAATGAGCGATGCTTGAAAATGTTTACTTATTGCTTTATAACCTGTGTTTTAAAGTGATTATCATGGCATGAAATTACTTTGTTTTGTGTGAGTTCCCTTGTACCTTTCTGAGTTAGCCAAAAGGGGTCTAACTAATCGATCGGACCGCTGAGTTAACCGGAAGGGTTTTCCAGGGTTTAGTGTACACGGTAACCGGTGTGTGTGGTACTATGTTGAGGGGTAGCCCACCACGGTGAATAGAACGTGCGCAGAAGAAGTTAACTCTTTCCCGGCGTTGAAACAGAAGTTGGGCAAGTTGAATGTAACATCTGTAAAGGCTTGGCCAAACTATATTGTGAAAAGAGAAAGAAAATGTTTAGTAGGCTCGGGCATTTGATGAAAAACCCCGATGCGCTATTTATCGAGATGCCTGATTAATCTATACTTTATGATATGTTTTCGGCAATGTGCCCACTAAGTATGTTTATACTTAGCCCTGCATATGTTTTATAAAATGTGCAGGTTGAGTGATGGGAGCGGCGGAGGTTGAGTAGAAAGTTGTGAATATGAAGAAGAATAGTAGGGTTCTAGTTCTACGTTTTCCGCTGCCAAACTATTTTTCTCTTAATGTATATCTTTTGGTCTAAGTTCCGTACTTTGAACTTAGTTTCTTTTGAGAACAACTCTGTCGAGCGATCCTTCGAGGTCGACTCTCTTTCTTTTTAATAAAGTCTGTTCATAGATATCAGTTGTTGTTTAGTTATTGTGTTCATTTATTTAATCCCCCTTCTTCCCCGCTTCTTTAATCAAACCCCTAGTCGCACCCCGGCTTTGCCGTCCCTCAGGATTTGGGGCTGTGACAGAGTGGTATCAGAGCAGTCGTTTCTACTCTGCATACAAGTTCCTTTCAGTAGTAAGATGGAGTATTTGTATATGCTCTACACCTAAGTCTTCTTTCAAATAAAGTTAGGTCGTAACACTAAGTTTAAGAGTGTAGACAACAACTCAACCTCCCGCTACGTCGACTCAACCAAAGGAAGGAAAGAGTTTCAGAAGTGAGATTTCTTTTAAAAAAAAAGAATTTTTGATTAAGTATGCGAGTATGTTGAGAATAAGTAAGCCAAGAATAAATTTGATTAAAGTATAAGAGTTATACTTTGTGATATTATGTGAATTATGTGAAAGTATGAGTACTATACTTTGTGAAAGTATGTGAAATTATGTGAGCTATAATTTCTTTAAATTGAGATGTTTTGTTGGCATAAGAATCTAGACTAATTCTAAGGCCTTCCCGATTCTTTGAGAACATAGACGTTCTAAGAAGCGTTGGTTCCAGAATATTCAAAAAAAAAAAAAATGATCGGATCAGAAAGGACAAATAAAGGGAATCAAAGTAAATAAACGAATGTCACATGCGTAAAGTGACATGAACACAGACTCGTTGGAGTCGACTTGTTTTTATAAATAAAAAGCCGTAAGAGTTTCCTTTTAAGGAAATAAAATAAAGGATAATAAGATAATAAGTTAAAAAGATGGAAAGAAATCGCGGGAAATAGTTTTATTACATGTATTGTTTGAGTGCAATTTCTTAAAATTGCTAGATGCTTAAGATAAGTTGTTGATTAAGTGGTTAAGTATTGCAATTTGAATAATGGGATATTCTAATTGTAATTTAAGAATTCCTTAAGATATGTTAATTATCCTACCAGTTACTGATCCGTGCTCTCTTAAAAATCTTTGTAGGATGCCTGCTACACGTGTCACGGCTCGGAAGAGCCAACCCCTGAGACAGCGTACTGTGGTAGATGAGATATTGGATGAGTATCATGACAACGAGGCAGACTCGAGTGACGACATAGGATAGATAGTCAGTAACTTTGCAGCAGTCTACCATGCAGCCCGACATTTTGTTTCGGAGCGTCAGGCTATAGAAGATTTGATTGTACGACTACCAGATGAGTGGCGCGGATGGGCACATGATATGACTTGGTACCTCCTTGCACTGTTCGGCGACGACACGGAGCCGACAAGTGATTTCTCAGGATTCGCTCTCGCCGTACACGAGCGTTTCTTTCAGAACAGATACATAGTGTCAGTTCACATTCAGGAGCACTTTCTTTACCTCCATATTCCAGCAGCTCCCGAACTAGAGCCTTTGGACATGGATCCAGCGATGGCAGCATTGTTGGAGATACCACCAGTACTTGCACCCAGTGAGGATTTAGATTCCGGAGCAGGATACCTAGAGTTAGACGTAGAGCTTGCTGCAATGCTAGAGGAGGATCCAGAGGAGGACCCCGAGGAGTTTCAGGCCGTAGAGGGCAACACTGACTTGACCGTAGCTTGTTGAGCAGAGCGTATTAGACGCATAGTAGTAGTAGTAGTAGTAGTAGTAGTAGTAGTTTTCCTTGTCTTGTACATAGTCGGATCAGTAGACTTCTTTTGTAGTACTCTATACAGATACGAAATTTTATGAATCATTTCCATTCTATTACTTCCAGTAGATACGGAGATGCAACCTGTTAGTGCATTCTGTACAATAGATAGGCAGTTAACCTAGTTCAGACTAGTCGTAGTCTGGTTTTGTATAAGTTCTCGTTGGAGGCAAAATCAGTATTCTTTTTGACGTATATATATATATATATATATATATATATATATATATAACCCCGTGAGAGGGCTTTGATCTCGTGAAAGTTTCTTCTAAACGCGATTAGAAGAAAAGTTTAGTTAAATATTCTTGTTTAACTTGAGAAGTTAAAAAGTTTAAAGAGCTAATATCAGAGTTATTATTTGTTTCTTTTCCGTGAACTTGTTTAAGTTAGAAAAAGGGTTTAGTAAATAAGGGAATGCTTAAAAGCAAAAGTGCTAATGAGAATTCTTGTTTCCTATAGTTTCAAAATGCCGCTGAGAGTAGTTAACAATAAAAGAGGACCTGGTAGTTCTAGAGGACCTGATAGAGGTCAAGGACAACGTGGAAGCAAAGAAGAGCAAAAACATCAAGCAACCCCTTCACTCCCGCTACCCCCACAACATCGTAACATTGAGGATTTATTCTTCAAAAGAAATCCACCTATTTTTAATGGATCCAGTAACCCAAGCGATGCTGAGCTTTGGGTACGATCTATAGAAAGAATCTTTAAGCTTCTTAGATATACTGATAAGGAGCACCTTTCATGTGTTGCGTTTCAACTAGCCGGACCAGCTGATTACTGGTGGAAGGCTAGGCAGAAAGTTATGCTGGCGGAGCAAATGGCTCAAATTACTTGGGAAAAATTTAAGGAGGCATTTATGATAAATATGCATCCGATCAAGTGGATACCGAAGATAAGATCGCAAAGAAGTTCCGTGGGGGACTTAAGCATGAGTTAGGTATAGCACTAGCCAGTTATAGAGGACTAAGCTACACTGAGGTACTAGGGCGAGCTCTAGAGATGGAGGTAGTAGTGCCTGATGATAAGAAAACCATAACACCCGCACCAGCCACAATCTAGACTCAGAATCGAGGCTATTACAACAACAATAATAGCAACTATCATGGGAAAAGGAAATGGGAAGGGGGAAATAACCGTGGCTACTATCAGAGCTACAATAATCAAGGAAACCAGAGGAATGGAAATCAGCAAGGCTTTCAGCAGCCTAATCAAGATAACAACTATGGTAAGAGGCCATGGCAAGGAAATAGTCAGTCGGGACTGTATTTATAAGGAAATAATCAAGCAGGACCATGGAAAGGAAATAACCAGCAAGGTCAGCCACAAGGGCAACAAAGGAACAACCAAGGAGGAAATAACCAAGGAAGAGCTACCGTTCTTGCCTGTCCTAAGTGTAATAGGGTACACTATGGGATCTGTCAAGCAAACTCTGGAAGTTGCTTCAACTGTGGGCAGAAGGGGCACATTAAGAAGGATTGCCCAAAACCGTTGCAAGCGGCAGGACAAAATCAGTATGGACAGCCCCAGCCTTTGAGGGCAATTCAGGCCCAGCCGCAGCAGCAGATGACACAGCAGCAACAGAATGTCAGAGCATGTGCGATCAAATAGAGTGCGCAGAATAAGGGCAAGGGAAACCTAACAGGTATGGGTAAACTTCATAATACCCCTATTAAGATACTGTTTGATACTGGCGCATCGCATTCTTTTATTGCTGGTTCATGTGCGGATAACTTAGATATCAGACCTGTACGAGCTGAACACGCTATGAGAGTAGCTACACCTTCAGGAGAGATCACTACTTCCACGCATGTTTGCTCTAACCTAGAATTAGAAATTGGAACTCATAAGGTTAAAGCGAACAACTTGAACGTTATGATTATGTGGGATGTAGACATAATCCTAGGAATGGGCTGGTTGTCTGAGAATTATGCCACGATTCTCGGCAACGAGAGAAAAATTTCTTTCCAACCCCCGGGAAAGGAGCTGACAGAATTTCATGGGATTTCGATGGGCAAGAGGATACCGATAATATCCACCCTACAAGCCAAGAAGTTGATGAAGAAGAAGAATTGAAAAGCTTATCCTGTATACTTAAGTGGAGAACCGGGAACCAAAAAAGCCATACAAGACGTGAAAATTGTTAACGAATATGAAGACGTCTTTTCAGAAATATTACCAGGTTTACCACCCGACCGTCACGTAGATTTCACAATTGACTTAGAACCAAGATCGGCCCCCAAATCAAAAGCCCCATATAGAATGGCACCGAAAGAGTTAGAAGAGCTTAAAATCTAACTGCAATAGTTGTTAGATCTTGGTTTCATTAGACCAAGTGTTTCAACTTGGGGAGCACCTGTTTTGTTCGTTCGAAAGAAGGATGGTTCTATGAGGATGTGCATAGACTATCGAGAGCTAAATAAGATAACCTTTAAGAATAAGTATCCTTTGCCAAGGATACAAGACCTCTTTGATCAGCTTAAGGGCGCAGGTGTCTTTTCGAAAATAGACTTAAGATCTGGGTATCATCAATTGAAAATCAAACCCGAGGATATACCTAAACTGCATTCCGAACCAGATATGGCCATTACGAATTCCTAGTTATGCCATTTGGTTTGACTAACGCTCCCACAGTATTCATGGATCTCATGAATCGAGTTTTTCACCCGTACTTAGACAAATTCATCTTAGTATTCATCGACGACATTCTCATTTAATCCAAGAATGAGAAGGAGCACGAGGAACACTTGCGAATAGTATTAGAAACGCTTAGAGCTGAGAAACTTTATGCCAAATTCAGTAAGTGCGAGTTTTGGCTGAAGGAAGTAATGTTTCTTGGACACATAGTATCAGCAGAAGGCATCAAAGTGGATTCTACCAAGGTAGAGGCGGTACGCGATTGGAAATAGCCAACAAGTCTGAACGAAATTAGGAGTTTCTTAGGTTTAGCTGGCTATTATAGAAGATTCATCGAGGGATTTTCTACAATGGCTAGACCTATGACGCAACTACTACGGAAGGAAAACAAGTACAAATGGACTGACGAATGCGAGACAAGTTTTCACACACTCAAGGAAAAGTTAAACACAACACCCGTGTTAGCTCTGCCAGAAGCGAACAAGGAATACATGGTTTATACAGATGCTTCAAAGAACGGATTAGGGTGTGTATTGATGCAAGACGGAAAGGTGATAGCTTATTCTTCAAGACAACTTCGACCTCATGAAGTTGAGTATCCAACCCACGATTTAGAACTAGCAGCCGTTGTACATGTATTGAAAATTTAGAGACACCATCTCTAAGGTGTTAGGGTTGAGATTTTTATGGACCACAAGAGTTTAAAGTACTTTTTCGAGCAAAAGGAATTGAATATGAGACAAAGACGATGGCTCGAATTAGTCAAGGATTATGATTGTGGTATCAACTACCATCCAGGAAAAGCAAACGTTGTAGCTGACGTGCTGAGTCGCAAGACTCCAACCAAGCTAGGGTGTCTCTTTGTTGAGGAAGAAACTCTTGTACGAGAATTTGAGAAAATGGACTTAGAAGTGCTCGATATACCTGAAACGATAACAAACCATATAGCAGCACTCGTAGCTACCCCGGACTTACGAGAAAGAATCATAAGTGCTCAGAGAAAGGACGAGTCGATTGAGAAGCTTCGACTAAGGATAAGAACGGATAAACCGGACGGTTTTTCTGAATCACCAGATAATGCAATTTTATTTGAAGGCAGACTTTGTATCCCTGAAGACGACAAATTGAAGAACGATATCACGAGTGAGGCTCACGATACGCCATATACAGCACACCCAGGGAGTACGAAGATGTATCAAGATTTGAGAAAGAATTTCTAGTGGAACGGTTTGAAACGAGATGTTGCCTCATTTGTAGAAGATGTTTGGCTTGTCAACAAGTAAAAGCTCTACACCGACGACCATACGAGTTGTTACAGCCATTAAGTATTCCAACATGGAAGTGGGAAGATATAGCTATGGATTTTGTGACAGGTTTGCCCAAGACTAAGAAAGGAAATACTGTCATCTAGGTAGTAATCGTTAGGCTTACAAAATTAGCTCACTTTTTACCAATCCCAATTACCTATGGATCAGAGAAGTTGGCATAGTTGTATGTCCGTGAGATTGTACGTCTGCACGGAATACCGAAGTCAATAACGTCTGATAAAGATGCCAAATTCATTTCGAGATTTTGGATCACTATGCAGAAGGAGTTAGGTACCGAACTTAATTTTAGTACCGCTTTTCACCCCCAGACGGATGGACAATTTGAGAGAACGATTCAGATAGTCGTTGATATGTTAAGAACAGTAGTATTGGATAGAAGTGAAAATTAGGAAAAGATCTTGCCATTAGTCAAATTCGCGTACAACAACAGTTATCAAGCAACGATAGGAATGGCGCCTTACGAGGCATTGTATGGAAGGAAGTGTAGGTCACCACTTTATTGGGATGAAGTAGGTGAAATAAAGAACCTAGGACCCGATACGGTCAGTGAAATGATCGAGATCATTCAACAGATTCGAGTTATGAAAGAGGCCCAGAGCCGACAGAAGTCTTACGCCGATGATCGTTGAACAGATCTTAGCTTTGAAATTGGGGATAAGGTTTTCCTCAAGATTTCTCTGTCTAAGGGAATCATTAGATTCGGTGTTAAGGGTAAACTCAGACCAAGGTTTATAGGACCTTATGAGATTTTGGAGAAAATAGGACCTGTTGCTTATAGATTGGCCTTACCGCCAAGTCTAGGAAGTGTCCATAACGTGTTTCACGTATCTCAATTACGAAAGTATGTCTTTGACCCTAAGCACATAATTAACCAGCAAGACGTTGTTCTTGAGTCCGACTTAAGTTATGAAGAAAAACCATTATCGATCTTAGATCGAGAAGAGCAAGAATTAAGAAATAAGTCGATACCTTTGGTTAAAGTGCTATGGAATCACCACGGGCAAGAAGAAGCCACGTGGGAACTCGAAGAAAAGATGAAAGAGAAATACCCTTACCTATTTGAAGAAGGTATGCAAATTTCGGGACGAAGTTTCTTGTTAGAGGGGTAGGATGTAATACCCCAGATATTTCTTCCGTTGCTAAAATAAAAATTTAATTATTAATTAAGGCTTTGCACGCCTAAGTTAAGGATTTTCAATTCTAAGACTAACGGTGAAATCCGTTTCTGAAAATAAATTCTAGAAGTCGGTTGAACGACTACTATATTAGGGTTTTCGCGTCCGATAGAATTTTCGTTTGAAAACTCAGATCGAAAACCGTCTGACTTTACATTCACTTTTTCTGCGATACGAGTCTACTGGAGAAAGTCGGTTTTATTTTTTCGGGCGAAATTTGGACTGTCATGTCCCGATTTTTCTTCGAATTTTGGAAATCGAATTATGCTTTCCGAGTAAGTAAATTATTTCTAATCTAATGGTCGAATTAGATTTCGTAAAAAATGTAACCGTCTAGGAAATTAATTTCTCGATTTATATACGCAGTGTTAGACCCGTAAATGAGATATTTTCGACTAAAATTCCTCCCCAAAACCGCCATATATGGTGAGCCATCCATGTTATATCTTTATCCTACTTTAAGAGAAAATTATCACATAACACCTCATCATCTTTCTCTCTTTCTTCTCCCTCTCCAACCGCCACCTCTCTCCTTTCTCATTTCTCTCTCTTGTTCTTCATTTCCTCCATTAAAGCTCTCAAGTTCTTCAAGCATTCAAGGTTCATAGCTTGCTCATCTTCCGATCAATCTTAAATCCGATTACGTTTTTGTTAAGGTGAGACTTTCCTCTTCATTTCCATCCAAACAAAATTCATTTCCTTCAAACTTGTTATTTTCAAAAATTTCAAATAGATATAGGATGATGTTCTAAGTTTAATTCATGTTATTAAATGCCTAGGAATGAATTTCTATGGTAGAAATCAAGTGAAAATCATCCTCCTTATGTTTGAAGCAATAACCGAAAATTTATGAAAAATTGTAGGTGAAGTTTAAGTTTGATTTTAGATGATTGGTATGAAGATTTGTATTCTATGTATTAGTAGATTGATGTGGGAATTAATTGAGAATTTTCTAAAAATAAAAACAAAATGGTAAGAGAGGAAGAAGTATGAATTTGACTAAGTAATTGTTATGATTTGGATGATGTGATGATATAATTGATTAGTAGTAAGCTTGTAGATGAACATATAATTAAATTAGAATTTTCTGAAAATAAAATGGAAATCGTAAGAGACGAAGAATTTTCTGAACATATAATTAAATTAGAACATATGATTTGGATGATGTGATGATATAATTGTTGTTTAATTATTGTTTTCATTTATTTATCCCCCTTCTTCCCCGCTTCTTTAATCCAACCCCTAGTCGCACCCCAGCTTTGCCATCCCTCGGGATTTGGGGCTATGACATGTTGGGTTAACGACTTAGTAAAAAAAAAGAAGAAAAAAAAGAAAAAAATAAAAAAAAAGAAAAAATATATTTGTGCTACTGTAATACCCCGAATTTTTATAAGCCTTTAAGTGCATTCTAAATTTCATAATATGCCTAGAATAATAAGATTTTTCTCAAGAAAAAAAAAAAGAATTTGCTTGAAATGACCAAATTGCCCTTATGTGCTTTGACGTGAATTTTCTCGTTTCGATTATTCGAATCGAGTCTGTGATGCATTGATTGAGTTTATTTATATGAGTTTGAGCATGAGTATGAATTTCCGGAGAATTTTGAGAATTTTTACTTTTCAGTGAATAGTAACGAGAACCGAGAAAACACTATTCACCGACGAACTTAGAATTTGACCTAATTAGTGTCTCTTGAATCTAGAATTAATTCTAAGACCCCTGAAATATGTTAGAAGCTTATCCGAGATCACTTGAGAGAATTCTAGGAGTTTAGTTCTTGATGGATTAATTAGCCGATTGATTTTTAGGTTTTTCTTCGTTACTTGGAATTTTGACCTAAAAATTTGATATTCGGAATCCTTGATTTATTTCATGAGATATGAGATAGAGTTGAGGCGTTTTCGATGTCAGAAACGAGACGAGGAGAGTTTAGAGCTGTTTTCAGCATAAATGAAATAACACGGACATATTCTACCGGAAAACTTTTTCATCCGGAGAAAATTATACCCGTAATAAAATGGGAATATCTCTCTCATCTCTCTCCCTCTCTCAACCGACCTCCCTCTCTCTCTCTCCCTAATCTCTCCCTAGACCCCTAAATTCAAAACCTATTATGGAATATAATGATGATATTCCATTTCATTTCATCATATTCATTTCATTTTCAACATTCATCATTTCATCACTCTCTCTCAACCTCACACTCTCTCTCTCTTGAGTTTATCCAAGAGAAGGAAGAAAAATATTCTCTCCATCTCTCTTCCCTCTCCACCGTAACACACACACACACATAAATACAAAGTTGGAGAAACTCCATTGAAGCTTCAAGTTTCAAGCTTTAAGCTGTCAAGTTTTCAAGAGATCGTCATCCTCTCCAATCTTTCATACACCAATTGAAGAGGTAATTAATTCATAAATTCTTGAGTTTAATATCCATTCCAAATCATCTCTAATTTCTTCAAAATTTTCGGCACATATGCCCTTGGAGAGATGGTTAATTTTTGTGTCATTTTTTTCTTGAGGATTCAAGATGAAATCCACCATGGAAATCAAAGCTAGAGTTTGAGCTCCCAAACCTACCATTTTCGATCCAAGAAGAATCAAGAGGAGAGCTTGGATTTAATTTCTTAAAAGTAGGTTAATTCATTTGATTACTTGTATATTTGTAATCTATAATCTCTAAAAGAAAGAAAAATGCATGTTTTAATTTTATGCTTAGGCAAACTAGGAATTCGAGATGAAAATCGAGTGAAGAAATCGTTAGAGAAATCGAGCCTAGAAATTAATCTAGGAATTAAAGGAGAAAAGAAAAAAATTAAAACCCCCAAAAATTGGTTAAAACCGAAAATTAGGGCAAGAGGAAGAAAAATTCGATTTATATAATTTCTATGAATATTTGATGATTTATGATTTATGATTTATATGTGTTTATAAGCATGATTTGATCAATTATTATGCATGAGAAATTAAAGAAAATAATTACCTAAATTATGATGAAAATGCCGTGAGTTTTGAGGTATAGAGGAGGAATTTTATTTGATTTATTTCTTGATGTTTTATTGATGTTATGAGCATGAGATAAATATGAGGTTGTTATGATTTAATCCATTATGATGATATATGAGTAGGAATCGACATATATGCATGTTATGGGAGAAAAATAATTTTTATGATATTTTGATGATTTATGATGTTTTGATGTTATGAGGATTTGAGCATGATTGTGTGTGAATTTGAGTGTTAGATGTTTTATGAGAATTATTGAGGTGAAAGAAATGAAATTTTTTGTGCAAAAACATAAAAAAAAATCGAAGAAAAAGAGTAAGAATACATAGTGTGTGTTCTAGGTGTTCTTGGTGGAAAATATGAGTTTTTGAATATGTGTTCTTGGTGTTCTAGATGTTCTTGGTGTAATACTTGAAGATTTGAATACCATTAAAATTAATTGTAAAAGAAATTAATTAATTAATTAATAAAATATTCAAGATTTTTGAGAATAAAATTAAATAGAAAATAAAAAGAGAAAAATCATTAAATTAATGATGAGTCATTAAGTTGAGAAAAATAAAGAAAAGTAATTCCTTTATTAAATAAATAAGAGTTTAAAAGAAAGAATTAAGTAAGATTAATTCTTGAGATTAAAAGGATATAATAATCAAGAAATGAAATAAGAGTTAGAGTTGAGAAAATAGAGTCAAGTAAGAATTGTTTAATTAGAAAATCGAGTTAATTGATGAGTATTGAATGCTCGTTTGTTTTTTAATAAGCCGAGTATTGAGAGTATTGATTAATTAATGATGCTTGAGTAATAAAGTTAATTGAGTTTGTTTTCAAATCGTTTTAATTTAAAATGAGTCGAAGAAGTTATCGAGTCTTGATTGACAAGTTAATAATCGAGTTTGAGTTGAAATTAAAAGTCGAGATTATATAAAATAAGAGTTTAATTGAGATTAAGAAAAGAGAAATTATAGTGATAAAATGAGTTAATAAAATAATAGTACGTATACGAGTACGTGTACGTGGTCGAACAAAGACGCGTATTTTGAAATAATGTCGTATATTGAGTCGAGAAATATTAAATGAATATTTGAGTTTTAATTGAAAGTGATGGAAAATTTAGTAAAGTTTTGATTGATTACAAAACCAACTGACCCCAACCGAGTAGATGTTGTCATTTCCTAAAGTTAGTATTTAGGCTCGCTATTTGAGCAATGTTGAGATTTTATCTTTACAGGACTCCAGCTGAAGACGGCAACATGGCTATACTCGGATAGAAATTCAGATGGAAACTCGCATGGAACATCAGATGTAAGAAAGACAACTGAGCGTTCAAGCCAACCGATCTGATCTAGATCATCGGATGAAGGAAAACATCTGAGTAATCAACTACTCGTCAGATGTGAAAATCCACCTGATCATGTGGAACATCAGTTGCAGGACTCAATCTGATAGATCGATAACATGAAGTTCAAGGCAGCTGAGGGTTCAACTGTTCCTCTTCAGACAGAAGGTCAGATGAAGGTAGCGATCAGATGGAACATCAGCTGAAGACCACTCAGATGAAGATCAAACGTCTCAACCGACTAACCAATGTTGAAAGACAAAGGTTGAAATTTGAATTTCAAATAGGAAGTCACGTGAAGGTTTGACGTTCTGTCATTACCTCATTTGGCCCAACATAAGGTTGTCTCAGAAGGAAAGCAGAAGTTCATAGTTGCCAAATCGGAAAATCTGCAGAGATGAGAGACAAGCCATCGCTTTCACAGAACAGAGATCAACAGCTCTTCCAACGACTAGTTGATCCTTACCGCCTATAAATAGTGGCATTCATTCATTTATCAAGACAGAACAAAAGAGAAGAGACAGACGAGCGAAAGAACGACAATATACTGCACACAAGCCAAACTGCAATTATACTCTTTCTAAGAACATCACCAGCTGAGAGTTCATAGAGAGTTAGAATCTGTCTTGGTGTTTTCGATCTTAGTTTGAGTCTTCATTTGTTCAAGCTTAGATCCTAGCTCACTTCTTTGTTAGAGCTAGTAGTTGGAAAACCCACCCTTATACACATCACCTAAAAAGGTTGTTAGGATCCTGCTCTTCCCAAAATTGAGTAGAAAGGTTGATAAGTACCCGCAAACTTATCTGTAAGGTTGATAAGTACCTGCAAACTTATTTGTACGGTTGTAAAGCCCGCGTAAGCTTTGTGGTAGCTGTCCTAAAGAATTTGGACTGAGTTGTGTGGTCTCACAACTCCCCGTGGACGTAGGAGTTCTCTCCGAACCACGTAATTCCTTTGTGTTGTGTTTTCTGTTCAGTTACTTTTTGCATATCCAACTGACCAACTAACCAGCACTCAAAACTACATCTTTACATTTCAATTGTTTTGGTTGTTGACCGACCTTGCATCTGAGCGTGAGTTGTTTTATACGAGTTATTGTTGTTTCCACCACATTCCGCACAACACCACTCTTCCAGCTGAGATTTCTTACTCAGTTGTGATTCTAACTGAGTCTTTTTACTCAGTTGTGGTAATTTTTGGGGGTTGATTTTAAAATTCCTATCTGGTGTATTCCCCCCCCCCCATATACTAGAACTCGTATCGGGACCATCAAGTGGTATCAAAGCAGTGGTTCACAAGACCGCTGTCTCTGTTTCACGAGGTGTGAATAGAGGTATTTTTCTTCAATGGTCAACTAAATAGATCTTTTTCACGCTAGTGCATTTCTGCTTGCATTTGTTGTGTGCAGATGGATGTTAAAGACAAGATTGTTGTCATGTTCTCGGTTGTGAACTATACATCCTGGAAAACTCGAATGAAGAAGATTCTGCTGTCCAAGCATCATCGAATGCAACAAGTGATTACATCCGGACCGATCACCATCAGGGAAAAAGTTATTCGCACTCCTACAAATCCCAATGACGAGGATGCAACTGAGGTGATAGTCGAGAAAAAGCCAGAAGATTTTACTCCTGAGGAAGCAAAAGTGAGCGAGCTGGATATCTGGGCTCAGAGCACCATCATGTCCACAGTTGGACAAGACTATTTTCCATGGATAGAAGAGTGCAATACAGCTAAGGAAATGTGGGACATTTTGGCATCTCTTAGTGAAGGGAGTGACGAAACCAGGGAGAACTACTAGGCCGTTAGTTCCTTCGTTGTATGCCGTGCCGATAGTTCCTTTCTTTCCACTTACAGGTACAATGTATCATATAGAACGTGGTACCAACGCTGTGGGACATTTTGGCATCTCTTAGTGAAGGGAGTGACGAAACCAAGGAGAACAAGTTCTCCCATGCTTGTCAAGATTTTGACAATTTCTGTCTAAAAGACGATGAAACCATTGATCAATTGGAGCTTCGGTTCATGGATATCATCCGAAGGATTCAGTCTATCCGATGAGGAAAATATACTCTGAGAGAGATCAATCTCAAAGTATTACAAGCCCTACTAGCTGAGTGGGACACCTTCACCAACATTCATGAAAGCCGAGCTGATCTTGGAGAGATGGAAACGGACAGACTGTTCTCAATTTTGAAAGGAAATGAGTACAAGGTGAACCGACGAAGATCAACTCAGTCCTCGATACAGACGAGTCGACATGAGGATGTTGGTTCAGGAACAAAGACAGTAGCACTTCGAGCCGACTATTCCAAGCCGTGAACATCAAGGGCAACAAGATCTGCGGACACAGCTTCGAAGGAGCCAAGCAGAGAAGAGCTGCAACATAGTATAGCCGCCTTGTCAAAGAAGCTAGCTGATATGGATACTCGGTTCGAAAAATATAAGCAGTTCTATAAATCCAACCGAATTCGAGATAACTCAAAGCCTGTGACCAACAGTTGCTTTGAATGCGGCAAAGAGGGACACTTCAAAGTTGATTGTCCAGATCTTTCGAAGAAAGATAGAGATGCGTTGAGGGCCAAGCAAAATGCAAAAACAAGGCCATGGTTGCAGAAGAAGCAGCTGATGACATGGACATCTTCACCGACACCGAAGATGAGGACGAGCTGACTCACACCAACAACGCTATCGGACAGGATCAATGTCTCATGGCATTTGGAACCGACCAGGATGATGCTGAGGTACATTCTAGTCTAGTTAATTTAAATTCTTCCAATGCTTCTAACATGCAGGAAACAGTAGATGAAGAGTTGGAACCCTCTTGGGGTGACTTCCTAGAACTCAGTGAGGAATTGCATCAGCAATCGGTTGAATTTAAGAATCTTCAAGAAGAGTTTGCCAGACTTGAAGAATCCTTAACCGAAAAGGACGATCTGATTAAAAGTCAAACCGAAGAGATTGATAATCTCAAAAGTCAACTGAATGAGGCCAACCAAACTAAGGCTCCAACCGATGAGGAGTTGAAGGAGCAGATCAAGGAGCAGCATGAGCAGTTGAACAAGCAAGAGGCACAGATCGACCAGCTGATGAAGATGTCAGACGCACAGACCGAGCATATAGCTGTTCTTCTCAAGGATCTACAAACTGAGAAGGACAACCTGATAAAGCTATATCAATCATCCAAAATCATCGAGAATCTCATCAGTTACCGAAGACAAATGGATGACGTGTCTGGACTCGGCTACGACATGGTCAAGGACACTGGAATTCCACCCGCAACCTTTATCAAGGCTGTGGATGTCACGGTTGCAAAACCAAATAATGTTGAGTCTGCAATTCCCCAACTTAATCCAACCTCCACGTCACAGCAAGCACCTACAGCACAACCTGCTAAGGGAACAGCAACTGAGAAAGGAAAAGCAACTGTGGTTGGAGAACTGAAGAATCCATCGGTTGGGATAACAACCGAGGGGGAATGTTCCAGGACTCAGAAGAGGAACCAGAGACATCGGAGATACAATCAAAACCGACCTCAGAAGGGATGGAATCAACAGAACCGACAGGGATTCAACCATCAGAATCAACCTCGGTTCCATCATCAGAACAACCAGAGGTTCCATCAGAATCAACCAATGTGGAACAGTTCCAACATCTGCGGATACTCATGCCAGAACATGAATCAACAACTGGGTATGATGCAGTCGACAATCAGGAAAATGGAATCAGACTCAGCCACAAAGATTCCAATATGACGTCCGACCTCATCTGTAAAACCAAAAGGATCAGAAACGTCAACAAAACAGGGGGAACGCCTCTCCTCCTAAAGCCCACAATGGGAGAAATCAATCTCCTCCCAAGAAACAGAACGTCAATAACAACAACAAGCCTAAGGTTGACCGAGGTGTTGTTATAGTTGATGGAGAAGGAAAGATAATTTGGAATGACAAATCTATCCGAATCTACAGGGAAAAGCGACCCACAATTCAAGAGGGAACTGGTTCTAACCCTCCAGGACCCAACTAAAATTGGGGACCTAAGCGTGTTTCTCTGTGCAGGAGCAGGAGGAACAGCTGAGGAAGAATAAAGCATCACATACCATGTGGGTGATGGACAGTGGATGCTCGAAACACATGACAAATCTGAGGGATTTTCTTGGAAGTTTCGTGGAGAAGGAAGGACCATCTGTTACCTTTGGTGACAACTCAAAAGGTCACACCAAAGGCTACGTTTGATGCGCAGGGCTGCAGGGTAAAAAATGTCAAATCAAAGCAAGTCATATTGTTGGGAAATCAATCCCCAACCGGGAATGTCTACTATGCAGATTGGAATAGTAGTCCTCCTGAAACCTGTCTGTTATCAAAGAGCAATTCAGATGTGAGCTGGCTGTGGCACAAAAGGCTCAACCATCTAAATTTCAAGACAATGAACCGCCTTGCAAGACAGGAACATGCAAAGGGAATTCCGAACCTTGTATTTTCACCAACTCATATCTGCAGTGCGTGTCAGCTGGGAAAGCTCGCTAGATCCTCCTTTCAGTTGAAAACGATTCCATCAACCGACCGAGTATTGCAGCTGATCCATATGGATCTCTTCGGGCCTGTTACTCCCAAGAGCATGAATGGTAACGAATATACACTTGTTGTTACTGATGATTTCTCTAGGTACACGTGGACCATTTTCATGCATCACAAGAGTGAAACCCGAGATGAGCTACCCAAGCTGATGGATCGAATATCTAACCAACAAGAGATGAAAATCATTTCTATCCGATCAGACCGTGGAACCGAGTTCCTCAATGAAACCATCATCGAATACTGTGAGAAGCACGGAATCACTCATCAAACATCGGCTGCTCGTACTCCACAACAGAATGGAGTAGCCGAGCGAAGAAATCGAACACTGAAGGATGCTGCTACATCCATGTTGACAAACTCAGCTCTGCCAAAGAGATTTTGGACCGAGGCAATCAACACAGCATGCTACACCCAGAACCGGTCTCTTCTGACCAAGCGGTTGGGAAAGACTCCATATGAACTATGGAGACGCAGGAAGCCTGATGTTTCATATTTTCGCGTTTTTGGTTCTAAGTGTTATATTCACAACAATGGGAAGACTCAGTTGAAAACTTTTGACGCCAAGGCTTCGAAGGGCATATTTCTCGGATATGCCGCTCGGATCAAGGCTTATAGAGTTTTTAACAACAGTTCTCGTGTTGTGGAGATAACACTTCATGTTAGTTTTGATGAATCTACTTTTGAGTGCAGGGAACAGGCTAAAGGACAACAAGCAGATCCACATGTTCCACTAGCTCTCACCAGATCGCAGGTTCTAAGGTAGAAGAATCTGGCTGAACCATTGGTATGGGCAACCGAGGATGATGATCCTTGTTCCTCTGAAGATGAATGTGAGGACCCCAGCTCATCTCAAGGGGGAACTCCAGCTGATGTTACTCCAACTGCATCAGCATCCAAAGCCCAACCTAGCCCAGTTCGAAATATTGTCCATATTGAGGATCCAAACTCAACAGCAGATAAATCACCAGTTTTAAAGATCCCAACATCTCCCACGGCTCAAATCACGGAACCGCCACTGTTGGAAGAAGAAGGAAGACGCAACAAGAGATTGTATGAAGATCATTCCAAGGACAACATCATCGGAGATCCAGCCAAGGGTGTGCGTACTAGGAGCAGAGTCGCAAATCCAGACTCAGTTGAGAAAGATTCCAGCACGTTCGCCCAATATGCTGAGGAGTTGGCAGTTCTTGAGGAGTTCGAGCAAGCCGGAGATGTTGCCATGATTTCATGTTTCGTAGCTGATGTACCGAAGCATGTTATGGAAGCTCTCAACTGTGTTCATTGGACAACAGCCATGCAAGAAGAGCTGAATGAATTTTTACGCAACTGTGTATAGGAGTTGGTAGAAAGACCAAATAGTGTTAAAGTCATTAGATTAAAGTGGATTTTCAAGAACAAGAGAGACGACATTGGATTCATCGTGAGAAACAAGACAAGGTTGGTAGCTTAGGGATATTGCCAACAAGAAGGAATTGATTTCAAGGATTCTTTCGCGCCTGTTGCAAGGTTGGAAGCCATCCGAATATTTCTAGCCTATGCCGCATTTCACAAATTCAAGGTTTATCAGATGGATGTGAAGTGTGCTATTAAGGAAGATGTTTATGTTGAACAGCCTCCCGATTTTGAGACTGGTGATGGAAGAGTGTATAAGTTGAAGAAAGCAATCTATGGATTGAAGCAAGCACCTAGGGCTTGGTATGACACTCTCTGTGGTTTTCTTCTTAACTCAGGGTTCAAACGAGGGTCAGTTGACAAAACACTGTTCACCATAAAAGTTGGAGAAGACATACTTGTTTGCAAATCTATGTCGACGACATCATATTCGGTTCCAAGTCGGAGGAGCTGTGCGAGAAATTCTCAACTCTCATGAAGGAAAAATTCGAGATGTCGATGATGGGTGAGATGAACTATTTTCTTGGGCTACAAGTGAAGCAGTCATCAAAAGGAATTTTTATTAATCAGTCCAAATATACAAAGGAGCTCATCGCAAAGTTCGGATTGCAGACAAGTAAAACCACAAGGATCCCGATGAATACTAACTGGAAGATTGAACCCGGATCTGAGGGAAAACTCGTGGATGCCAATAAGTATAGAGGGATTATTGGTTCTTTGCTATATCTAACCGCCAGTAGGCCAGATATATCTTACGCGGTTGGAGTGTGTGCTCGGTTCCAAGTTCAGCCAAGGGAAGCACACATGTTGGCAGCAAAGAACATCATTAAGTATCTAAAGGGTACTGTTAATGTTGGGTTGTGGTACCCAGCTACGACAATATTCAACTGTCCGGATACTCAGATGCGGATCTAGCCGGAGATCGGTTGGACAAGAAGTCCACATTTGGACACTGTCAGTTCATGGGAAGCAAGCTAGTTTCATGGTTTTCCAAGAAACAAGCATGTGTTGCCACTTCTACAACCGAGTCAGAGTATATGGCTGTCGGTAGTTGTTGCATGCAAGTGTTGTGGCTCAAGCAACAGCTGAGAGATTATGAAGTAGCAACTGGACAGGTTCCCATCCATTGTGATAGCTCAAGTGCCATTGCTATCTCTTTGAATCCTGTTCACCATTCTCGAACGAAGCACATTGACATCCGACATTATTTTATCCGAGATCATATTGAGAAGAAGGATGTATCTGTGGAGAAGATTTCAATTGAGATTCAGAGAACAGATATCTTCACCAAACCTCTACCCGAAGCACGATTCAAGATGTTATGCGATCTCCTTGGATTGTTGGATCCATCAGATGAAGAATCAGCCAAGGTGAAGAGATAGATATCCATCTGAGGGGGAAGCTCAGATGAAAGGGGAATCTCAGATGCGGATCGCCATCCGAAGACATCAGACGTCAGCTGAACCGACGAACTCGAGTCAGCTGATGGTATGCTGCAACATTGGAACACACCTGATTCCGACATCAGCTGGCAGGTATCATTTATGGCTACAGGTGCTTAGGTCTTAAATGTGAATGTTTGAAATAAATTCAAACATTCCTGAGCATGTCAGTTAGATTAAATAGCCATCATAGCGCATTTAATGTAAAGTACGGCTGAACATCAATAGCCTTACTTTATTGTGCGACTGAGCTGACACAAAAACAGTTCACCTTCTCAATCGCGCGTATTGGAACTCGAAATTTGACGTCAGTCAAAGTTAGTCAACAGTCGTGAGATCTCAGCCGTTGATGGATTCGCGTCATTCAACCTTGACCATTGATTTCAAAAAACCCACTAACCTATAAAAGGCGGAAAATCAGGAAGTGATTTCTTACCTTCTATACTTGTGTTTATCTGAGTAACTGTTCATCTTCGTCTCTGATTCTGTCTCACCATTTTCTGCTAAGTTCCTCTTTTCTTCTCTCTATATATAAACTACACTGCAATACTAAATGGCACCAAAAGCTCCATCTCAAGGAAAGAAGATGGCATCTTTAGGACCAGCCCTTGTTCCTTCGTCGTACGAGGAATCTTTTGACATGATGTTATCCAAAATCCATTTTGAGCAGATTCTGTCAGAAGAAGCACTGGACTCACCGGTGTTATCCCCCCTCGCCGATCTTCTCAGGGAGAATGGTCTTCTTGAGTGGGCAACGCTCTTCCCCACTCACTTACTCAGGCGACAAGTCGGAGAATTCTACATGAACCTGAAATCTCCTATCGACAGCCGAGATGGCCTCGTTTCAGAAGTCTCTTGTCGACAGCGAGACGTCCCTGCCAGAACTATCTGCCGTGTCACCATCTCCATACCGGTTTCCGAGATACTACGCTCAATCATTCCACCAAATCTGACTACCACGGACACCGTCGAGAACATCTCAGATGCGGATGCAGATCTATTTCTGGAGAATGCTCTTATCACCCCAGAAAGATTGAGGAGCAACCTGCAGCGAACAAAGTTGAAACCCGAGCATCGACTTCTATTTGATGTTGTATCCAAGGTTATTTTCGGATACAGCGGAGCTTTTGGAGACGTCAGCCGACCCAAGCTCAAGCAGCTGATAGCTTTGGAGCACAAGCACAACATCAACATCAACTGGTTCAAGTACTTTGAACACCAATTGACAATGGAGAAGCAGAACATTACAGAAACTACAACTAATTCCGGGGAAAAGTTGTTGAGTGTTAAGGGAACTCTTAACTTTGGAGTCAAAATATCTGCCCTGATACTTCTTGCCACGAAGGATCAGAACATGGTGTGGGAAGACTGTGAGGAGACCCAAGTCAAAAGGCAGATGTTGTTCCCAACAGCCAAGAAGGCTCTGGATGTGATTCGGAGTGTCTATACTCCCAAAGACAAACGGGAAGCTGTGAAACCAGCTGTGGAGAAAGATACAGCTGAGGAGCTGCCTCCAGCTATTGGCCACTCTTCCAAATCGACAGCTGCACGCCGACTCAGAGATGAGTCAGATAAGGATCAAGAGGAGGAGCCGCGTAAGAAGAAGTTCAGGGTTCGTATCAAGAAGTCAGATGCAAAACCAGCTGAGGAGGTACCAGCTAAGGAGGTACCATCTGAGACGAGTCACTCAGTTGAAGCTGATACTTTTGAAATCGTTCCTCGTGAAAGTGGAACAGGAAAGGAGAGGTCTTCCCATCAAGATGAGATAGAAGGGATGGAAACCGATCTGGAAGATGAGCCGAACATGTCCTCGGATGCTTCTTCCTCATCAAAGGAATCAGAAGATGTTCCAACCTTCCCCACGGCAGGAGCTGATGCCGTACAGCACAGACAGGTTCTCGCAACCAATCCTCAGTCAGAAATTCCGAGCTTCCCACTCGATGCCAACATTGAGACCACTTCTTTGGCCAATGTTGAGGAACCTCTCGATGCCAACATTACCACCCAGTCAGAAATTCCGAGCTTCCCGCTCGATGCCAACATTGAGACCACTTCTTTGGCCAATGTTGAGGAAATCCTTGAACCAATTCCATTTGACAATCTCTCTCCCTCCCCCATTGACGAAGAAGCTGATCGTCAAGCTGTCACGCTGGAACATGAAGGCAAGCTGGCATATTGCTTTCAGAAGTTGATTGGTATGTTCCCCGAGGCGCGCGACATGCCCACCTTTGCCACGCTCGGAACTGAGCTGTTGTATCAATTCAACATAATTTTCAGCCACTGGTATGTCAAGGAAGATACCATCCGGATACACAGCTGGAACCAGATCAAGGCAGATGAGTCCCGTCTGAGGGAATACTTCAATTATACCAACCTTGAAGTTGCGTACAACAACAAGATCACACTGCTGACTTGCCGTCTGGATGTCAGCAAGGCAGAAGGAAGAGACACAAGGGAGACAGCAGAACAAGAATGTGTCACTTTCCTTGACAACATGTTGACCAAGTCTGCTGATTTTGTAGATGATCTTGATGCAGCTGCAGTAGCAGCCAAGCAGGAGGAAGAAGAACTTCAACAGTACCTGGCCAATCGCCAAGCCATGGTTGCTGTTGAACAGCCAGCACCTGTTGAACAACCAGCACCAGCTGATCAGCCAACACCCTCCTCAGATGAAATATGCGAGCTAATCGCTGAGAGGGTCAATCAGCTGAGGAAGGAGATGATTGCCAACATCCAGCTCAACCGAGAAGAACAACTAAGGATGATTGAAGCTCAGGATGAGAAACAGGAAGCTGCTGGAAGAACATGATGTGATGAAGATGAAGCTAGATGATCTCTCAACATCCACCAGCAAGGATATCAATGACCTGAAGACAACAGTTCTTGGAATCAAATCAGAACTGAACGGGATTCTCGGTTCGAACAAAGATGGGCTGAGTTCAAGTCCATCTCAACAGACACAAGACAAAGAATGGGATTCTCGGTTCGAACAAAGATGGGCTGAGTTCATCGCTTTCCAAACAGAAGTCACTGAAACCTTCGCCGCGATGAAGAAAGCTGATCAAGAGCGTCATGATAAGGAACTGGCGAAGAAGGTTGATGTGGAATGCGCAGTAGATGAACTCTTCAACCGGATTCAGCAGGCTGAACAAAAACTCACTTCTCTGGATGGCTCAGTCACAAGCCTTATTGTTGATGCCAAAAAGGGGGAAGATGAGACCCGGAAAGATGAGATGCAAGAAGCTGAAGAAGAGATGACAGCCGGAAAGGAATCTCAGCTGAAAAAGATCGAGCCGAAGAAGACAGCAAAGAAGTCCGCTCCGAAGAAGAAGCCAACCGACAAGAAACAAGAACAGCTGAAATCCATTGTTGTCGGAGGAGAAGAAATGGCTAAGGACATAGAGCAGGCAAAGGAGTATGGAGTTTCCTACAACTCCATAGCCGAGATTGCAGCCGAGATCGATGCTGAACTCAACGGTATAACAACCGAAGAGTGTATTGCTGCTGCTAAGGCTATGGATGTTCCGGAGAAGGATTACATGAATCTGGAATGGGTGAAGAAATTCGCAGCCAACTAAGCAATAAGAGTGAACAAGTGCGAGGAAGAGCTTGCCAAGGTTACCAACAACTTGGATAGAAATGTTGCCTCCCGATGCCGACGACGCATTGAAAAACACCAAGTGAAGGTTGAAGCAAGAATGAAGTAGCAAAGACTGCCAGGAAAGATCAAGCTCCAGGAACGCTTCAAACATGTTGATAAATGGATGCCGGCAGAATGGAATGATGATTGGGAATCATTCAAACAAGAATTTGTGAATGATTTCTACTACAGGAAGGTGTTCGCAAGTGAAGATCCAAGAAGAGCGTTCAAAGAAGCCCTAACCGAGCTGCACTCTGGGGATCCGGGCATGTTCAGCCAGTTCAGACGAGCTATGATTGATGCAAAGCTGGACATGAATACCGTCCCTGTCCCTCAGAAGGTTACTTATCTTTCTCCATTCATTCCAGACACAAGAAATCCTAACAGACAGAAGATCGCAGCTGAAGCAAGAAAAGTCTATCAGAAACATGGAGTAGATATCTCAAAAGAATCAGATGCCAAGAGAGAAATTTTTGTCAGGATTTTCGGCAAGTATGGGTTGAAGTATTAGCCGAAGATAGAGTTTTTGAGCCACTGATGTATTTGATTTCTGTGCATTTCTGTGTAAACATCAGTTGTAATGAAAACTTTCATCATATATCCGATTCACCTTGACGTACAATTTTCCAGTTGTCCAAGCTCTGAATGGCAAAGTTATTTCAATACCATGTTATAACTGTGCTAACCCTTTAATGTTTAATCTTATAGACTGTCTAGAATTTCAGCTGAGATTATAGATACGTCAGTGAGGTTTAGATCAGTAGGGTTTTGGCATCATCAGAAAGGGGGAAATTGTTGGGAAGTTTAGTAAAGTTTTTATTGATTCCAAAACCAACTAACCTAGACCGAGTAGATGTTGCCATTTCCTAAAGTTAGTATTTAGGCTCGCTGTTTGAGCAATGCTCAGATTTTATCTTTACAGGACTCCAACTGAAGACGGCAACATGGCTATACTCGGATAGAAATTCAGATGGAAACTCGCATGGAACATCAGATGTAAGAAAGACAACTGAGCGTTCAAGCCAACCGATCTGATCTAGATCATCGGATGAAGGAAAACATCTGAGTAATCAACTCCTCATCAGATGTGAAAATCCACCTGATCATGTGGAACATCAGTTGCAGGACTCAATCTGATAGATCGATAACATGAAGTTCAAGGCAGCTGAGGGTTCAACTGTTCCTCTTCAGACAGAAGGTCAGATGAAGATAGCGATCAGATGGAACATCAGCTGAAGACCACTCAGATGAAGATCAAACGTCTCAACCGACTAACCAATGTTGAAAGACAAAGGTTGAAATTTGAATTTCAAATAGGAAGTCACGTGAAGGTTTGACGTTCTGTCATTACCTCATTTGGCCCAACACAAGATTGTCTCAGAAGGAAAGCAGAAGTTTACAGTTGCCAAATCGGAAAATCTGCAGAGATGAGAGACAAGCCATCGCTTTCACAGAACAGAGATCAACAGCTCTTCCAACGGCTAGTTGATCCTCACCGCCTATAAATAGAGGCATTCATTCATTCATCAAGACAGAACAAAAGAGAAGAGACAAATGAGCTAAAGAACGACAATATACTGCACACAAGCCAAACTGCAATTATACTCTTTCTAAGAACATCACCAGCTGAGAGTTCATAGAGAGTTAGAATCTGTCTTGGTGTTTTCGATCTTAGTTTGAGTCTTCATTCGTTCAAGCTTAGATCCTAGCTCACTTCTTTGTTAGAGCTAGTAGTTGGAAAACCCACCCTTATACACATCCCCTAAAAAGGTTGTTAGGATCCTGCTCTTCCCGAAATTGAGTAGAAAGGTTGACAAGTACCTGCAAACATATCTGTAAGGTTGATAAGTACCCGCAAACTTATCTATATGGTTGCAAAGCCCGCGTAAGCTTTGTGGTAGCTGTCCTAAAGAATTTGGACTGAGTTGTGTGGTCTCACAACTCCCCGTGGACGTAGGAGTTCTCTCCGAACCACGTAATTCCTTTGTGTTGTGTTTTCTGTTCAGTTACTTTTTGCATATCCAACTGACCAACTAACCAGCACTCAAAACTACATCTTTACATTTCAATTGTTTTGGTTGTTGACCGACCTTGCATCTGAGCGTGAGTTGTTTTATACGAGTTATTGTTGTTTCCACCACATTCCGCACAGCACCACTCTTCCAGCTGAGATTTCTTACTCAGTTGTGATTCCAGCTGAGTCTTTTTACTCAGTTGTGGTAATTTTGGAGGGTTGATTTTAAAATTCCTATCTGGTGTATTCCCCCCCCCCCCCCCGCATACACCAGAACTCGTATCGGGACCATCAGAAAGAGAATCTAATTTATGAGATTAAAGTTAACGTCGTTTCAAAAAAAAAACTAGAGTCGAGTAATTGTTAATATGACTTGAAGTGTGAATCAAGTTTGATATATGAATCATGTCGAGATTGTATGTTTAATTGAAATTCTATGTTAAGTTATTATGCTTAAATGAACTTATGTGATTAAATAAATAATTATGCCTTGTTATATGAAATCAAATGTTCAAATTGTTGAGAATGCGTGCATGTGACATAAATGATTTGATATGATGTTAATTGAGTTGAGAAAGCTAGTAAGAATTGAGTAATAAAATTTAGATAAATGATATTCATTAATTAGTGAGAAATGCTAAAGTATTATCAATTGCCGCTTAACATTAATGGTTTATAACGAGAATACGAGACGAAGTAATTAATAATCGAGTAGAGTCGACGAGTCGAGAAAGGATATCGAATTAGAAAAGATAAAAATAGAGAGTCGAGTCAAGTAGAAGTCCTTCAGTCGAAGCCAAAATCTACTTTATGTCTTTCGCGTCGAGTCTTATTCTTTTATCGATGTCAAATTGTGAAGGACCGAGCGAGACAGACAATTAGCAAGGACAGTCAAAAGTAAGCCTCCTAGTTAGTCTTTAGAAGTCAGGTGGGCTTTTCTAAAACCAAAATCTCCGATGAATGCTATTATGATTATTGAGTATTATTATGTGAGTTTTGAAGTTCGATTGACTTGCCGTTTTTACATGAGTTTTGGTATGCTTTATCGTCTACTTAAGATATGAATGCCCTGTGAAAGACAGGAACCCACGTGTGGTATTTGAATGGTTTGAGGTGACTGTGAGCTTTACTTCGGTTTAGCCGGTCACAGTGTTTGAGAAGGAGGCCTACTTCTCGGCACAGAGTTAAAGTGGTAGATGATACATGCCTTTGTTGAGTATATATTATGTTTTGACTGTGCAGTCTATTCAGAAAAGAAAATGTTTTTGCATTCACAAGTAAACGTTTTTAACTGCATAGATACTTGTGATGCTTCGGCAAGGCAAGTTTAATTGTATAGCTCTAAGAGCGAGTTTTCAAATGTTTTTGGCATGTGTTCACTGAGTACGAAGTACTCAACCCTGCATGTATTTCTAAACGTGCAGGTTAGTCGGATGTGGATGGCGTGGACGGCTTGGTAGTGTGGTGTGTTTTCTTTGAGTCAAAAGTTGACTGGCAATTACATGTCGTCATACATGTAGTTGTTGGGATCGAGTCGAGGTTTCCGCTGCAATGCATTGAAATGCTATGTTAATCGAAGCCTTTTGTTATGTTTTGAATCATACTCTGTTACATGTTCCAATTCACGAGCAATGTGCTCGATACAGTTTTTGTTTTTTGTTGACACTCGTTTCATGTGGATTTGAAATACTTGTGCCGTTTTGGTTTGATATGTAAATTATCTATGCTCGTTGGATGTTTTTATTTATGACTTGGAAGCATGCCTTATTTGTTACCGCTTTCTGTCAATATTCCCTTGTTTCCCCGAGCATGAATCCCTTATTTGAGTTGAGGTGATGGATGGTTAGTAGTGTTAGTGTCGTACGTCGCACCTCGGGAGTCGCGGTGTGACATAGTGGTATCAGAGCAGGTTTGTCTGCTCTGAAGTCTAACTTTCTTTGATGAGTCGAGTTTAGATTTATTTCCTAGACTTATTTGAGTCAGTAACACACCAAGCAATCCTCCGTCTCATCCGGCAACCAGGTACGCTTTATTTTCAAAAGTTTTCAAGTTTAAAGTGATTATTGAGTTATTTAAGTTTATTATTTGCGCTCGTCTAGAGATAAAAGCTTTATAAGTAGATTGAATAACTAGATTGCTTTAGAATGCCTTCCCTAATACATTTTTGTGTGGAAAATCGAAAAGAATGGAACATTTGTGCAAACGGTTACGTGAAATGGAATTGCCAAGTACCCTGAGCGATAATACCCCTATGGAAAGCAAGAATGAGTATGTGGTGGTTGGAAATTCTAGCATGCTCGTTTAACTGTTTTAGTGTGCTTAACTTGTTTAAAATTCGTATAGGATGACCAATCGTGAGTGGATGCAGGAATACCTGCATGTGAGAAAAATGAACTCTGAGACTCTTGCAGAATTCTTAGCCTGATACTATAAGATCTGGGAAAAAGTTCAGTATATGGACTAGGACCGTTGGACGGAATGACACACTTGATTCAGGCTTTGCTCCGTGAGTGGCGAGATTGGGCAGCTTCGCTGGTGCCCCGATTTCTTGGACATCACTACCTTGATGGCTATCTGTATGGCGACTGTAACGCGTTCATCTCCACTATTTCCAGACAGTATATGCAGTACGGTGAACCACCTCTAGCCCCTTATGATGATGACCTCCCTGCCAAGCCAAATGGTTTTGTTCATAGTCCCTCGCCTGTGCTCCAAGATGGCCCTGTTCCTCCCCGTGTCCCTTCACTGCCTCGTGTTGAGCCAGAGCCTCGAGCTGCTTATCAGGACTACCCATATTCGGGTGGTGTACTCCTCATTCGAGCCTTTGATCCTTTTGCTTCATCTAGCTCGACAGCCCTGCAGTCGAACGGTTTTCACGATCCTAATGGAGCCTTGCCACCTATGAATGATCAGTTTGCGGAATATATGCGTCGTAATCAAGTTTCTTCTCCAGTTCAGCCCGTAGCCGAGCCCTCTAGGCCAGCCCGTTCCGGCGACGGCAATGACGAGGATTCGACAGCCGCAGCTACCGTGGGAAGCGGTTATCTCCAAGCTTTGCCAAACGATTTTTCCCTTGCTCCATACACATTTGCCCCTACCCTTGTAGTGAGGCCTGATGATGAACATGAGTCAGAGTATGGCGCTTCAGTCGACGTGGCATCCTACCTTCGCCACAACGAGGATAATCCCGAGATACCTCCATGGGTCGAGTTAGAGCTAGAGGACGTCAATGCTCGTTTTGAAGACGAGGATACAGGAGATATGACGAATCTGTGGGAAGCGATCAACTACACCTTCCACGACTATGAAGAGGAAATGAGGGCAGCCGAACGCGAGCGTTTCAACATCATAAATGACGGCGCAGAAGAGAAAGAGGAGGAGGATCCCGAAGAGGATCCAGAAGAGGAAGAGGATTCCGAGGAGGAAGAGAACCCAGAGGAGTACCCTGACGAAGAACAGTACAATGATGATGGCCCGAGTGAGGGTGATTCTAATGTTTAGAATCAATTCAAGCAAGCTGTGGAGAAATTCGAACAATATTTATCTTTTATGACTAAGATTTGAACTCTTTTTACCTTTCAGCAGTGATGTAATATTTATAACTTGAGATTTGGTTAGCTAGTAGAATCGAACGCGAAGTGGTAGCTCGTGTAGTTCGATTTGAGTTGTAGACCATCGTGTCAACGTGTGGGAAATTTTCTGATGTAAATGTTTAATCCCTTATTTTGTTGTAAGTCCTCCAAAGAGGCCATCGATGGGTGATATGAAAGAAGAGCCGTTAGGCCGTTAAAATCAACTTTGAGTCTCCCAAGAAATTAAATTAATCTAAAAATTCGAGATTCTAAAATTTTGTTTAAAACAAGAGCAAGTGACGAGACAAGAGTTGAGTAAATTAAATAATCTATTCTTTAATTAATAAAATTTGAGTAAAGGTAAACGAGATTTATGCAAGCCAAAATAATCATATGTGAGTGCATGATTGCTTTGAGTGTTGAGAAAGTTTTAAATTGAGAATATGCGGATATTGATGTGATGATGCTTGAGATTATGATTGTGATTAATATTTGTTTTGAGAATATATATATATATATATATATATGATGTAAATGTCTGTTCTCCTTTATGATGATTGATTATGTTTGAGTTGAGAATTGAATTGTTTGAGATATGTGAAATTGAGATGAATAAATTATTTGCAGCATTTATTAAATTGATTCTGTTTAATAAGTACCGATTGAGAATCATATTTCTCTTGAAAAAGGGAAACATTTTCAGAATCGAGAAAGGTTTCGAGTGAGATAATTTATTCTTTCCAAGTGGCTTAAAAATTTTCTTTTGCATTTCTTTAGAATGCCGCCAAGACGAAGAAACGTTAGAAACGTAAGAGATGAGGAAGAGGGACAGCGAGACCCTACCCCGCCCCCTCCAAATGAATGTCGCGGAAGAACTTTTCCTTCGCCAAAATCCCCCAACCTTCGATGGTAAAGGCAGTCCGGCAGAAGCCGAAGACTGGATTCGTTCTCTTGAGCGAATTTTAGATTCCTTCGTTGCACCGATCGCGAACGTCTCAAGTGCATGACGTATCAATTGAAAGGAACTGCCGACTATTGGTAGGAAGTAAGACAGAGGATGTACACTCCAGAAGAGCATGAAAACCTGACATGGGAATAATTTAAGAAAGTGTTGTACGAAAAGTATGTGCCAAGGAGTTACCGTAAGCAGAAGGCAAATGAATTTGCCAATTTGAGACAAGGAAAGAAGACTGTAGCTGAGTACGATCGTGAATTTTACGAGTTAGCTCGTTTCGCATCTGATAAGGTGGATACCGACGAGAAAATGTGCGAGCTATTCCAAGCAGGATTAAGGTAAGATATTCGAGTAGTTCTCGCCAATCAAAGTGGTCTGACTTACGCGGAAGCCCTTAACCGAGACCTAGACATGGAGTTGACTATGCAGCCAGAAAAAGGATCGCATTCCTCAGCGAACCCTCAGTTTCAAAGCCAAACGACGACGACCGTAACTACCCATCAGTCTCAGTTCGGTCAGCATGGAAAAAGAAGGGAAAATGAGTGGTGGAAGGCCAAATCAGTTTCAGCCTTCACAGATGAAAGTAGTTGAAGCAACTCAACAACAAAAGTTTCTTCAACATCAGTGCAAGTCGCAGCAGCCAAAGCAGCAACCTTCTCAGCAGGAGCCGCCGCATTTTCAAAGAGCCTTCGCGATTGAGCAGAAACCGTCAACTAAAGACCCAGGAAACCTAGCAGGTATGGGAAAGCTTAACGGCATACCTGTTATCGTTTTGTTTGATATTGGCGCTTTGCATTCATTTATATCTAACGCGTGCGTAGAAAATCTAGGTTTGAAAGTAGAAGAATCGAACCAGGTGCTTAGAGTCGCAACCCCTTTAGATAAATCTGCGTTAATTTTGCGTGTCTGCTCGAACTTAGAATTCAAATTCGGAAGCCGTAAGTTGCTAGCGAAATCCCTAAATCTGATTCAAATGTGGGACGTAGACATAATCCTAGGAATGGATTGGTTAACCAAGAATTTTGCGACGATTCGATGCGACCTGAGACAGATTTCGTTTCAACCTCCTGGAGAAGAGCCGACTGTAGTTTTTCGAGTCGAGAAGAGAGTAAAGAAAAGTACGCCGTTAATTTTAGCAATAAAACCCCGGAAGTTAATGAGAAAGAAGGGTACAAAGGTGTATCTAATTTACTTGAACAAAGATGAGAACCAAGAGTTGAGTGTCGATGACATGCCTATCATGCGAGAATTTAAAGACGTATTTCCAAAAGTACTACCAGGATTGCCTCTTGACCGAAAATTAGAGTTTACAATTGATTTAGAACCAGGATCAGCCCCAATATCAAAAGCTCCGTACATAATGGCCCCAAAAGAACTCCAAGAATTGAAGATTCAGTTGCAAGAGTTTGAAGTATTTATTTGAGCAGAAAGAGTAAAATATGAGACAGAGGAGATGGCTCGAGTTGGTCAAAGACTACGATTGCAAGATATCGTATCATCCAGGTAAAGCTAATGTTGTAGCCGACGCGTTGAGCAGAAAAAGAAGAATGGAGAATTCAGAGGAAACCGTGTTAGGATTTTTGCTAAGTGAAGAAGCAAGATTGATTGTCACACCCCGACTCCTGAGGTGCGACTTACGAATACTAACACTACTCAACCATCTATCAATCAACTCAAACACGGGGAACATGCTCGGAGAACGTAAGGGAATATCAACGGAAAGCTGTAACATTCAAACATGCTTTTAGGGATATAACAATCGAGCATGTATAATTTACATATCAATTCGAATAGGATAAGTATTTCAAGTCAACGAGAACGAGATTCATCAAAGCAATAAAAGACATCGAGCACATCGCTCGGAATTAGAACAAGTATCAGAGTATATTATCCAAAAGACTTCAATTCAAAAAGTTGCAGCGGATTATTCGACTCGATCCCAACAATCACATGTATGAAGACATGCAATTGCAAGTCTGACATTCAACTCGACTCAACAAAGACACCACACCACCAAGCCGTCCTTGCCATCACCATCCTGCTAACCTGCACGTTTAGAAATACATGCAGGGTTGAGTACTTCGTACTCAGTGAACACATGCCAAAAACATTTGAAAATTTGCTCTTAGAGCTATAACAATTGAACTTGCCTTGCCGAAGCATCACAAGTATTAATGCAATTTAAAATGGTTTTATTTGTGAATGCAAAACATTTTCATTTGAATAGACTGCGCAGTCAAAAGAATTATATACATCAAACAGTATGTATCATCTACCACATCATCCATCCATTTGTGTCGAGAAGTAGGCCTCCTTCAAACACTGTGACCGGCCCAACCGAAGCAAGGCTCACAGTCACCATCAACAATTCATATACCACACGTGGGTTTCCTGCCTTTCACAGGATAATAGTATCTTATTCAAGCAGATGATAAAACATACCAAACATCATATAAAATCGGCAAGTCAATTGTATTTAAAACTCACATAATAATAATAATAATAATAATAATAATAATAATAATACTTCAAATAATAACGATAGCATTCATCGGAGTTTTGGTTTTAGAAAAGCCTACCTGCCCTCCGTCGATTAGTTAGGCGGCTTACTTGCTATTTGTCCTCGCTACTTCATCGTCCCGCTTGATCCTTCATAGTTGACATCGATTAAGAAAATGAGATACTACGCAAGACGAATAGTAGACGTTTGTCTCGACTGAAGGACTTCTACTTGAGTCGTCTCTCTCGATTTTAATCTCTTCTAGCTAAACCTCATTCCTCGGTTCTTTTCTCGGTTCTCACTCTGCTCGGGTACTCTTTATCATGCCTCGTACTCTTGTCTCTAGGTCATTAATACTACTCGATAATTGGTTAATACTACTAACTAATGTCTTAGCATTTCCCGTTTTATTTATGAAACGTCATCTATCTAAACTCTATTACTCGAATTCTTTCTTGCATTCTCAATCAATTCTCGGTTTAATTAACGACTTATTAACTCAATCGTTTGCACATAAAGGCATATTCAAATCGCATGCATTAATAGCATTCTCAACAATTTGTTCACGTTATTATCAAATCAAAATGTTTCACTCAAGCACATTGATTTAGTCACACAATAACTCAATATATCAAACATGTTGTCACATATTCAATTCACACTTCAAGACACATTAGTCATTACTCGACTCTTGTTTTTAGAAAGATTCTTTCTTTAATTCTCAAATATAAACTCTTCTTCGTAAATAATATTCAAATAATAGGAATTCTTTTTAATTTAAAACTCAAATAATAAATTTATTCTTCTCGACTCAATATACGACGCTATTCCAAAACTCGTCGTCTATGTATACGTATTCATATACGTATTATTATTTCTTACTCAACTATTATTATCATTTCTCTTTTAATTTTAATAAACTCTTAAGAAAATTTGTCTTTTGACAACTCATCTCGTATTCTCGACTCAAAACTAATTTTAATTTATTAACTCAATAACTTCTCTTGATTCATTTATTTCCAAAGCTCGACTCACTTTAGTATTTTCATACTTTGTCATTTCTTATCTAAATAAGAAATTATCTTTTGAATTATTTATTTTTATTCCAAACTTCTCGATTAGTTTTACGAACAATCAAACTCAACTCGATTAAAATTTCATACTCGTTTTATAACTTAAATTCTTCGAGTTTTATTTCAACTTCAATTTCTCGATTATTATAACTTCTAATTTTCTTTTCTATTTAACTCTCAATCACAAATTTCTCTAATTCTCGATTCATTTAACTCGATTTACTTATCTCAACCAATTTTTTTCTCGACTCTAATGATTTAACGAAGGAAATTATTTTTCCTTTATTAATTCTAACTTATGACTCATTCCTCAATTAATAATTTTTCTCTTTTTATTTTCTATTTTCTATTTAATTTTTATTCTAACAAATATCTTGATTATTTTATTATTTAAACAACTAATTTCTTTTTGAATTAATTTAATTGAAATTCAAATCTTCAAATTCCACCTCAAGAACACCTAGAACACCTAGAACACCTACTAGGTATTCTTTTTCATATTTTTCGATTTTTCTCCCCTTTTTAACTTAAAATCTCATTCTTTTTAGCTCATTAAATCCTATCTTCATCTAGGATTCAAATTAATACTCAAATATACATCAATAACATTATGACATCAAGATCATCAAATTTACTAAATCATCATAGAATTATTTTTCTTCAAAAACCTCATATATATGTCGATTTTCTCACACTTAACAACATAAAGGATTAAATCATCACATCTCATAATTATTTCAAGCTCAAAACATCAACAAATCATCATGCAAAATCATCAAAATAATTTCTTCCTCTTATGCCCATATCTCACGGCATTTTCAACATTTTAGGGCATTCGATTTTTAATTTTTTTTTTCAAACATATATACTCATTCACAATATATTCAAAAACATAAATCAAACATCAAATTAACAAATACTCAAGAAAATCACATTTTCCTAATTTTTGCCTAATTTTTCGGTATTAACCAAATTTTAGGGCTTTTATTTTCTTTTTCTCTCTTAATTCATAGATTAAATCCTAGGGTTCGATTCTCCTATCGATTTCTCCTCACTCGATCCTCACATCGATAACCCTAGTTTGCCTAAACATAAAATAAATATCATGCATGCATGTTTTCTTTACTTTAGGGCTTATGGAGATACATGTATACAAGAAATCAAATAAAATATCATACTTTAAGAAATTAAATCAGACTCCTCCTCTTGATCTCTTGGAACCGAAAATGGTGGAAAAAGGGGCTTAACTCCTAGCTTGGATTTCTCATGGAAGATTTCATCTTGAATCCCTCAAGAAAAATGAAACAATAATTAATCATCCATTTTAGGGCTTAAGTGCCGAAAAATATGAAGAATTAGAGGATGATTATTGGATTTCAAACTCAAGAATTTGAAGGATTAATACCTTTCTCTTTAAGGTTTACATGAACTAGATGGATGATGATGATCTTCACTTGTTCTTCATGAAATTAGAGCTTGAATCTTAGGACTTCAATGGAGAAATCTCCATGTGTGTGTAGTGTGTGTATGTTACGGCAATGGGGAGAGAAGGGAGAGAGAATTTCTTTTCTTGGCTTGCTAGGGAATTTTCAAGAGAGAGAGATAGATGGAAGGAATAAGATGGATACAATGTATATTCTCAAGCTTCTAAGATAAGCTTTGAAAAATTATAAGAATATAATGATTACCTCTAAAATAGGTGTTGAATTTAGGGGGTCTATGAGAGAGATATTAGTTCTTAGTTAGTTTGCATTTAAGTTTCGAGAATTCTTAAATAAGATTCGTTTTTAGTATTTTACTTTAGATTTCTGCTGTTGGCTGTTGACCAAGATCTACGTTGTTGACTTCGCTGTTGATCAGTTTTCTTTTCAGAATTTATTCAAGTATGTTTACTTTAATTTCCTTTGTGCTTTCTTTTATTGTTATGTCTAGCTAAATTCCTTTGCTTGGATTGGAATAGATGATTTGAATCTAATTACTTTGTTTGAATTCGTGAGGTCTAATCGGTTTAGTTCGTTGCATGATTTTTATTCCCGAAACACTTAGGTCTAATAATTAATTCTTGGTCAAAATTGATAATTGCTTGTACACCAATTAGATATTGAGATTAAGGCAATAACAGATATGGGGATACAACTCGAGAGAGTCTCTCGTGCCCAAGAAGGTAATTAGTGTTGGAGAGCAGTCGGTATTGACTTATCTCTTGGCTGTCTTGGGTCTGATTTGTTCTTAATGCATGTTGGGCAATACAGTTGCTGAAGTGTCATCATGACTGTGTTGATCAACAGAAGGGATCTTGCCTTCTGGTCGAAATCTATTTAATCTGATAGATAAAGGCTTAGAGTATTCATGTTGTGACTTCGTGACCATTAGGGCATGAATTAATCTTTGCTTAAAACCAAGTGATAAAAGATTGTAATTGAATATTCTTGCACCGATGAAGGAGTGAAGTAAAAAGGATCAATGATTCAAATCCAATCTAAGTACTTTTGTTATTTGATAAGTTTCTTATTTAGATTTCAGTTTTGAGTTACAGTTGTTCATGAGAAAAAAAAAATCCCCTACTTTAGTGACATCGAAGAGAAGACTACATCAATTCCTCGTGGGATCGACCTCTACTTGCTACTGGCTACTTGCCTGTTGGGCAAAAGGAGAAAATAAATATTATTTGCACGAGGCTAAATGACGGCTTCGTCAGGAGAGCCGAAGGCCTCGGAGCTAGCCAAAAAATTCAAATTGTTGTCCAACAACTATCCTTATATTAATGATCGGAGTGAAGGCAGACGGCTCCGCCGATTTAAAAAAAAAACTATAAATTAAAAAAATATATAAAAAAAAAGTCAATGGACATTGACCCGGATTGACCTGATCGGACCTGGATCGGTCGGGTCGGGTCAGACCCATCTCCATGGTGGAGAATTTGGAGATATCTGCACCCAAGTGTTACCCTTCGTTCAAACTTTAAACTGCTCGTGGGTCTCGAATAATTCGATAGTAAGGCGACAAAATACCAAAAAACTGAGATGCATTTTCGGAAAGAAGAAAAAAACACTCTCAATTGGCGATGGGTAGCGCTCCCCTTTGAATTTCAATTTTCAAAACTCACATGCATAACCAAATTTCGTAAAAGTTAATTAATGTTTTAATTTTCAACAATAAACTTTCTCATACTTTTGCCTAAAGTTAACCTAAAGTATACCAATTTTTCTTTTCTGTATTTTGACCGAAATAACCCCTTTTTTTCTTTGAACAAACACGAAATATAAGTTGAGAAACACTCCTGTGCAGACTTTTGCACCAAGTCTGCACAGAACCCGACCCGACCCGACCCGTCACGCGCCGCCACGACCAGCGCGTGAGGTCCGTGCGCCGCGCGTGGACCCCACGCGCCCCAGTTTCTTTTTTTTTTCCCCAGATTTTTTTTCTCGTCGAAGCCTTCGGCTCCGATTTTACGGCTCCGCCTTCGCTCCGATTACTAAAATAAAGATAATCGACGGGCAACATTTTGGACTTTTACGGCTCGCTCCGAGGCCTTCGGCTCCCCTCGCTCGCGTCTTGACCATAGAAGAAGCGGCAAACAAAAAAAAGTTAAAAAAAATATTGGAAATTAAAAAAAAAAAAAAAAAAACTGGTCAAAGGGGGGGTTTGACCGGATCAAACGGATCGGGTCAAATGGGCGGGTGTTCTACGGTACAACAACATAGAGCTGAGAAAGGACTTGTGGAGGTTCATATCTGGTATTGTCTCTTCTGTTACAAAGCCTTTGATTATTGGAGGAGACTTTAATATAATTCTGAGTCCACAATAGAGATTTCAAGGTAATCCAGTTTCTGAAGCTGAGATCAGAGATATTAGAGATTGCATGACTTTGAATGAATTATACTACCTCCGGTCCCCAAGTCTCTTCCTAGGAGGAAGTGACACGGGTATTAAAGAAAATGTTGTTGAGTTAGTTATGAGTAGAGAAAAAGTGATTGAATTTGTTGTGAGTGGAGAAAGGGTCCCACATTGAGGATAGTGATATATTAATTAATTGAGATAGTGGTGGGCCATATGTGGTATTTTAGGTAAATAAGTTGATAAAGTAAAGGTAAGAGATAATAATTTATTGTGAGGTAGTGTCCAAAAGTAGCTAGGAAGAAACTTGAGGATCATTCCAAAAAGAAAAGATAGAAAAAGATTTGGGAACCGGAGGTAGTACCAGATAAGAATGGTGGGAGATGAGTTCACTTGGTGCAATAATCAAGAAGGGAAAAACAGAATTTTAACTCTCATTGATCGATGCATTGCTACTCAAGAATGGTGCTCAAAATTTGGAGATGTTGTGGTACAAATTTTGGAAAGGAATTTCTCTGATCATAGCCCTCTTCTGTTTGACATGGGAACATCTCAAGTAATGAGAAATACTCCTTTCAGATTTTTAAATGTTTTAGTTGAACATGAAGATTTCATGCCAAGCTTACTCCAAACCTGGTCCCTATCTTGCAATACCAACAAGCTATTGAACATTTGGAATAAGCTTAAAGAGTTGAAAACCCCTCTCATGCAAATCAATACTTGTCATTATAAACAACTCAATATCAAGCTTCAAAATTTGAGACAAAGGCTAAGTGAGGTACAATTGCTTTTGACCAGAGATAGACTCAACTCTGAGCTCATTTCAGAAGAGAAGTTAGTGATTACTGAGATAGAAAAATGGAGTGCAGTGGAGGAGAATATATGGAAACAAAAGTTAAGAATAGATTGGATTAAACTTGGAGATGGTAACATAAAATTCTTCCATGCCTATGCAAAATCTAGACAATCCAATCAATCTATTTCCCTCCTCATAAAAGAAGATGGCACTCGTTGTACTTCCCATAACCAGATTAAAGATGAGGTGAGAGATTTTTATGTCAGGTTGATGGGTAGTGCAGCTCCTTTCTTGCCAATGGTAGATAAGGCAGTGATTCAAAGAGAATATTTGCTCACAGCTTTCCAAAAACAAGCTTTGTGTGCAGAGTGTACAAGTGAGGAGATCAAGCAGGCCATCTTCTCCATGGATGCTTAAAAGACACCAGGAATAGATGGATTTAATGTATTTTTCTTTCAGAAAACTTGGAACATAATTCAAGCTGAAGTTTGTGAAGCAATCAAAGAGTTTGGGAGATCTAGATTTCTTCCAAAGGCCATCAACTGCACACTGGTATCTTTGTTACCAAATAAACCAAATGCAAGCTCTATCAAAGAATTCAAGACAATAGCTTATTGTTCAGTTTTACATAAGATCATCTCCAAGGTGCTAGCTAACAGAGTCGAAGCAGTGTTACCAAATCTAATAAGTGAAACTCAAGCATTTTTTGTGAAAAGTAGATCCCTGTTTGATAATATCATTATGGGCCATGAGCTAATAAAAAGATACAGCAGGAAAGGTATTTCACCAAGGTGTATGGTGAAAATAGATATTCAAAAAGCATATGATACACTTGAGTGGCCTTTCCTGAGGTATCTCATGCTGGAAATGGGATTACTTGAGCAATTTGTGCAGTAGATATTTGCTTGCTTATCCACACACTACAAAAAAAAAACAGCTTCTAGTGACGACAATGGGAGTGATAATCATGTGGTTGTCACTATAAGCATATGTATAGTGACAATTATTTTTCTTGTCACAACAATACAATGGTGATAAAAAAATAATTCTGTCACTAATTATTGTCACTATATGTCAGTGACAATTACATTTTTGTAACTATAAGCTCTGATTCAGTGATGACAATTTCTGTCATCACAATTAGTGTTTTTATGTTGTTGGGAAGCTAGTGAAAATCATTAAGGTGTGACTAAAAATACATATACTAACGCTTATTCTAAAATAGTCTCATGACTCATACTCATAGCGCTTAGAAGTAATCAATTTAAGGAAATACGTGATCACCCCTAAAATCAAATTATTTCACTACACCATGTAGATCCACGGAGCAGATTTGGAGTAATTGGTTTCAAAAGCAAGAGCGTGATCATGCCTAAAATCATGGAGTAATTAGTTTCAAAAGCAAGAGCGTGATCACGCCTAAATGAATTTTCTCACTGTAGACCCATAGAGGACAAGTGCACATGCACACTCAGCGTGATCACGCTTATTCTAAAATAATTTATGTCGAAAAAACATAATATGATCATGCCTAAAATTAAATTGTTTTCCATCACCTCCTGAATGACTAGTACATACAAAGAGTGATCATGCTCATTATCAAGTAGTCTTCTAACTAAAATTAATGTTTCATCCAAACTTAGTAATTGTCGATCTTTATAAAATTAAGCTCTTAAGTAATATATATATATATATATATATATATATATATATATATCAAATATTCTTGGAGATGAGAAAAATAAGCAACAATTTAAAACACATATTGTAAGATTATAACATAGCATATTCTTGTTTCCAAAATGTCAAAGACCACATATTTGAGAATATGTCCACGCTTTATGTTGGAAGTTATCCACAAGCTTTGCCAAATGTGCCATTGCTTCTTCCTTATGAAACAAAATAATAGGCATATTTTCCATCAAAATCACCAACTTACTGCCAAATATAAAAATTGATCAAATCAGCACACTTAAAAACAACTAATAAAGAAAACAAAGAAAATTTTCATGAATTTTACCTTATGACATGGAAGGTTGAACAGTGAAAGATATCAAACATGAAAATCATCATCAAAATCGCCAATATTATCTCCTTCGGTGTCGGTCTCGTCGTCGTCATCATCATCATCATCATCATCATCATCATCATCATCATCATCATCATCTTCTTTTTCTTCTTCTTCTTCTTCTTCTGGCTCTTCATTGTCATCATCATCGGTTTGGTCTTTCCTTGATGATACAATATTTGAAGAGATGGTCGATGGTGGGATATTATTTCGACACCATTCGATGAAATCATTAGGATGTTGAATCACATCATCTAAAATGTGTGATTCATTTTGCTGATAAGACTCATTAGTCACTATACACTCATCCTCAATATTTTCAACTACATTTCATAAACTTTGAACTTGTGTTGGGATAACGATTTTCCAATCGTTGCCTAATTTGATGTCGTCAACATAATATACATGCTCGACTTGAGTTGCCAACACAAATGGTTCACTAGTCTTCCACGGTTTTGACATGTTTATATGTGTGTAGTTGTATTTGTCTTTTACAAGTGACTTACCTTCATACCAATCACACTTGAACAACGTCACTTGATGATTATCCAAATAGTCCAATTGAACTATATCTACCAGCACACCATAATAATCATGGAATTTAGATTCCTCGTCAACTTTCACAACAACACCATAATTTTGAGTTTTTTTTATCCAAGTCATGACGTTTTGTATGAAACCGCAACCCATTCACAATGCAACCTTGATAAAGAGTTACTCTTTTATCAGGTTGACATGCTAAGTATTCTAGATCCTTGTGATGAAGTTGACGTTCTGATAGCGACAATGTGATCTAATAGAGAATTAAATTTTTAGAATAAAATGAAAAGAGAAGCTTAAGAAAATAGTGAAAATAAAAGTAATAACCTACTCGCTCATTTTCAGAACACGTTCTTATTCTTCTCCACTCATAACTTCCACTTTCTCTGATATCATTTTCTTAGTTTCACCTGCACACGCATTCCATGATATATCCATATTAGGTTTATAGTATTCCAAACTCCTAAGATTAGTTTTTTGTTGATTGAAATAGCTTGCTTAGTTATCATGGCAACCTCCCGAGATAAAAATTCGACAGGTATTTTTTTTTTGTTTGTTTAATTACTTTTCTTTTTTCATTTGCTAAATCATTGAATTAACACATTTTGCCTATCTCTGATTAAAGAAACTGCTGAACAAGAAGAAGAAGAAGAGTTTTCGGACGAAACGCCAGATTGGCAATTGACGGATGGTAATGTAGTGTTTCATAATTTTGATTATATGTCTCTACGTTTTGGTTTTGGAGTTTTTGTTTCATGATTATATCTGTTACTGTTATAAGACCGCCAAGACGAAATGGGCGAGTGAGAGGCGCTACTAGAGGGCTATCAATTCAAAAAAGACGATGTTGGACACAAAAATTGGACCTCGTAATTCATCATAAGAGGAACCAGATTGTTGGTGAGAATGCAAAACATTTCAAGACAGAAGCATGTGTGATAGTGAAACAAGTCCCATCTGTTCAACATGCTCACTGGAAAGACATTCCAAAGGATATAAAAAAGAAGATGTGGATGGCCATGAAGGTACAAAAGTCTGATTTGTAATGTGTTTTAAACCTAGCTATACTAGTATGTTTCTTAAAATTTATGAATGTTGCAGCAAAAGTTTAACTTGGAAGAAAATGATCAAGTTCAAAACGTAGTGTTTGAACAACTTAATCGCCAGTTTAGGAGTTACAGACATAAACTACACGCTCGTTACCTTAAGAAAAAAGGTGAAAGATACATATTGGATTTGCGTCCTCATGAAGTTACTCGACAAGATTGGCAAATTCTAATTAACTATTTTGAGAGTGATGCATTTAAGGTATTTTACTTCAATAGTTGGTACTTCCTTTTAAGTTATGTTTATTTATTATTTATAATATTGAGATGTGTCATTTTGATATCCTGATCTGAACTTTGAGGTGATGGTGATATATGTATGTCTTGATGTGGATCAAAGTGATAAACATGGATTTTCTCATCTTTATAAGCTTAATTGATGTCAATTTGTATTGGAAAATTATGTTTGGAATGAGTTTTGTGCTTAAATATTGTTATTTTGTGAAATATGATGCTCGTTCGTACTTTGTTTGATTTTTTAAAAAATTGGATTCAAAATTATGCAAATTCAAGATGATAAGATGAAAGTACAACTCGATAGGAGTTCGTAGGCGAAAATGGATCCAAAATTGGAGTTGAAACAAGGGAGAACGAGCCGATTGAAAATTATTGCGCCCTGTCATGCGGTCCGACATGCGGCCGCATGACGGGACCGCATTTTTGCTCCAAAAGACGGGATTTCTTTGCATATTACATGCGGTCGTGCATGCAACCGCATGGCGAGGTGGTTCAGCCCAAAAACCTTCCTACTTTGATTATAATTCCCTTCCTTGTTAGGATTTGTTTCTTACACATTTTGTCTTAGGTTTTTAGCTATAAATACTCCTTCTATTACATAGAAGAGCATCATCTTACACCTTTTATTATTGTTCTTAGTTTTTATTTTCGTTTAGCTTTGTCTTGGAGTTTTGAAGACTTGTTCAAGAGTTCAAGACAAGATTTGTTTCGATTACGGTTTTTCTATTTTAATGTTTATGAATTTCTTTTGATTATGTGTTTGATTTAATTATGAGTAGCTAAGTTTTTTATATCCTAGGATTAGAGAGTAGATAGATAGTTAATTCTTGATTCTTAATCAATTAATCAATTACGACCTTCTCTTATTTCTTATATTCTTGGTTTGATTTGTTTGCATGTTGTTTGATCACCAACTTTGCATGATTCGATGTATTAACTTGTGATCGGAAGAAGATAGTTAGTACTTGATCTAGAATATAAGACATACATTACAAAATAATCGGAAGGGGACGAGCCTTGTGTGAGAACACTAATCTAATTGATCTTTTTGGAGTTGCATACATATGATGTTTGTCGGGAACGAAAACCCTTGCATGCGATCAACGGTTTATTCGCTACGGAAGTAGGTTTGAACTAATTGTGTGATGTTCTAATAAGAGTCGAGTCCCAGTGTTAATTGATTGATTGGTTAAGAGTTGATTTTTAATTGTCCATTGGAATCGAAGCCTTAGGATATCTTTTTCATATTTGAGTTTCTAATTACTTGTTTGTTTTTTATTTGCTTTTTGATTAGTTAAAATTGTTAGTTTATAAATCCAACATAAAATTCGGAGTCTAAATAGAGGATGATGATTGAAAATAGTACTTGTTGAGTTATTACAGTCTCTGTGGAATATGACCTTGCTTCCCTATGCTCAATTACACCCGTGCACTTTCGGTGTGAAAGAAAATAGCGAACAAGTTTTTGGCGCCGTTGTCGGAGACTATTTTAATCTTAGCAATATAACGATTAGATTGTTTGATACTAGTTTAGACATATATATTGTTTAGTATTTTTAATCTATTGTTTTTTAATTATTTTTCTTGAAAGGAGATGTTATCATGGCTTCTCAATGGGAACAGTGCATGGAACTCACGTGGCAATGTGAGATGATGAAAGATAAGGTGTTAGAGGAAATTACAATTCTCCAACAATAAGACGGAGGATTTAACAATCCACTACTACACCAAAAATATGATACATTGAGTGGAGTTTATTCCTGCATAAAACAGGTTAATGCAATGCTCTCAAAAATTGAAAGTGAATTTTTTTATGAAGAGCCACCAATTCCAAGTGAAGAGCCTCAAGCACTTGATGAAGAACAAGAAATTGAAAATGAGGAAAAGGTTAGTGAAATTTCATATTCTACATTTCTTTCTCCTTGTTCTTCTTCTCCACTCCACTTCCACTTCCTCAATGCTACCAAGAGGAGTCCATGGATGATCAAGTCTCCAAATTCCCTCAAGATGAGAGCCAAATTTCTTCTATCCACCAACCTCTACAATTCAATGAGGATGAAGAAGATAAAAGAATTGAATGCAATGTTCTTAATTTGGTCGATCCTTACCTCGACATGGGTGATACTTCGAAGACTTGCTTCTTCCACTTTTATTTAACTCCATCTTTTGATTTTATGTCTGGATTTTCTAATGTGGAATTGTTTGAGTTTGGTAGTATTCTAGATCATGCACAGGTTTATGATGATTTCCAAGATTGCTTCAAGGATGTTATGCTACCATATCATTGGGATGCAACGGATGGAATACTCAAATTTGATGAAAAATGGCCTCCACCTACGCCTCCACCATTAATTTGGTGAGTTTGTTTCAATCAACCTCCTCTTCTGCTTGTAAACTTATTCTTCCTAACCGTTGAATAAGTTTGGGGGGATGAAGAAGGGGGTTGATTCTATCTTTTCTTGCTTTTTAGGTAGTTTTCTTTTTGTTTTCTTTTATGCTTTATTATTTTTGGTGATGAGTTTTGAGTTGCCTCTTTTTTAAAGTGCTTAAAGTTGTTTTGAGATAAGCATGATTTTTGGCGATTATGTGACTTGGCTTGTGATGAAATTGAGGATTTTGTTTTGAATTGAAAATTGATGATTGTGAGTTTTTCATGATGGATTGAGCACTAATTGATAGATTGATTGTTTTGGCCTCTTTAACTTGAAATTAGCCTATGTGAGATTTGAGACTTGACTATTATATTTTCATAGTTTATTTCATTCTTGTGTGATTTGTCAAGCATGTGTGTTGATCTCTAGAACTTGCCATGAATCTTCCTCAAGATTGTATTAGTGTGCTAAGAATTAGAAGATGATTTAACGTCATCCTTATTAGCCAATTTTTTCCCTCTTTGTTGTCCAAATTGATATTTTATCCTAGTTTGCCACTTTTGAGCTTTTGAGCCTTTTCTTTGATGAACTTATGGTGAATTGGGGTAGATCTCTCTAGGAAATTGGTTGTGCTTACAAGAAAAATGCAAGGAAGGAATAAACACCTATGTTTTAAAAGTTCAAGTTGAAATTAACCCTTATAAGCTCATGAAAGTAAAAAAGTTATAGTTTAAAAAAAAAGAGCATAAAAGGGTGATTGATTGATAATTTGGTGCTAATTTGTGATGTTATGGTTGAAAAGTTTAAGAAGGGTAGAAGTTTGTGTAAAGATGAAAAAGGCTTGTGCTATTTTTGAAAGTTAGGGTATTGTTTGAGTCAATTAGCCTAAATTTTCCTACCTTACCAAAGAGCCAACATTACAACCAAAATAAAGTTCTTTTTTGGTCTTAATTTGAAGCACATACTTGAACGATGGCGAGGTAAGATAATTGGCAAGCTTATGGTAGGTTGCATGTTATGTTTTGATCTGAGAGTATACACTTCCTACCTTATACACTTGAGAGTTGAGAGTTTACTTAAATACTTCCCATGTCGTGAGGACTCAAAAGTTTATTGAGACTATAATGATTGATTTGTTGGTTTGTACTTAATTTTGATTGTGATTCTCGCATCATTGTTGTTTTGTTGAAAATTTCTAAAGCCATTGAAGTTGCCGTTTTGCCTTAATCCATGTTTATTTTGTTATTCTCTTTTTCTCATTATTTGAGGACAAACAACCCTTTAAGTTTGGGGTTGCTCGAAATTGATAAGTGTATTAACTACGACTACTATTTAACTTAGAATAATTGTTCACTAAAGTTTATAGATATTTGTCATTGTGGTCTCCTTATTGATGTTGAAATATGTTGCTGTGTGGTTCTTCAAAATTGAATTTTGATCTACTGATATATATCTATATACACTGATGTAAATAACAAATGGTTTCTGCCTGATTCGGATATAAGCGTGACCACGCCACACCTATTTTGTAATTTATGAGGCGTGACCACGCCATGCCTAATTTGTAATTTACTGTTACTAATTCAAAAATAAGCATGATCACGTCTGCTTGCTTGAGTATACTGCCTTGTATGTGTATAAATCACGTATCTCATTAATCACTTCCTTTTAACTCGTTATTTATTTGATATTAATATTGATGGAATTGATTCTGATCTTTATTGTTTATCTTTACAGAAAGTAAGTACCCGAAACAGAAAAAATAGGCAACATCTCAAGATGACTCATGCATGTGGGACAAAATCTATTGCTCAATATTGCTACCAAGAGGTAGGTGACTCTAAATACTTCTTTAGTGTAAAAGCCTCTGCAAAAACAGTCACTTTAACTTGTTTATTTATTAGCGTGACATGGAAACTAGAGAGAAGCCTACACGCACAAATACATGGAGACTAAGTCGATATAGTAGCGAGAAAAAAGATTGGATTGATGAAGCTTCAAAAGAAGTCTATGTGAGTATACATGTAAATATATTTGCATATATTTATGAAATTTTAATTACTAATATTATAAAATTGGATTTTTTAGGACGAACTTGTTAGGTTGCAAAGCGAACCGATGGAGAATGGAGAAGGTCCCATGACTGAAGATGAAGCCTTTGTGAAAGTTCTTGGGGAAGAAAAGTCTAGCCGATTGCGTGGTTGTGGAGATGGGTTGAAGCCGCCATCTAAAAGAGGAGAAAGAATAAATCGTGCTCTACAAATAGAGAATGAAGAATTGAGGAAACAAAATGAAGAGCTGAAGTCTAGATTCGAGTCTTTAGAAGCTAAAGTTAATAGCCAAGACGTCAATCTTCAAGCTCGAGTGCAAGATGTTTTGCAAGTTCAACTCCAAGCTGTGCTCCAAGGCTTCAATACAAATAGTGAAATCCCATGAATCTCACGTTCTGATTAATGTAAGCATGTTTTTATTAATTAATTTAAAATTGTCCTATAAACTATTGCATTAAAAATAACTTCCATGTATACTTTTACTTTGCAGGTTTCTGGCCCACAAAGTGTTAAACTACAAGACATTAGTGATGTTGGAAAGTTTAATTACCTAGTTTGCTTTCTGTTTGTTTGTCGTTGTTCTTAGTTTAGTTTATTTGGTTTTATTGTTGAACATTGTGACATTCCTATTAATTTTACTGTTTTGTTGGATATTTATTTCAACAAGTATTGTTATATAGTTTATTATCTTTTGAATTTTAAATAGTTTACTATCTAAAAATTAATAAAATGATATCTATAATGACAAACATTGTAATTTTAATAACAAAATGATTACTTTTTGTACGTTTGTATTGTGACAACTTTAAGTTTTATTTTGTAACTAAATCAATAACCTTTAGTGATAAAAAATTATAGTGACAATACTCAATGTTACTAAACTACAGAAAATTAGTGACATAAATTAGAGGATTAAGTGACAAAATAGATTTGTGACTATAAATTTTTGTTATAGTGACGGAAAAAATAAAATTGTGACGATCATTGTAAATGACTATGAAAGATTTATTAGTGACAATAATTTATTATGTAGTGACAATTATAGCATGCATTTACAAATAGTTATTTAGTGACGCTAGTAAAGTGTGACTGTAAAATGGAGTTATAGTAACAACACTAACATGTCACTAAACTATTTAGTTTTTGTGACGGACATCCCATGTCACTAAAGAATTACACAATTGTGACGGGGATTATGCGTGACTATAGATAGTGACAAAAAAATATTTATGTCATTACAAAATCATTTTTAATGACAACATCATCTGTCACTGTATTGGAAGTTACAGTGACAACTTCGATAAGTTGTAACTATAACTTTTGTGACAGTATCTTAAGGGACAACCATTAAAATTACCACTAAGTACCTTTTGTGACAACTTTGGCACATTTAGTGACAACATTTGTCGCGGCTAAATGTGGTTTTTCTTGTAGTGACAATGTCCTATGTTATTAATGTGAATGGGGATTTAACTGCACCTTTTGAAGCAAGAAGAGGGCTGAGGCAATGAGATCCTATCTCTCCTTACCTGTTTGTCATCTGCATGGAATATCTTCATAGGTATCTGTTGGAGCTAAAGCAGAATCAGCTCTTTAAGTTCCATCCTAAATGTAGGAGATTTGGATTGATCCAACTTAGCTTTGCATATGATCTACTCCTTTTTTTACAGAGGAGATCTTTCATCTATGAGACAGTTAATGGACATATTCCAAAGTTTCAGCTCATTAAATCACTGATATTTGGGATACAATTGTTTTGGTGCCAAGTTTTTCTCATTCCACAGAAAGTCATCAAGATCATTGAGTCAGCTTGTATGACATTTCTATGGGCTGGAAAGTCAGGTGTTACAAAGAGGGCTTTAGTTGCTTGGGATCACATCCAATTGCCAAAACAGTCAGGAGGGTGGAATATTGTAAATTTGAAAGTTTGGAATCAAGCAGCTATGTGCAAATTACTGTGGTATTTGTCTCAAGCAAAAGAAAGATTATGGGTGCAATAGGTGTATGGCTACTACATAAAGCATCAAAACATTCTCTCTATGCAGTCTCCAAAAGCAGCATCATGGGTAATTCAAAAGATTCTTGCAGCAAAAGACTATGTAGCATCAAATAGAGAAGGTCAGAACTTGTTATTTCAGCCTTATTTCTCTATAAAAAAGATGTATCATTGTATTAGAGGTGAGGTGCAGAGAGTAGGATGGAATAAGCTTCTATGCAACAATCCAGCTTCCCCTAAATATGTCTTTATAATGTGGTTGGCCATGCTCGGGAAACTGGTGACTTGTGACAACCTGGTCAAGATTGGGATGTATGTGGATCCCACTTGTTGTTTGTGTGGAGATGCAAATGAGGATATAGCTCATCTCTTTTTCAGCTGCAGCTTTGCTTCAAGAGTTTGGACTAATATGAAAGCTTGGGGAAAAGTTAGCCGAGCTACTGTTGCATGGGAAGACGAGAAGCAGTTTTTATCACACCATTGCTGCTCAAAATCAAGCTCACTACAGTTTTATAGATTGTTGCTAATGGTACCATGTCTGGAAAGCAAGAAATGAGAGGAAAATTCAAGACAAGGAACAACGTGTGGAGCAAGTGGTGCGGGATTGTGAAATGATGGTAGCTGTGAGAAGTAGATTAACTCCTAAATTAACCATGTTTTTTAATTCATTAAATTGTTAGAGGAGTAGCTGAGGTTTGGTATTTATATGGGGTGTGTGTTTTCAACGTTGACACTAATAAAAATTTATTTACCAAAAAAAAAAAAAAAAAAAAAAAAAAAACAGAAAAGGAAACCGACATGCAAATTGCAACTCGATTTATTTTTATTCAGTTTCGAGCCAATAGACATCTTATTGTTATTATTATCTTAAATACAAGAGATATGGCAGAAAAATTCGAATTCACGTAAATACATATTTGATACCCAAATAAAACAAACAAATAAGAGTGTGGAAATATAAACAGTATGAACAAAACCTCTCAAGTCCCATCCCATGCAGCACCCACCGCTCAAAGCGGGCAGAGCAGCCGCGGACTCGGCACTGCGACCAGCCGAGTCGCTCGCGGCGCGGTGAGTCCGAACACGTCACTCATATCCAACTCGCTCGGCTTCATGCCATCTGGCAATTCCCACGTGAAACAATGGAGCAGATGCGCCACCGCCATGTCCAGAGCATAAAGCCCGAGTTGCATCCCGGGGCAGGATCTCCGGCCCGACCCGAACGGGATGAACTCGAAATTGCTGCCCTTGAAATCCGGCACGCCGTCCTTGAGAAACCGCGCCGGCTTGAATTCGTCGGCGTGCTCCCACGCGCTCTCGTCGCGGCCGATCGCCCACGCGTTGATCATAACCCTTGATTTTGCCGGGACGTGGTAGCCGGAGATGGTGGCGTCGTTGGAGGTCTCGTGGAGGAGGAGTGGGATCGGCGGGTGGAGGCGGAGGACCTCTTTGAGGCAGCAGCGGAGGTAGGTCAGCTTTTCGAAGTCGGGCTCTTCGACTTTTCGGGCCAGGCCCACTACATTTTTGAGCTCTTCTTGAACCTTTTGGAGATCTTCCGGGCTTTTCATTAGCTCCGTCATGGCCCATTCTATGGCTGATGCCACTGTTTCGGTTCCACCGAACATCACGTCCTGCGTTTACATCACACCAGACCTCTATTACCATTACTTGCATTTAATTAAAAAGGATAATTATCAATAAAAAGTACATTTATTTAAATGGATAATTTAAAATACACGAGGTAGCAGATTTATATAACCATGTTGGTCATAAAATGAATATTGAATGAAAAATATAAAAAAAATATAAAGTTGATGTTGTTGGTGCCATGTTTTTAAGTTCGTGTGCAAAATGAAAAAACGATCCAAAGTTCATACATTTTACAGTAATAATTATCTAATTGGAGATATGTATTTGTCAAACACGAATTAACTAACAATAAGGAAAATGAGAGAGTAGAAAGCCCAACCAGAGACGGTAAATTAAAATGTCTTCCCTATGGAAAAAAAAAAAAAAAAAAAAAGATGTCAACAAGGTTTTAGTTTATGTCCCTCAAAAAAAAAAGGCTTTAGTTTATATGGCGAAATTTTATTGATAGTATTAGGTAAACTTGTTCACATGAAGTTAAGATGACGCGTCTCGTTTGATGCCATAAGTTCTCGATTTGACGGTAATGCATATGAATTGATGGCTGTTATATTAATTAAAATTAAAATAATAATTATATTTAAATTAAATTTATAAATAACAAAATCTATAGAAAAATGAAAGCAGTTGGAATGAGAGGCCATAAATAGTTAATTTTGAGAAAATATTGTTGGAAAAAATTTTGAGCTAGAAAAAATAAATTATTGATGCGATAATAATGATGCAATCGTATTTTCTAGGGTGAAGAGTGGATCGATGATGTAAAAAATATTACTCCCTCAAACATTACCAACCCCCTAAAAGAGAGTCACAACTACATAAGTTGACATTAATTAGTTGGCTTTTTTCACCGGTAGTTCGTCTTTGTCGAAGATGTTTAAATCATGTGATTTTGGCTATATTCATCAACACGTGTTAAAATAGCATATGTTATTTTTATTTTATTTAATTGATTATCTATGTATTCACTAAATATAACTTATGGGGTTAAGATTTTATCCAGAAAAAAATATATTCCGTATTAAAAACGGGCACCAATATGATCGCGTTTTCTTGTTGTGTCACTTGCGTATCTAACTACCCATATATAAAAATGGAGTGGGAATGTGGAACAAAGGGATCCAAACACTCTTCCTAATTATAACTATAGTAATAATGTACTTAAAATGTAATTTTCATATACATTAGATAAATATATAGTATATACTATATAATGTATTGAACAAACCATTAAAGAACTTAGTCAAATTGAGAATTTCTTAATTAATAGTATGTGTGAAGGTTTTTATTAAATAGATAGAGTACATATATTACTAATAAGGGAAATTCTATTCGGTCACACTGTGGTCAGCCATACGCATTAAAAAAAGGAAAGTTAACCGTAAAAAAGGAAATAGTCACATTTCCTCTTAAGATTTATGATTCTCCAATTATGTTATATTTCCTTTTTCAAACCCCTATATTACTTTTTTTAGCTTGTGTGGCTGGTCAACGTGTGATCAAATAGCACTAATAAATCAAGTATGTAAATAGCACGAAAATGAAGTATATTGTCAAATTATTGATAGATTTACCTCATAACCCTCATGCTCAACATATATATACATAATAATACTCCTATTTCAGAGAAAAAGAAAATCCTACGTAATACCAAAAAATGGTTGAAATAATTAATAGTACCAAAAATGTATTCTAAAAAAATAATACGACCTAAAATATTTATGAGGCCCGAATCCGTTTCTGCCCATATGTGGCTGCAGGAAAGGAATGGGGTCGGAACAGACGTCAACATTTATTTAATTTTAAAAACCAAACACGGATTTTAAAATTTGAAAGTGAGAAGAAGAACAACACCCAGCCATTTGACAAAGATGTGCAATAAAATATTCAAATGATATATGTCCGCCAAAATTATTGAAAAAAGATTTAGGAAGAGTTTGGCTTACCATAATAATAGCTTTAATATTGTTCCTGGTGAGTTTGACCGAATTCTGCAAATCCTCAGACTCACAAATCTTGGCATCTTCACTATAGAAAGCCAACAATTCATCCACCATATCCGTATCAACAGATTCTTTACCAACAATATTATTTTGCTTCTTCTCACGGTGTTTCTGAATGTGTTCATCAATTATAGTGTCAATGAATCCGTCGAGCGAAGCCCGGGCTTTGGAGAGCCTTTTATTGAGGCCCTGAAGATCCATGCAATTCAACCATGGGATAAAATCTGCTATATTGAAAGCTCCAAACAGCTTCGAAAACTCCTGCAAGATCGCGATAAACTCATCCTGGCCCGCGTGTGAGCTGGACCCGAAAGCGGCCCGGTATATGATGTTCCGGGTCAGCCCAAACACAAGCTCCCCGATGTTGACGGGCCTCCCACTGCTGCTCGCCACGGCCCGAACCATGTCATCCACTTCGTCCCGGACCGAGTCCCAGGACTCGGCCCGTTTGCGACTGAAGAGCTTCATGACGCAGAGCTTTCGCATCTGGCGCCAGAAGGGCCCGTAGTTAGCGAAGGCCATGTCGGCTCTGTCGTATGTCAAGTAGCTTATAGCGAGATTTGCGGGCCGGTTCGAGAAGATGTTGTCGTGGACTTGGAGCACCTGCCGGGCCGCTTCCGGGCTGGAGATGGCCACCATGTGGAGGAGGCCCATTCGGAGGTGGAGGACGCCGCCGTATTGCTTGGCCAGCTCTGCCAGCCCGCGGTGGGTCAATTTCCCCATCAAGCCCATGTTGCCAATCACGGGCCATCCTTTCGGGCCGGGCGGATAGCGTTTGTGTCGGAATCTTGATAATATGAACAAGAAAAGTAAAGGGACTATGAAGAGAATTGATAAGGATTTAGCCTCTAGAGATTGGAGGAGAGCAATCACCTTCTTTTCCATGATGATTAACTAAAACCAATGAGAGCAATCACCTTTTATATATATATATAAAGATTGTTGGTGAGCCACAAACATATTTCTCGCACTATTAATTTTTGTGAATATCGTCTATCTACTATATATGCACAAAAATTGATATTATAATTAGAACTATCAATTTTGATTTATTGCATTTTCATTTTATATCTTTATCTTATAGATTTTTTGTCGTTTGGATACGGCCCTTAATATATAAAATAATTGAGGGACCAATATATTTTATACCACCTAAAAGGTGCTATACATAATATTGTAAATATGTATATCACATATTAATTTATAATTACTGAAAAAATAGTATAATTTAATTATTGCTCGACCGCTAATATATATTGCAATAATTTTAAACATCTAAGCAAACATAATATTAATATTTTATATTGTATGCCGTCTCAATCAAACATAGGAGTATTATATTTTAGATTTAATTGTCAAATAAATTCCAACCTTTTGTCAAATTATGATTTTAACCCTCACCTTTTAAATTTGTCTATAAAGACCTGATCATCACTCGTTTGTTAAAAAAAAAATTCCCCCGGTAATAATTTTTTCCCAAATTAATGCTAAACTGGACGCCGTAATTATCGACATGGAAAATCGCCACGACTAATGAAACGATGTAGTATTTTAAACACCAAACGTCATTGTTTCATTGAAATAAAGACATAATATAAGGGTTTAGAGATTCCATCTCTATTTTTTGCAGAAATTGTCCTATTTTTCTCTTCTATTTCCCCTTCTTTTCCCTCTCGATTCCAGTGTGTATCATTCCAGTTTCTAGATAATCCAAGGTTATTAGTTTGTGGGTAATTGAGGAAATGACTTCTACTTCTTACTTGGCCCGAATATTTCGCCGTGGGAAACATTTAAAAAAATGAAAGTAGAAAAATTTGTAGACCGGTTTAAAAGGTGATAATTAAAATCAGAATTTGATAAAATGTGGTAATTTGTTGGTAATTAACCCTAAGTTTTATCTCATTAGTTAAGCAAACGAGTTACGAGATGTTTGATTCTTTACATATCATGCATGTCGGACATATAAGATTAAAATATCAGGGAAAATAATTTAAAAAATAACGGGAATGATTATTGTCGTTGAGCATGTGTCACATGTTGTAATGAGTTAATTTAATAAGGTGTAGGTAGCTTACCTACACAAATCTAAGAAATTGACGTGGGAACCTCAGATATATATATTAAATTTCTTAATACGTACTTTCTTATATAAATTTTTTTTGACATGTTCTTATATAATTTTCAAACTAAATATTATTTTAATATATTCACTATGCAATTTTTTTAGCTATACATTAAAGTATATATGTAAATGTATTTCAAATGATAAAAGATACTAGCATAAAAATAATTCAAAATAACGGATATGCACAGCCGGATCATCTATTTAATGTAATTTTTAGATTTATAACAGTGTCACGCTAGCTAGTGTCGAAAGGGATATGACGTCTTAGTTTTTTTTTTTTTTTCCTTTCTTTTTCTTTCTTTTTCGTTAATTGAGCGATCACTTATTGTTTAAGTTTGATTACAACTTCGTCTAAGCAAAATTATTGTGGTTCAGTCGTGCCTTGCTACTTGAAAATTGAAATCATAAGATAATTAATAGTACAATAATTTAACTAGTAGTGTAGTAGACAATGCCAGCTCGATAGTATATAAAATAAATCTATGCAGTCACATTATGGTTGACCATAAATTGGTCTAAGTAGGAAAAAAAGTTCGATTAATTTAAATTTTTAGTTCTAAGTGACTTTTAATAGTTTATAACTTAAAAAAAAAGTTCGATTGATTTAAAATTTTGGTTCTAAGTGACTTTTAATAGTTTATATTTTTAAATTTATACAAATTTATCTTGATATATTTGAATTTTGTGGCAAAAGAAATCCTATAAATGTAATAGAGTGGATACAATTACAAAGCTAAGAATGAGAGAAAATTATATATTCACTTATCATGTCAGAATTTAAGTGAAGAATATATACTTGAACTTTTTAAGTTAATCAAAATATCTTATTAAATCGGCATATTTTCATATACAGTAAATGTTATTTGAACACATTGTAGATAGTCAAAGTAGTTAAAAAAAAAGTTATATTGATTTTTAAAAAAGGGAAATATATCTTAATTGGAAAATCTAAAATTTAAGGAAAAATATGATTATTTTTATTTTTATAATTAATTTTTTTCTTTACGGATCTGACCGGCCACAATGTGTTCGGATGGAATTATTTTACTAAAATACTGCTATAAAAAGTACTAGTATCATGACTAAAATGGGCTGACATGTGTCAATGTGTGAGTACATATAAGAAGATGGAACTGAGAAATAAAAATAGATTTGGACTTTGATCGATCTTTTATATATATTAATATAGTATAATTTATGGCGGGATCATAATTCTGGAAATAAACACGAAATAATGTACCGCTTTGAAGTAGCGGCTACCGATTAATTTTTTAAGTTGTTCATGTTAATTTGATTTGATTTAATATTTTTTGTGGTTGGAAATAGGAGGATTGCAATTGGAACTTAGGTCTGTCACCTTTACAAAAAAAGGAGAAAGACCAGTACTATGGCGAGAGTGCTAATTTGAATTATTTATACTATTTAATTATAGTTTTTTTTTTTTTTTTGAAGTAACAATTTAAATATACTTTATACTATGTGTTGTTTACGTGTAGATTAAGAAGTGAATAAATATGCATAAAGAAGGAGAGAGACCACCACGAAATAGAGGAGTAGATACAGCCACGTACGTATGGGATGGCTGCAGCTCATCGTTAAAATTTCAATCAAATTGACGTAGGGTTCAGGTAATTAATAATCCAATAATTGAATCGGCAAATACTACAGTAAACAGAAAACTCTGGTCCTGGTAAAAGTAAAAGTAATACTACTAATAATTAAATGAAGGGAATGTGTTAATTAAAAGAAAAGATAATTCCGACTTACTTTTGTTACACTTAAAAGTTAAAAATCACGATTTCAATATTGACTCCAACAACGTTTGGTGAAATGTTATCAACATTCTGAATTCTGTCTTGACACAGTACTTTCCATTTAAACATATAATCGATCTTTCTCTGTATTATAGTTTCGTGTATCATTAGGGTTTCTAATAAAATTATAATCATGCAAAATATGGTGGTTAAAACAAGTTCTTAAACAGATCAAAAACTAGCATTTAATTTGTGCAATTTAATCTCGCTTTTAGTGCAATTGCATGATATATTAATTAACCTAGCTATTATTTAAGTATATATAACTCTCAACGTTGCACTGATTATTTTACTTAGCAATTATAACAAGTGTATATAACAATTAGCCCTCATATGTTACCTGAGATTATATATATAGGGGATGGTTATAATAAAAAACATTCCCCCTTTGTTAAATAAAAATGAATCAAGACTATAATATTTTAATTTTCAAAATAAATGTCGGAGGAATTAAATCTATCAGATTAATAATAAAACAAAGTATGTAGGTAATATATTGTTAAGTTTGTATATGAAATTAGCAACAATATATTGTCTAGTTTTCATTTTCTGTAATGTTTATATATATTTTATTTCCCCTGTATATTCATTTATTATATTAATAGCGAAAAAAAATTGGAATCAAAACATTGTTAAAAATTATATTAATTTATGAAAAATTACACTTTCGACCCGTTCCATTCAAATAAGGTTCCAAACACGAATATTAAAAAAGTAAAGTTTGAAAAAGAAATTAATCAAACTATTAGAATCAGAAGAGATAGAAAAACAGAAACTTTTATTGATGTTACAACATATTGTGTGTATTTTTTAAGATTGTTGAAATGTTTATTATGTGACATCAATTTTTTTAAGTTATAAAATAAAACACTTTTTCGGTATAAAAAAAATTAAAATAGGATACTTAAATACAAAACGGAGGAGCATCTTTTATTCAAATTAAGTTAGCCGGTTTAGAGACCAATAATACGTGGGTCGGTGGGTATTACTAACTATAAATGCTGTGGGCCGCGGTTCCCATTGATTGAGTACTACCATATTCATATCAACCTAAATTTTCCAAGCTTTTCTATATCGTATATTTTGTGCAACGGCTTTTTTTTTTTTTTTTTTTCCGGTGCATGCAATCGTTATTTTTTGGGCACACCGAATAAATCTCCATTTTTGTGCGGTAGTCTATAAATTACATTTTCTACGTACAAGTGTGATAGGTTCGACCTATAAAAGTATTAGTGGGGATTGAATCTGAGACCTCTCAGTCTCAAGCAATCCACTCTACCACTAAAATAATGTACTGACGTCTATTATTTATTATGACCAAAGATATCTGCGAGATCTACAAGCATAAGGCTAAAAACAGCGGCGAGCTCGCCGCTTGTGCTCGCAAGCCCTCAACGTCACAGCGAGCGCGCGAGCTCGCTGTGGTGGCAGCGGCGAGCTAGCTCATATTTTTTTAATTAATATTTAGTTAAATTAACATAATTAAAATTAAATTAACATGATATTAAAACAAAAGTTAATTTCATTAATAAAAATGCAACTAAAATGAAATAACTAAAAAAATATAAAATAAAACCTAAGATCTAAAAATGTCGGACACTGATAAACATGGCTTTTCTCATCTTTATAAGCTTAATTGATGTTAATTTGTATTGAGAAATCATTTCGTAATGAGTTTTGTGTTTAAGTATTGTTAATTTGTGAAATATGATGCTCCTTCGTACTTTGTTTTGTTTTGCAGAAAATTGGAATCAAAATTATGTAAATTGAGCATGATAGGATGAAAGTACAGCCCGATAGGAGTTCGTAGGCGAATACGAATCCAAAATCGGAGTTGAAACGAGGGAGAACGAGCCGATTGAAAATTGTTGTGCGTGGGCACAGTTGCATGCGGTCCGGCATGCGGCCGCATGGACAACCGCATGGAGCTCCCGTTTTCGACTTTTCTTCGCATTTCGCATGCGGTTCGACATGCGACCGCATGCACGGACCGCATGGTGAGGCGGTTTGGCCTAAAAACTTCCCTATTTTTGGTTCTAACTCTTTTCCTAGTTATGATTTGATTCATGCATGATTTTTGTTAGATTTTTAGCTATATATACTCCTCCAAAACATATTTAGGCATCTCTCATCTCATCTTTTAATCTCTTATCCTTTTCTTTTATTATTTTAGATTAGGTTAGTTTAGATTTATTTACTCGGAAAAGTTTTGAAGATTGGAAGAAGAGAAGAAGAGGCATCAAGAACTACAGATTCGCCTACGGTTTTTATGTTATTTATTTGATACTTTCTATGATGTCTATGAGTAACTAATTTTCTTTTATCCTAGGGTTAGAGAGTAGATGAATATTTGGATTTGAATTTTGGTTTAATTAATTGATTGGGACCTTTTCTTGCTTTCTTTATTCTTGATTTGTCTTGCATGCTAGTTGATTGATCACCAATTTAGCATAATTAGTTGTGTTAATTCAACAGTCGAGAGATGAGGGTTAATGCATGAACTAGAATATAGGACACGCACTGCAAAATCACCGAGAGGGAAAGGCTTTGTGTGAGGGCTTTAATCTTAGGATCTTTTTGGAGTTACTTGCTTATGATGTTTGTCGGAGACGAAAACCCTAGTGAGTAATCCACGGTTAGGTAGTACGAGAGTATGCTTTAACTAATTTTGTGATTGTCTTAGTAAGAGTCGAGTCTGACAAACCAATTGATTGATCGAATTGAATTTGAATTCGAGTGTTTATTGAAATCGAAGCCCTGGGATAATCTTTCTCTTATTCTAATCCAAATTACTTTTCCTTACTTTTATTTTTGCTTTTGTTATGTTTATTTAATTATCTACAACATTAGTTTAATTAAATCATTAAAGCTCGGAAGTCTAAATAGAGGAAAAACGATTGAAAGTAATACTTGCTAGAATTAATACAATCCATGTGGAATACTACCTTGCTTCCCTGTGCTCAATTACACCCGTGCACTTGCGGTGTGAAAGAAATTAGCGAACAAACACATCCTTGATAAGATTCCAAATGTTCAAATGCTTGAACTGCTCGGCATGGAGGGACGTTCATTCATTGAGCGTCGAGTTGAGCATCATCTCGCCAGTGGTGCTGTCCGGAGCTTGGTTCCTTGTACACTCGTACATGCTGCTGAAAAAACTGCAGGAGTTTTGGACCCGGGCCCAGTGGTGACGCAACTGCGTGTCGTTGCTCTCCGACGAGTACTAGGGCCGATTTGCGTTGTATAGAGTTGCCCCTCGCCTCCAAACGGCCCCGTTGCCACCGCCGTTGTTGTTAACGTATAACCAAGCCCGCGCCAAATCTAGAGTTTCGGCATCGGTATAGGGTGAGGAGCCATCGCACGAGTTCGCCGGAGATCGCCAGAAAAGGAGAGATCGTCTAGAGAGAGGGAAAGAGAGGGAGAGTTGGAGGTGTGAATGGTTTGAGGGGGGAGAGGGGGAATTGATAGAGGCAAAAAAGAAAAAAATGGAATTGTTATGTTGCGATCACCAAAGGTCGCCTGCTAACCGTGAGTGATCGCCACGTGTATCACGCGGTGTCAGTGAGCGCAAGCTTTGGCGATTGCTGAAGCGAGCACGCTCGCAAGACCGTCGAGGTCGGCAATGGCAAGCGAGCGCGTGTTTAGAGCTCACTAGGGCAGCGAGCGCGCTCGCACGCGCGCCACTGTCCATGGTCTAAGTATACTTAATGAGAGTATGTATTTCAGCACAAAAGTTTATCGAAAATTAATTTAAATGAGGTGACATAATCCTAATTAAGTTTCATCATAGTAAGTTTTCCATTTGGCTTGTCCAAAGCCCCTTATCATCATTCATAATCATTATAAGGTCTAAAGTAGAGATTTATTTGTAATTTTATAATTAAATAAATAATAAATCAAATTAATTCCATTTGTTGTCTGTACTGCCGAAACTAAAAGTATAAAGAAATAATAAAATAAAGTGATGATGAATAATATGTATAGTCAAGAAAAATAAAAATGATTGTCATCATATAATAAAAACAATTATATATTTATAATAATGTACAATCTTACTTTATGATTCTTAATCAACACCAATTAAGAGCACTTGGTGCAGATTTCTCAAATATTTGCTTTTGAATTAGTTCTTAAAGCTTCCCCCATATTGTTAGTAGCTCCTATTTTACGAATAAATACAACAGATCTCTTAATTTATATAAATTATCTTATAAAATTGTGGGCTCAATTAAATTTGTGAACTAAAAAAGATTTAGCAAGGTTTAAATTTGAGGAGAATTATAAGAAGGTGTAAATATTTTTTTATGGGGCCTACACAATTTGAGAGATGTACTGAATGAATATTTTAGCATTCTTTTTATTATTTTAGCTTAAATTTAAAATTAAAATTGATTTTAAGTGATCTGCTGGGAATGCTCTAAGCCTCTAAGTTGGGTATGGGAAAAATGATTAGATAATATAACTAGTACAGCCATATATAAATCAATGTTTTGAGCAATAATGCTTCTACTTTCGTAATCTTCTTCATATATTGTAATATCCCGAATATTTCTTCCGTCACTAAAATAAAAATTTGATAATTAATTAAGGCTTTGCACGCCTAAGTTAAGGAATTTCAGTTTTAAGACTAACGGTGAAATCCGTTTCTGAAAATAAAATCCAGAAGTCATTCGACCGACTACTGTATTAGGGTTTTCGCGTCCGATAGAATTTTCGTTCGAGAACTCAGATCGAAAAACCGTCTGACTTTACATTCACTTATTTTGCGATACGAGTCTACCGGAGAAAGTCAGTTTTAATTATTTTTCCGGGCGAAATTTGGACTGTCATGTCTCAACTTTTCTTTGGATTTCGGAAATCGAATTATGCTTTCCGACTAAGTAAATTATTTCCAATCCAATGGTCGAATTAGTTTTCGCCGTAAACGTAACCGTCTAAGAAAATAATTAATCGATTTCAATAAGCCGTATTAGACCCGTAATCGAGATATTTTGAATTAAATGCCACCTCCCAACCGCCACATACCCCCCCTTAGTCATCTTTTTCACTTTATTTACTTAATATCATCTATTAAGTCATCACTCTCTCTCTCTCTCTTCCCTCCCCATACCCCCCCCCCCCCCCCCCATTACTCTCTATTCTCTCTCTTGTTCTTCATTTCTTCAAATCTTCATCAAGTTCTTCAAGCATTCAAGCTTCCGTAACTTAATCATCTACCGATCGATTTCAAATCCAAGTTCATATTTGGAAAGGTGAGAGCCTCCTCTTCACTTCTATCTGAACAAAATCTCATTCCCTTAATATTGAAAAAATTTGAAAATTTTAAGAGAGGAAGAAGATGATGTTCTAAGTTATAACTTGATTATTTATGCTTAGAAATAGATTTCCATAGTTAGAATCAAGTGAAAATCATTCCTCCTTATTATTTTATCAATACCGAAAATTTAGAGGGTTAGGGTTTGATGTTTTAAATTCATGATTTTAGATGATTGGTTGGTAGATTATCACTCTAGGTATTAGTATATTGATGTATGAATTGTTTTAGAATTTTCTAAAAATAAAAATGAAAATGTAAGAGATGAAGAAGCATGAGTTTGAAAGAGTAAATGATATGATTTGATATTTATGATGTAGGAAGCATGTAGTTCAACATAGATTTAATGTAGATTTTTCTAAAAATAAAAACGAAATCGTTGGAGATGAAGAATAGTCGATAGAATTAGTTTCGATAATGATATAAGTTTATGGTTTGCATATTAGTTAATCTAGGTGGTTAATGATGATAATTGAAAAGTTTGAACGAAATCTAAGAACGTCGAACTTTTCGTAAGAGACGAAGAGTCGAGCGTAATCGTCGATAGGAAAATCGAACGAGAAAACTAATTGAATATTAGTAATTGTTGATATGTTAGGGTAGTTGTTGAATTAATTGAGAATTAACTAACAACTTTGGAAAATCGAGTTCTTAGACCGATATAAATGACGTGGATTAGTTAAGTAATGGTTTATAATGATGTTAATGCATTAAGATGTTCATTACTAAGTAAGAAGATGATAGAAACTAATTTGATTTGAATTGAATTAATAAAACTTCAAGAAACGAAGAAAGTAAGTAAGTACGTAAAAGAAGAAATAAGGGATCGAGACTTTATATGGTGATTGATTTGAGTTCGTAGTTGATTAATAAGTAGGAACGAAGTTGATGAAGATTTCATATAGGTTATGAAATAGAAGTTAAAAGATTGAGTTGAATTTGAAATGAAATTGGTTTAGTAATTGGTTAGTCGAAAAGACGAGAAGTAATCGTCGTAGTTTTTATCGAGGAACGAGAAAGTATTCGCGTTAGATAATTACGAGTCTTGACTGTATTATGATAGAAATTTCATACTCATATAGGTTGTAGCATTGATCGAACCTAGGGAATCGTGCGTCGAGTTTTACGAGCGATTAGGGTTTTTCGGCAGTTTTGCGACCCTTTACGGAAACGGCCATAACTCTTAGCTCATTTAACGAAATCGAGATCCGTAAATTGGACAGTAAACTAGACATCCGTGTCTTTCTTTTGGTACCAAGAACATCCCCTGTTTCGAAGTATTCTGTTCTGCAGAGGCCCCAGACTTACTGCCTTGTGCAGAAAATTTCCGAAACTCATTTTCTTAAGTTGAATTCTTTTCAACTTGATTATTTAAGAACTTTTAAGTCGTTAAGAGTTATCGACTTTCTTTATTAACTAATCTAAAATGTCAAGTAAGGAACCGAGTTAGTTCTAAACGAGAAGTGTTCGAGTCTCGTTTCTTCATTAATCAGGAGAGATTGGTTAAAGTGCAAATGCCTAAAAGACTTAACCGAATTTGTTTTTCTTTTTCTTTAATCGTATTGATCGATTACTAAAGTTTGCATATTTGCGATAAAAGAAGGAAGTCGGAGTTGAAGATAGGACGGAAGACAGAAGGTTAAAGTTTGTTCTGTAAACAGTTGAGGTGGGCTTTTTCTATATATCAAATAAAACGAGCGATGCTCGAAAATGTTTACTTACTGCTTTGATAAGTGTGTTTTCAAATTGATTATCAGTGCATAAAAGAATTTGTTTTATGTGAGTTCTTTTGTGCCATTCTGAGTTAGCCGACTGCTAACCAAATCGATTGGACTCTGAGTTAGCCGACTGCTTTTCCAGAGTTAGTGTACACGGTAGCCGGTGTATGTGGTACTCTGTTGAGGGGTAGCCAGCCGCGGTGAATAGAACGTGCACGGAAGAAGTTAACTCTTCCCCGGCGTTGAAACAGAAGTTGGGCAAGTTGAACGTAACAACAGTCAGAAAAATGCTTGCAAGCTATTTATGAAAAGAAAATGTTTAGTAAGCACGGGCCTTTGAAAGAAAAACTCCGTTGTGTTACTTTGAGAATGCCTGATTAATCTATAAGCTTATGATATATTTTCGGCACTGTGCCCACTAAGTATGATTATACTTAGCCCTGCATGTATTTATAAATGTGCAGGTTGAGTGAGAAAGACGGCGGAAGTTGAGTAGAGGTTATATATAGGAATGAAGAATAGTGTATTCAGTTCTACGTTTTTCCGCTGCAAACTACTGCACTTTTTGTTGTATAACTTTTTGGTTTAAGTTTCGTACTTTAAACCTAGTCTACTCTGATAACAACTTCGTCGAGCGATCCTTCGAGATCGACTCTCTTTTGTTAATGAAATCGGTTCATAGATATCATCTTGTTTATTATTATTAGTTAAGGCATCTATTCAGTATTTATTCCCCCTTCTTCCCCACTTCTTTAATCCAACTCCTAGTCGCACCCCAGTTTTGCCGTCCCTCGGGATTTGGGGCTGTGACATAGCAAACCTACAAGACTTAGTCTTATTAGTGGATTCTATAGTGGAAAAATGAGAAATTGGGAATATATATTAGTTTGAGATGTGTGGTTTGATAGAGTAAAACATCATATGACATGATTAAGAAGAAATATTCTTGATTAGACATATATCTTTATATTTAAACATTCAAGATAGAGAAATAAATACAAAACACATAAACCTGTTTATTCAATTTTTTTTACGGGAAGTTACATTATTAATAATCAACATTGATACATAGTTTACACCAAGAAATGGTGCATATGCCTTGAAAAGAAAGCCATCGAAGCAAAAATCTATTGGGTTAATTTTGAGGTTATATATAATATATAGATGGCAACTGGGATATTTGGGCACAGAATTTGGCCTTGTCATTCTTGGTGTTTCATAATTAAATAAAATGACAGTTTTTGATGCGAAACCTCATCTATTATTCAGGGTCTTTGTCTTGGTTTAGACAACATAACCATTTTTATAGTAGTAGTATAATGTTTCAGTTTCCGTTTGAAATTTTGGGTATTTCCAAGATTGTAATCTTGAATTCTTGATTAATGGCCCCTCATTTAATTTACTGAATTTTCACCAATACTAACCTTTTAATGATTGCGTGCGATCTCATTTTAAGTGAGTTGAAAGTATATTTGTGTGATTAGATTAGGTGGTTAGTGTCCATCTTCAGTTAAGTATGTTTGTTTGTACGCATATTTATCAATAGTGGTGTGCATGATGAGTTTTCAACATATGCTATATTTATAGGTGATACTGAGTTGTGGGTACCAATCATTCTTTTATTCAATTACTCCGAAAAAGGAAATTACACTTTGCTTCTCGATTGTTGGTTCATTAATCCTTAATTAACACTCATTATTAATTGACTTCGTCTGAAGTGGGCTAACGAAGCCCATAAAATTTGTTACCGCTACGTACCCTTAAGGGTGTGTTCACTTGAGAGTATATATTTATACCTCTAAATAAAGAGATAATATTTATGAGGGATAAATTTATACTTAATTGTGGGGACCACAAATTTTTATATCTTGTTTGGTTGGATTGATAATATACTTATCTCTACTCTCAAAAGGGGTTGACCATAATGTTTATATCTTGTTCACTTATGATGAAATTGATGGATAAAGGATAAATATCTAAAACACATGAGGGGTATAATATCAAACCTCCATTTCGAGGGATAAATTTATACTCTAGGCAAGGGAAAAGAAGCTTCCCGAAATTTTATACCTCCTGCCCGGATTTTTTTTAAATCGAAACCAAACAAAATATAAGGAAGTAAAATAATATTATACCTCGTTTTCCCTCATTTTCACCCCAAGTGAATGCACCCTTAATCGACAAAAATTCTATTCTTTTGTATACTGATAGAATACAATATACAATTAAATTTAGAAGGAAAAAGTGTACACATGCTGCATATATGTATAAGGTTGTCCACAATGCTAAAGACATTTAATATTCTCCATCTCTGGTAGGTCCCAGATAAAAACACTATCTCTACAATGCAACTGTCTCTATCTGTCTTTAAATAAGTAGTTTATGAAAATCAATTTTTCATTAATCTTAATTAAAATCCAAAAATTACAATAATTGGAATAAATATAATAATACATTAATGAATAAAAAATGAACATATAAAATAATAAATGAAAATATATATAAAAAAAGCAAAAAATTGAAGAAAAAAAGCAAAAACGTGAAAAAAAAGCTATGCTCTAAGGAAGGATTGAACCTTTGCCCTCCCTTTAAACACCTAAAGCTTGAACTGCTGGACCAAGGTCTACTTTCATAAAATAATAGCGAGTTTCTTTTATATATAAATGCATTAACGCATTTTCTATTCAAAGGGGCTCGAGCCTGTCTCTATCTTTAGAGACGGTCTCCATACAGCGTGGCCTACAATGTACACGTCTCGTTTATTTTCCTGTCTCGAGATAGCTTGAAAACGCCCCATTGTGGGTAGCCTAAGGTCCCTGTATATAATAGTTTAGCCCAAAGAATTATGTGGTCTGAGTTTGGTTTAGTGAGAAAAAACACCTGACATTTGTATATTAGCATGATAATATTTATTAAATATAAATAATATTAATGTTTTTTATTTGATAATTTATATTTATAAATAATTAATTATTATGTGAAAGATGGATGTATTATATGTTTATTTTTGAAAAACTTTATCCACTATGTCACTATGTCACCACCTCAATTTCTTTTATTATTTACAAGAATTTTGAAAACCGTATGATGATGGAACCCGAACAACCTCTTAATTAAGTCTGGATCTAATTAATAAAATCAAGTCATTCTTTACGGCATTGTATATTCACATTTAACCGATTTTTGTTTTTTTTCTTTTCTTTTGTTTGAAGGGCACTCAACCGAAATTAATTTCGAGATTATCCATAATCTTTTCTTTTCTTTTAAGGTCCCCTGTTAAAATTTTTTAGCTGCCTTATTAACTGTTGTTATTTATTATACCATTGTCTTAAATAGCACCTGTTTTTTCGTCTTATACATAGTATTAATATTATAATTTGTTTTAATATTATGGGAAACTCACCGTTGTTACATTCGGTGCTCACTGGACAACCCCTTTCTTGTGAAATACAATTTACTTCGTCGCTTTTTAGGAGTTCTAGTGTCATACCCCAATTCCCGAAGGAAGGCCCACTAGCCGGGGGCGACATAGGTGGGGGTTAAGAAGCGGGGAAGAAGGGGGAAAGTTACTTATTATACTTAAAAGAGAGAAAAATATTGAGATAAACTAACTTTTAAATGAAGTTTACAATAAAAATAACTGAATTCAAGAGATTCAGAAGTAACTTGCGAATAAGGAACGTCAAGCAATCAGGCTTACATAACTTAGTCTTAAGGAATATGATTGTCCAAGGACAAATTAGGGAAATAGAATTAACGTAGCGGAAGCTTATAACTAGAGAACCCTCGCCTCAGCTCTGCCCGTCGACACCAGCCGTCAACCTGAAAACATTTGAATATATTTGGGTTGAGTACAAAGGTACTCGGTGGGTTTTGTCATTGAAAGAATCATTTCTAAATAAGCATTGTTATCCATCATTCCAACATATAACTTAGAAGAGTAAAAAGGGCAAAAGGCCGCTTCTTAGCATACAAAACATTTTCTTATTGTGCATACATTTTATGCTGCGTTCTTAAGTTACTCTTATGATCCCGGGCCTCTAGTCACCGACGGATCGAAATTTAGACTTCGAGTGGGAACCCGAGAGTCTCATAAATCTTTTGGATCTTGAGCCATAACCCAGAGAATCCATAACTTCATCCTTGGATCTCGGGCCGAAACCCAGAGAATCCCATTACTCAATCTTTTGGATCTCGGGCCGAACCCAGAGAATCCCATTACTTAATCTTTTGGGTCTCGGGCCGAAACCCAGAGAATCTCATTACTTTGTTGGCACACGATGGAGATCAATCCATCGCACTACTAACCTTAGTGTACACAATTCTCGAACAACGTGTTAGGTCAATTCGAGAATCTCGATCGATTCTTTAAGAGCATTAAACTTATTATGAACGCGCGTATAAAAATATTTATGGATAACATGCAATTTGAAAAGCACTTTTACAGAAGCTAAACATTCATTTGAAGAATTTACTTGAATTTATCCACATGATGAAGCAAATCATAACTTTAGAGTTTGAAAGAAGTTTCACCCACATGACATAACAATTCATCTTTAGAGCTTGAAAGAAGTTTTACCCACATGGCTTCTTGTTCCCATATGGCATAACAAAACATATTTAGAGCTTGGAAGAAGTTTTACCCATATGGCATAACAAAACATATTTAGAGCTTGGAAGAAGTTTTACCCACCTTAGCGATAGTGAATCATCTCAATAGCCTTGTACGAGCTTGCGCTACTCTTCTGCAACAACGGGCCCTACAAGACGATCTCTAGTCTTAAACAATATTCGACTAAACATTACTGAGCTAATTACTTAAAAATCTAGAGTCGCTACACGCCGAGTTTCAAAAATTTAGACTTTATTGAAACTCAAAATCGATTAAGGGCACCAACATTACCCTTGCTCGACTTCTATAATATTTATTCCAAACTAGTCAATTATCAAACACACATAGTGAACAGAGTATATCCATATATATAAATATATGTATATCAACTTATTCTCCTTCTTTCTCCCTTATTCTTTTTCTTACGGATTGTTAATTACTTCTCAATAATTAAAGGATTTATATTTAATAACTCTTTTCTCCTTCAATAATCACACGTACACTTAATACATTTAATCTTCTTCTTCTTGTATATTTTCTAGGCTACCGGCACGACACATGTATACTCATTACTTAACAAATTTTAAATTCTTAAAATTACTAGAATTTATAAAACAACACACACAACATATATATAGAAATCGAAAAAAATCAATTTATATACATCTAATTTGAATTCTAATTACATTCTCTCCTTTGCAAAATTTTCGGCAGTCCCTTCATATAAAGAATAACCATGTCATCCATTTTTTTATACAACTTATTGCTAATTTCCCAATAATTAATAAAAGTACATGTATATTTACAGAAACTCCTATTATTGTCCTTAAAGGTAATAATAACAAAACCGACAAAAGAAAACCAAACTTTTCTTCTTCTTGCTTAATTGGATGACACATACGTACCATAATCCTATTCATAGACAACTCACATATTTATAATTGTTTTCTCTTCTTATCATGTATTAAGAAACTCTATACTAAAAGCATACATAAATATCTCTCTTAGTTAATACCTTGTTTATAAAAAAAGATTTAGAGCACGTAATGCATCTGAGCAACCTTATAACATGGATTTCCTAAAGTAAAACTTCTATACTTCCTAAGATTAAGATTTTCGAAATCTGTAAAAGAATGGAGTAGGAGATTACAACCTTTGGAGCTTAAGACTTCACTCTATCTTTTCAACTTAGCACTTGATGGAGCAAATTCTCAATTATATTATTCCATTCCTATTTATCTAAATTCTCAATTATTTTAATTTTATTATTTAATTTTCTTTTTCTAAAATAAACAATACTACTAACTATCATATTCTTGGTTTGAATCAATATTTGATTATGACACGTCAGTAAGATACTTTTAAATTTTGTTTAGAACCAAAACAAGTATGCAATTTATATACTTTGATATATATTTTATTATTTGCCCACAAATTTAAAATCTTGTCGACGGACAGGTTTATACTATCTTTTATTTATACTAGAGGTGTCCACAAAAATCAAATCGTGGTCGAGGGGCCGATTCCGACCCCGAAGCGAGGGGTGGACTGGCCGATTCCTAGCAAGCGGAAAAAAAGATCTTAAGTTAATTTCATAATGCAGGATATTTAGGTCATTTCATTGTTATAGATAGTTTTCATAATTATTTTTCTTTTCTAAATCAATATGAGACAAAGAGATATTTGTTGTCAAAATGATCCACAATAATTTTATACGAAATCGACGTGTGACAATCTTTTTGAGATACAAATATAATTTTGTCATACATCGATGTTGAAAATAAACAGAGCTTCGAAATTATTTCACAAATATTAATAATGTGGTCAACGAGACGATTATTCGCATAGTCGAATCAGTATTTGAATTATTTGCATATTCGAATCGACTTCTAATATTTTTTTGATTCGTATTCGATTCGTAATGATATCCACGAATATTCGATTCAAATCGAATATTCGATTCGTATTTACGAATATTAAAAGTCACTTTTAAATTAAATTTGGGTCTATATAATTTCTGAACGAGTTTAATAAATTATGCAATTTAAAACTTAACTTATTATTTTCTACAAAATCAATATTGTAGTTAACGGGCCGACGGTTCCGACCTGGAACCGTGGGGTAGATGGGATGATTGCGAAGTGGTGGTTCATCTTATTAGTTAACGGGCTGACGATTCCAGGGGTTCCGACCTGGAACTGTGGGGTAGACGGGATGATTGTGAAGTGGTGGTTCAACTTTTTTATTTTTTGTTAATCTTATGTCAAACTCATAATGTAGGGTATTTATGGTCAGTTTCATTCTTATAGACAATCTTCAAAATTATTCTCTTTTCTAAATCAATGTGGGACCAGGAGTATTTGCAATGAAAATAATTCATCTCAAATTTCATACAAAGTCGACGTGAACAATCTCTTTAAGAGTCAAATATTTTTTTGTCCACATCGATTTGTAGAAGAATAGAGTTTTGAAAACATTATCAAAAAAATGAGGGTAGATTAGATTATAAATTTTAACATACATTTACTATATGAGTTTGAGACGTAAACATGTGATAAAATTATTTTTAATTGAATTTTAGATATATTTAAGTACTTATAAATTCTAAACGATATTTTTTTTAATTTATTACTATCTAATAATTTTATTAATTTTTTAAATATAATTTTCCGTCGATTTTCGATGGGTTATACGCTAGTTAATATTAACAAAAATAAAGTGAATAATGCATAGCCTTCAGAATTTCGCATTTCATATTGTTCAGTGTCTCATACAACTTCTTTTCAATGAGGCAAAATGGAGCTATAAAAGTTCACGCACGATACAACGCTATTCGCTTATCTCAATTCAATTGGGATTTCTTACTCTTAATCTATGTTCCATTTTTTATTCCTTTTATTGGTTGCATTATGTGTGGCATGATTAGGATTTATTACACTCAATTAGGCATAGAAGTATCTTCAAAGAAGAATGAAATAGAAGATGAAAGATAATTGGGAGTAGATGATCCAAATTGATTTATCTTAACTGATCTCCTTAGTTTTTATATTAAATTGAATTTTTTTAAAACTTTATTGCACGAAATTAAGAAAATTTAAGATCATTATCACTGCGCAACACTTGGCTAAATGTCATATAATGGTTTGTTGAGTTTCCTCTTTTCACAAAAGCCATCAATTTTTTAATTCATTATAGGAAAATCTCAATAATACATCAAGGTGATTAGTGACTGATATATACATCCGGAAAGACAATTATTTCTGCTCACTCTGTCCATAAAATAATTGTTAATTTTGCACTTAAGTTTGTTCACGAAATGGTTGCCATTTTTGCTACTCCACTCATATTTATTGTGGGACCTTTAGTCCACTCACAATAATACTCACTATAATTCACTACTACTCCTTCCGTCCCTAATTTAAAGTCTCATTTGCTCCTCAAAAAGTGTCCCTGATTTAAAGTCTCACTCTGTTTTATGGACATTACTACACTCTTTATTTTCCCTAAATTACTACCCTTTGCCACTACTTAAACTAACCAATTTTTAATCCACCATAGTTAAACCTACTAATTACGTGTGGGCCCAAGCCACTAATACACCACCCCAAATCACTCACCTAATCCACTCAACCCCACCCATTCTGTGATTTCATCTCTCTCCCGATTCTCTCTCAATCTCACCTCTCAAACCCTAGTTCCTGCGCCGCTCTCTTAGAATCGAGATTTTCTCTTCTCTCTGAATCGAGCTTTCCTTTCCTCTCTGAATTAGACCTGTTCAAGGTTCAAGGCCCGCCGATTCCGGACCTTGAACCGCCGGTTCACGGTTCGCCGAGGGCTAAACCTGAACTGGCCCGTCTACACTATTCCCGGTTACGGGCCAGTTCATGAAACCGTTGGTCCCGGTTCCGATTAAAAACCAGCCGATTCCGGTTAAAACCGTAATTGTTTTTTAATCTATCAATCAATAAAGACTTGTTCTTCCTTCTATATTACAAACACATTACAAGAACAAGAACAAGAACAAGAACAAAACAACTAAATTTAATTGAAAGGTGAAATTGAAATATTATAAACAAACAAATTAACAAACACAATTAACATATTAAGATTTAAAATTAGGAGAAGATATTACATACAACCAAACACAACTAACTAACACATTAGGATTAGGAGAACTAACTAACAAACACAACTAACACCAACTTCAATTGAAGTTGGAATTGAAAATAAACACTACAAATACAAATACAAAGTACAAACATTACAATGTGAAATATCACCGGAGAATGTGTGAAAGACTTTCAATTAGATGCTTCTTTTCAATGTGACCAACTAGCTTGACGTAACCTCCACCGGTTTGCCACTTAAAATCACAATTGCAATAATTGCAAACAACACGATATGTTGGCTTTGTATAGTACGGCAATGGCTCATCATCGACGGGTATAGTGTTTGGTGAAGAGCTCACTAAAAGTAGATGGTGTAGGAGGCATTATTTTAGAATACAATTTAAAATGAAGACTTGGTGAAGTTGAAGAAGGAGATAGAAGACTTAGAGTTGGAGAAGGTGAAGAAGAAAATGATTGAATAATAGAAAATTGAAAGAGAATGGAAAAATGAAGAAATAATGAGGAAAAGGAAAAGAAAGGCGGATGCAAAGTGATAGAATGGGGGGTATTTATAGATAGAATGTAGGGTTTCAAAAAAAAAATCCAAAAAATCGGAAACCACTGGTTCAGCTCAAAACCAGCGGTTAATGGCTAAAAACCGGCGGTTAATTACAGAAAAAAAATGCACTTTCTAGATACTTTTTTGGAGTTTTTTATTTTATATTTTATATTTTTTTTTTGCTATTATATGTTGTATATACATATTCTAAGACAATCTAAGACAAAAAAAATGAAAATAGATCAGTCGTAATGAAAATATCTTCTTATGCAACATTGCAACGATTATTCTAATTAGTTCAACCGATTCATTAAAAATTTCAAGTGCATCTTGAACACATAAATTTAAAATATGACAAATACATCTACTATGAAAATATTTCCCTTGAAAAGTGGGACTACAAGCCGTAATTAATTGGGGAATACTAGCGGTATTGGCCGATGCATTATCAAAACCAACCGAAAAAACTTTATTAATCAATTGATATTCATTTAAAACAGTAATAATAATTAAAGCAATATTATTTGTCGTGTGTGGATCATCGAACTCCCTAAATGCAATCAAACGCTTTTGTAACGTCCATTTATCATCAACCCAATGACATGTAATTCCCATATAATTATTTTTATGATAACAATCCGTCCAAATATCCGCATAAATAGAAACTTTATGATCTAAACGCATCAAATATTTCATTAACTTTTATTTTTTATCAAAAGCTTGTCTCCTAATATTCCTAAGCATGTTACTTCTACTAATTTTTTTGGCGGGGGACAATATGCATCTTTTATCGATGATTCATACGTTATTCTATCGGCATAATTAAAAGGTTGTTTTTCCATAGCACAATATCTAGCCATAACATCTTCGGCATGCTTATGATCATACTTAAATAAGACATTAGAAAGCGTATCCGTCACCGAAGTTGTTGATCCACGAATTTGTGTTTGGCTTTGTGGAATTCCGTATTCCGTCGGATGGCAAGTCTCCATGTGTCGCCTTAGTGTGCCGTAGCCTCCTCCGTGCATCCATTTGTAGACATTGTTGCAATAGTTGCAAAATGCGTTGTATTTTTTTGGTACATTGTCGGCGGCGGGATCGTTGCTTGAGCTTGTGTCCTCAACTCTTGGCAATTTCTTGAAGTGCTTGAGGAAGATATCCGAAACGAGAGCTCTACCACTTGGTGGTGCTTGAACTTCTTCTTCGTCTCCGGTACCGGCGGCGTTGGATTGTTGTTGAGATTGCCGGTTCAAAAACGCTCTTGCCTATGATCTTCTTCATACCACTCTTCATCTTCTTGTTGTTTTTTGAAGTTGTTCGGCATAGGCTCTATCAATTTCTTCCGCCACTTGTTGTCTTCTTGATCTTTCTCTTGTGGATCGAGATGGAGCACGAGCATTGCCATCTTGATTTAGGTCAATACCCTTGCCTTTATCGAAGGAGATGAGCTCGACATAGTGGAGAGTGGTGGTGGAGGTAGCGTGGAGGTGGACGTGAAGGTGGTGGAGGTGGTGGCGGTGTGGCGGTGGAGTTGAAGTGTGGAGAGTTGATGATGGTGGAATATGAAAATGGTGATACAATACTACAAATAACACAAAATAAGAGAGAATTTGAGATCTTAAAATGCAAGAAATTAAGAAAGGAAGAGAGGATTGAGGTGTGAGGAATGAGGAGGACGAAGAGTGATATTTATAGGGGGAAGAAAGGCAAGCAAACGGCTAGATTTCTAGCCGTTGCTGCTGCTACAACGGTTGCTGCTGTTGCTGCCCACTTTCTGCCTTCAAGCCGTTGGAACCGGCGGTTCGGCGGGCCCGGCGGTTCAGCCGGTTAACCGCCGGTTTTGACGGTTCGACCGTTGTAACCGCCGATTTTCATGCAATATATATATATATATATTTTTAAATGTCGTAACCGTCGGTTAACCGCCGGTTACGGTTCAACGAAAGTGAGGCCCGTAACTGGCCCTTTCTCTGCCGGTTCCAGTTACGGTTCCGAACCGTTGACTGTCGGTCCGGTTCCTGTTCGGAACCGCTGGTCCAGCGAAAATGGGCACGACTACTCGGAATCGATCTCTCAATCTAACACTCAACTCTCCTTTCTGAATCGATTTGGATCTCAACTCTCTGAATCGATCTCTGAAACCCTATTGTCGATCTACTGCCGCTCTTTGAATCCAGATCTATCTCTTCCTCAATTTCCTCTCACGATTTCCTCTCTGAATCCATAGCTCTCTCTCAATCGATGGAGTCAAACTGTGAACCCTACTTCAGCTCCATCGATTTGGTTCCTAAAACTGTGTTCGATTCCTCCATTCGATGCCACTCTGTGACGTCTGCCAACTCGGTGGACCACGCCGGTGTTGGTTCCATGGTGCCGGAGAACCATATGGAGGAGGCCGATGCGGAGATTCCCCCTTCGGAATTGGGGATCTTTGATTCTGAAACTCCATCGTCGACTCCATCGATGATGGTTCCTGATACTGGTGAATCTCCGATGATGGTGCCTGAAACTCCGTCGTCGACTCCACCTTCTGCGAGTCCGACGACGGTGCCATAATCTTTCTTGTCGACTCCACCTTCTGACTTGCTGATGCCGATGCCAGAACCTGCCTCATTGACTCCACCTTCTGACTTGCTGATGTCGGTGCCGGAACCTGCATCCTCGACTCCACCATTGGACTTTCCGATGCCGGTGCCGAAACTCCATCATCGCTGGGGCATGCTTTAGATGAAATGGTAGAGAACATGGTGCCTACAGATCCCTACTATTTTCTCCTTACTGAATGTGCAAAATTTCGGAAAAAAAGAGGAAGGCTATGGAAGCTGCCTTAAGTCTATGAATTAGGTGATGATTTCCTGCTCTCTTGACTGTGAGGGGGACGGCTGGTGATGCCATTGTGATTAATTCTGTTTCTTGATGCCATTGTGTTACTGGTTCTTATTAATTCTGTTGTCTTCATATAGTTGTTGTTATGGTTAATTATGTCCCCTAATTCTGTGGTTAATTATGCATTTTTATGCAGTTTGAGGGGAACGGCTGGTGATGTCATTGTGATCTCTGTAATTTCTTTAATCTATGTGGGAATTTGAATGCATATTTACATGATGAAGCATTCTGTAATTTCTCTCATTGCTGTGGGAATTTGAATGCATATTTACATGATGATGTATTCTGCCATTTGTGTGATTCTATTGGAATTTGAATGCATAAAAAACTGATGATGCATTCTGTGATAGATGTGATCTATGTGGGAATTTGAATGCATAAATGCCTGATGATGTATTCTGTCATGCAATGCATGCTGCCTTAATAATGCCACCACTAGAATTCTCTGATTTTGGAGGTTGAGTTAGGCAGCTTAGGGGTTAAATACAAGTCAATGATGCCATTGTGATTGCTGAGACTACTTAGGCAAAGAAATCAGTCCCAAAAGAAGTTTACATTCCAAACATTACAGTTACATAAATGACAATGTTTGTCCCTGTAAACTAATTCATAAAAAACATACCATACCCTTCTTCATTCCTGAATTCTGACTTGCTGCAGCCCCACCATCATATCATCCAGAGTAAGGAATTCTAAGCATTCATTTACTAGTCCCTCCTCCACTTCTATGCATTCTGGTAGTTCTTCCGTCCTGGCCAGTCTTTCCTTATTCATGTGAGGGATCTTGTATTTGTTGTCTCCCTTAACCTTCATGATCTCTTTGTAGCACTATTGTAGTGTTAGAAAGACATGATTTATCTTCTCTGTTGAGTACTCTTCATATGCTGTCTTCACATTGTGTATGAGCTCATCCAGATTTTTGCATGGTTTCTGATCTTTAAGGGTTTGTATAGCTCTGAAAAGCCCCAGATCATTTACATTTGTGTCTGGGGAATTTGAGTGTTCACATATTAGTTGGAAATTGAATCCATCTTGATTTGCAATGGCTATGAAGTCAGGGTCATCAGGTTTTATATGGGGCTTGACATTATCTTGTTGGATGTAAATGTCTTTGCCTAAAAGATGTATTGGCCATTTGGCTTTAAAAACTGGTAGCATCTGCATGATTATAGTAAATGGCTAGATGATGAATCTGAAAATGATCCTGATAGCATGAAAAAGAATCTGAAATTGATTTCTGGTTGCATAAAAAACCTGACGTGGTTCAGTAGGCTCTCTTTTGTGATTGGCTTTGTAATTGCTGGTATTGGTTTGACCTCCATGGTCCCTTTGGATCTGTTTTTTGAGTTTCTTCTTGTTGGTTCTTGTGTGATGAATGGAAAGATTTCAAATTTGCCATCAAATAACACATTTCCAGCAGGGTCTATCAATGGCCTAGAAACTGCACAGTTGAACATAATTTTTGGTATATGTCTCTTGGATTTGCAGCTTCTATGTGGTTCCACCTCACCTTTACAAGGTAAAATCTCTCCTTCTCTTTGGATAGGTAAAACCACTTTTCATCTATGTGTATAGTGTTGAACATTTTTTTGGAATTTGAATGCCCCATCCTCTGCTTGTGTACAAAGCTGAGAAAGACTCCACCTTAGCCTTTTGTGTGCTCTCAGCTTCTCTTCTTTCACAAATCTGTGAACTGCAGATTTGCTAATTCCCAAATTTCCAGCCATAACACGCAGTGAAGTTCTTTGTTGCAAAGACAGCTTCTTCACCTTTTCTTCATCTAATTTCTGCTTATTTTTGTATTGCTTACCTATTCTTTTTTACTTCAAATGTACAGGAATACCAAGAGCTTGTTGAGCTGTCACTGCTTGCCAAGTCTTCCATATTGTCCGCAAAGATACATTGAAATTTTGCTACGGCCTCCTGTTTGGCGTCGTACTCTATCTTGCCATTGGTGTTGCGTTGGAGTAACCATTGGGCCAAGATGTTTTTCTCTGTTTCAGTCAGTTTTTTTGTAGCTTTAGGAATTGACATAGCTGCTGAATTCATGAGATTTTCTGGAATGCGGTTGAGAGCAATTTATGAGCTCTCAAAGGTGTATATAATGCTGTTTTTTTTTTGGGGGGGGGGGGGGGTTTAGGAGTTGTTTAAATTTTCCCCCATTTTTTTGATCAAATCAGTGTACCATTAATACATTATTTAATGGATGAAATCAGTGTTTGGCTCCAAAGAATCTTGTTTTGCCTCCAATTTTTTTTAGTGCTTTCCTGCATGGTTTCGTTTTTTTTTTTTCCTGTTGGCAGATTTCAATTTATATTTTTAATTTAAGTTTTTAATTTCAATTTTTAATTTCGTTCCTTACAATCGAACAATTTTTTAATCGAACAAACTTAAATTAATTGAAACAATTAAATGAAAATACAAGCAATAATTCAATCAAAATGAAGAAAGAATGAACCAAAAATTAAATAAAGGCAGAAATGAATAAAGAATGAATTCCACTCATCAAATTTAAACAATAAAGAAACCTACAAAGATTAGCAAAAAGTAAACAAAGATTAACACTACCCCTACTTTCTAACTTTTACTCCATTCAAACCAACTTTTTCAGCTTTTTTAGTTTCCGTGTCGAACCCCAAATAGGATTTTAAAATGGGGACGGAGGGAGTACCTACCATTTTCTTAAAATCTGTGTCGCCCACAATGTGGCGACCATTTCGTGGACGGAGGGCGTATTATTTTGATAAATTAATTATTGCTAAAACAGAATATTAGAGAAAGTAAATTAAGTGTTTTCTTACTTCAGTACCCAGTCATCGTGACCTCATATTCAAGAATGTCGGCGCCATTTTGTCAGATCGTTTTTGTTTGCTTGAAGTTTTGTGGCACGATCACACTATGAACGTATAAATCTACACATAGTATATACACACACATAATTAATGTTGATGGTCATCATTGACAATTGAGTTGAAGATAGAAGAAGTAAATATATATAAGTGGATTAATTAAACCCCACTTGATGTTGATTCAAATAATACTAATATAATTGAAGTACATCTAGTTTTTATACCTCTAAATAGAGTGATAACATGACGTGATATAAATTTATTCCTAGCAGTAAGAACCACTATTTTATATCTTATTTATTTTAAAGTATAATATATATATATATATATATATATAGGAAATACACTCATATGTCATTAACTGAAATGTAATATCAAAAAAGTCATTAGTTCAAATATTATCAATTTTTGTCATATGTTTACTTTTTGGACATTTGTACTCTTATATTTTATACTTTATTCCATCCTAGTACTCTCTCTCTCCTACTTTTTCACTTTTATTTTTCTCTCTTTTTTTTCTCTCTCTTCTTCCCTCACCTCACGTCTCTCTCTCTCTCTCTCTCTCTCTCTCTCTCTCTCTCTCTCTCGTTTTTTTCTGCTTTTTTTTTCCTCACGTTAATCTCTCAGCTGATCTCTTGATCATTAATCCCTCACGTCTTTCTCCGTCGTCGTGGTTGCCACCACCGTCGATGTTGCCGTCGCCTCTGCACCGTCGCCATCGCCGCTGCTTTCGTCTCCATATTTTGGAGCTTTTTTATCCGTCACTGTCGCCGTCTTCTTCGTCGTCGTTATGGCCTCTGCTTTTGTGGTCGCGAAGTGGCTTCATCATCGTCGTCATCTATCTTTGTCCTGTTTTGCTGTGATTTTACAGCAATTTGATTGTGATTTGTGGAGAATTTTTTGTATTTGTTTTTTTTTTAATTCTACAAAATTTGTTTGCGATTTTGCTGTATTTTATGCTTTAATTTTTTCTTAGAAAGTGTTACGGTGGTTCAATTCTAATTTTCCAGCGATTTTTGGTTGTGGTGTCAAAGCTATGGAGGTAAATTTCAAGCGACTGAATTCTGGTTCTGAGTTGGTACGTTTTCTCAATTGCGTACTGGTGCGTACCAAGTTTACCTGGTAGCAGTACGTATTGATAAATACGTACCGCGTACCTTAATTTGTTTTATTGGTACGCAGTACGTATTTACCATTACGTACCAAGTGTACTTAGTACGCAGTACGTAGTTTTGAATGCGTACCAAGTTTACTCGATGCAGGTAAAGGTCATCTTCTTTAGTGGTTGTGCATGGAGGATACTGGAAAGAGAACATTTATGAGGGTGGTAGGAAAGAGTATATTCCCATACCAACTACTAGTATAAGCTTTGAATCTTTATTAGCAAAGCTTGAAGTTTGAATGAAGAAGGATAAGAGTATGTATATGTTTGATATAGATGGTTTAGTGCAGTCTCCTAGTGGTGAAACTATGAGAATGAAGATTACAGATGATTTCGAGTTGTCCTATTTGATGGATGTGTTGGAGTTTCCTACTGTATATGTGGTGGTTTCACCCACGATTGATGAATCTTATAATACGAGGAGTCCTTTAATTGATAGTGGTGTGCAGAATGAAGACCTTTTCAATTTTGATGTTGCTTGTGATGAGTTTGGTTTTGATGGTATTGGTGAGAATGATGACCATGATGTTGGCAATAGCAATGTGGATGGTAATAGTGATGTGGGTAATGAAAGTAGTGTAGGACAGCGTTTGTGGGTTATTCCCAGTGCAGCCCAGCAAGCATCTCTTCCGTCGGATGTAGTAGTTGCACCGGTTGTGTGTGTGGATGAGCTTGTTCAGGGTGGCACTTTGGTCAGAAAGAAGAAAATGAAGTCGGCTCTTGGTTTATATCACATGAAAAAGCATCTCGAGTGTAAAATGATTCGATCAAATAAGGTGTACTACCATGTGAGATGCAAACTGTTAGAACGATGTGAGTTTGAGATGCGAGCAAGTGCAGCATCTAATTTGTGGCGTATCAATCTCTTCACTCGTCACTCTTGTGTGGATGATTTGAGATATCACTCTGATCCTAAAGTTTCATCTAGAGTTGTTGCTGCACACCTTGGCCCAAATTTTGGGGAAGATGGTTCGTGTCTTAGGCCAAAGAATATTCAATCACAGATACGAAGGGAATTTGGTGTGAATGTAAAATATTCTACTTCTTTGGCTGGTAAGCACCATGCTCTGGTACTTTCATTTGGCTATGCAGATAATTCATTTCAGGTTCTCTATCCTTTTCTATATTAGTCTCACGTAATTATTATTGGTAAATTTGGTACGATTTTGAAATTTCGTACTAGGTTTGCTGTTGTATTACCGGTACATCGGGTATGATTTTAAGAAAATGTACTTAGTGTACCGGTAATACAGCGGCAAACCTGATACGAAATTAATATTGCGTACCTAGTGTACAATAGTTAATATAGTATGTTGTTACGTATTTGTAAAAACGTACCAAGTTTTACCAATTATGTTGGTACAATCGGTACGTTTTCGTAAATGCGTACCTAGTTTGCAACTATATTACTGGTACATTCTGTAAGCTTTTTCAAAAGCGTGCCATATTTACCTAGCGTACTTTCAGTGATTTTTTGTATTAATTGAGATAAATTCTTTCAGATGATTCCCAAGTTCTTATACATGTTGGAGCAGATGAATCCTGGTTCAATTGTGGACCTTCAGACATGTCTAGACGGTTTGTTTTAATATTGTTACTTTGCTCTCTCTGCATGCATAAGAGCTTTTCATGCATGTCGGCCCTTGATTGTCATTGACAGCACACACTTGAAAGGGAAATACAAGGGCATTTTGTTTGTCGCAGCTACGAAGAATGCTAATGAACAGATTGTTCCATTAGAATTTGGCATTAGTGATGTGGAGGATACTTCATCTTGGTCGTGGTTTTTGGAGCATGTCCGTCGGACGTTTGGTTGCCCCCCGGATTTTATGATAGTTTATGATCAGCATCTGAGCATCAAGAATGCTATTGATCGAGTTTATCCTGGCATACCTCATGGTCTTTGTACATTTCATATACAGGGTAACCTGAAGACTTGGGGTACCGTTGTGACTGATCTATTCCATCTTGCTTCCAATGCTTACAAAGTAAAGGATTATGAGGAGTACATGAATAATTTGAAGGAAGTCTCTCGTGGTGGCTATGAAAAGCTTATGAGTATTGGTCTGAACAGATGGTCTGTTGCATTATGCCCCGTGCGGAAGGTTGGGTTTGGTACATCCAACGCTGTAGAGAATATGAATTCAAGAATTCGGTGGGCTAGAAAACTTCCAGCATGTTCTCTTCTAGAATACTGTCGTAATCTTGTCCAATCTTGGTTCTTCCAGCGGCGCACAAAATTTGGATCTAGAAATGAAGAATTATTGGTATACGCAACAAGAGAATTAGGTATATATGTTGAGGCGGAGCACGTGATGAGAGTCGATATCTGATACGAAGTTTAATGGCATTTCTAGAGTAAAGAGCAATGTTGTTGATGTTGCTTCCAGAAAGTGTTCATGTCGGGCATGGGATCTGGACTTAATACCTTGCTATCACGCTACTGCAGCAATCAGGTAAAGTTGAAGTTTTATGTGTTGGGCACACCTGGTACGTAATTGTAAATGCGTACCAAGTGTACCGCATGAAACTTGGTACGCAGGTATGCTTTGATCAATGCGTACCTGGTTAGGAAGTTTCGATGTGGTACACTTGGTACGTAGTTACAATTACGTACCAAGTTTGCTCATCAGAAATTGGTACACCGGTACGCTTTGGCTAAACACGTACCTGAGTACCAAGTTCGGATGAGAAAACTTGGTAAGCATTTACAATTGTGTACCAAGTTTGCTTATACGAACTTGGTACGCCGGTACGCATTACCCAATGCGTACCAAATTTTTAAGTTTTGATGCAGAACACCTGGTACGCAGTTATAATTACGTACCATGTTTTCCTTTGACGAAGTTTTAAGTTTTTACAAATTTTTAAGTTTAAGAAGGAATCCCCATTGTCATATGTTCATGAATATTATTCTACTACCACGTGGCGTGAGATTTATGCTGATGATATGATGCCTATTTTGGATAAAGATTCATGGTGTGTGCCACCACATGTTGTTTCAAGGATTGTTCTTACACCTAAGAAACCTAAGCAAGCTGGACGACCACGTACAAAGAGGATTCTAACTGAATCTCATACCAAACGCAGTCGAGGGTGTTTGTGGTGTCATGAGAAAGGTCATTATATGAGTACATGCCCTCTAAGACGCCGCTTGATTAATCCGGAAGAAGAAGGAAGTAGCAACCAACCAAGCATCAAAATGAGAACCCGCAAAAAGAAGAAATGTGGTATTTGTGGTGTTGCGGGTCATATTCTCCAAACATGTCAAGATCCACATAGATTTGGTTGATAATTGGAGATTTATTGAATTCTATTAGATGTGTAGTGTTTGTCATGGTTTTTGTTTGAAGTTTTTGACGTTTTAATTAATATTGTGTCAAATATTATTGTAAATATTGGTACGCTTTTACATATATTGTAACAGATAGGTAAGTAAATCTTGGTACGTTTTGTTTAATTGCTTACCTTGTGTACTAGAAAAATTGTTACGAACTTGACTAAAAACGTACCGGTGTACCAAGTCCAGATGCGGTACACCTGGTACGCATTTACAATTGCGTACCAAGTTTTCTTATCAGAACTTGGTACGCCGGTACGCATTTGCTCAATGTGTACCAAGTGTTCAAGTAAATCTTGGTACGTTTTGTTTAATTGCTTACCTTGCGTACTAGTAAAACTGTAACGAATTTATATTTGCGTACCGTGCGTACCATAATGCAAGTACATAGTTATCTTATGCATAATACCAATAAAGATAAAAAAATATACATACTATCAGTAGCATATGCTAATATTTATCCAAAATACATATTCAAAATATACTAATGTTTATGAATTCACAAAATACTATCCATTATGCACAAAATATTAACAACAATTCACTGTTCATTCATTGCCTTCATCGAAATCCATGAGGACTTCTGGTGTCACTTCCTCCGTGCTATGGGCATAAATGGTCCTTGCTATGTGGTCTCTGTACTCCACACGTTCTTCAGGCTGTTGCAAACATCTTCTCATTGGCATTGGATTTTTTGAGATGAGTTGCTCCACATACTTGAGCGCATAGATACCACAATCATATCCATTATCTTGCTGGAATTTGTTTCTCTTTTGGCCCTTCTTTGGAGGAAAGCATAATTCCCACTGGCCGAATTGTGGGTCTTTTATGCGATGCTCTCTGTAATATCCAATAGCCTTCATGATTTGTAGCATCGTTCTTGTTATTGGCAGAAAAATATCTTGTCGATTATCGAAGTGGTGATCTTCGAATGTATGCTCTTTCGAGTCATAGAGAGTGATCTTTTGCTTTTTGAGATCTGCCAACGCGGTACCCCAGTGATCCTTGTAGAAGCATAATGCAACAACCTAAAAACAAAATAAAACATGGTACATTATTGTAAATGCGTACCAGAAATCTAGAAAAACACGGTACGTTATTGTAAATGTGTACTGCCAAACCAGGTACACTCGGTACGCATTTGTAATATCGTACCTTATTTACCATACATGTATTTAATAAAATTAGTACGATTTTAGCAATGCGTACCGAGTGTACTAAGATTTATTGTTACGTATTAATAAAATTGTACCATGTCGTAGTCAACCCAAGCCCTTACATTCTCCCCCCAAGCTGGCTGAGCTCCTTCGGCAAACAAAATTAACCTATTCATTTCATCTTCTGGGAAGACCTCTTGAACATTCGGGTTGAATGTCTTGTGATTGTACGGGTCGAAAGGATTGGCTCTCTTAGGTTGGTTGACCGAGTCGAACACATTCTCCACCATTTCCTACAAATAAGTGTAAGAAATATAAATACATACATATATATATATATATATATATATGTTATCTGTGTAGAACTATGACTGTAAACAATTAAAATAAGTCTAAATGGATGAATTTACCATAAAGTAGCAAGACGTCACGGTAATCTTCGGGTCAACTTCTCTCAATCCGGCCATTGTATGATTTGTCATGAGAACAGCAAGGTAAGCCTCAATTTGTTCTATATCGAGCTGTCCTGTTAGATCCATGGTAGACTGGAAAAATGTATTGTCCACTCCACAAAAGGCTCCTACATTCCTCCTGTTTTCAATTAATAGATTAATTAAACTTGGTACGCATTGACAAAAGCATACCTAGTTTATCAATTAAAAATGGTACACCTGGTACATATTGATAAAATCATACCGAGTTTACCAATTACAAAATGATACACCTGGTACGTTTTTACAAAATCGTACCGAGTTTACCCGTACAACATGGTACACCTGGTACGCATTGATAAAATCGTACCGATTTTACCAATTTTACACTGGTACACCTGGTACGCATTTATAAAATCGTACTCAATTTAGCAATTGCAGAATGGTACATCTGGTACGTAATTTAGCAAATCGTACCAAGTTTACCGAGTTTGAAGATGAAAAGTTTAACTTAGAGTGGAGCTTCCTTTGAGTTCAACCAATGCTCAAATGTGTGACGGCCTGGTCGCACGTCTTCCGGTAGAAATGGATTGCGTAGAGGTGGAGTTGAGAATCTTTTTCGGATTGGCCTCAGAATCAAGATACGTACTGGGATTTGTGGAGCTGCTTATTGTTGTGCTGGTGGAGCTTGTGGGGGAGCTGGCCCTTGTGGCGCTTGATCTTGTGGTTGTGGACCTTGTGGAGTTTGTGGAGGTGGACCTTATGGAGCTTCAAATTGTAGACCAGCTGAAGCTGCATTTGGTTGAAGAATTTTCTGTTCCGGTGGCATAAATTGATCAGCTTCCAAGAATGTGTCCCACAATTTGTTGATTTGGGTGTCCGTAAATTGGTCGTCTGCCTGTTCAGGGGCCTGCTTGAGAAACGAGAATTGTTGGTACAATTTTTTAAATTTCGTACTAGATTTGTATTGTAAACTAGGTACACTCGGTATGTTTTGAACAAATGTTTGTTGGTACGCATGGTACATTTTTCAGAAAAACGTACCATGTGTACGCATGGAAACAGGTACAATTTTATATATCGTACCTACGTACCCAATTACAATACATATCAAATGATGAAAAATAATGCATCCAATGTATTACGAATTCGGTTACAACATCAAATAAACAGGAACATAAATGTAAATTGTTCACAACATGAAAAATAAAATATCAAATTGTTTATGTTATCCTACCATCAAATTGTTCAAATATTGCTATGCATCAACTCAAGATTCATCTTGTACCTTATCATCATCTTTCTGCTCCGTTGTTATCTCGCTGGCTTGGTCTGCTTGTGCTCCTCCCTCCTTCTCCATGCTCGTCTTGTCGCTTTCCATGGCTGCTGTCTCTTATTCCTCTTTCTCCGCGCTTCCCTCTAGCCATCCACATCCACGGGGATGTTGCCGGAGTTGGGTTTGATGTCATTGTGAGGAGAGGCTGGAGATGTATAATGTGCACTCATGAAGGGTTGGACTATCCCTTCTTCTTGGAGCTTGTTAACAACATAGCTCCAGACATCCTTCACTATCTGTTGCCTTTCATCCGTTAGCCATGATATCAGCAGATTTGCTGCTGCCTCAGCTATCTCTCTCACAAGAACCGCTCTCTCCGGCCCTTGCATTAAGGTGGCAAGGACAGAGGAAGCAGTATTGGCCGCAGGAGGAGCGGTGGAGGTGGATGCAGTATTGGTATGCGGAGGAGGAGGAGGAAGAGGAGGAGGAGGAGGAGGAGTGTCTTCATCATCTTCATTGGCGTCAGGCTGTTCATCATCCCAACCATCGTCAGCTATTTCTCTTTTTTTCTTTTTTTTTTTGGTGTCGTTTGGATCATACTCAAATGCAAACTTGCCGAAATCTGAGTCGTTTTGTAGAGATAGCCAGTACGGTGTTTTCTTCTCAGCATTGGAGGGCTTCAGCTCCTGTCGAAGATTCTGACATGGATACAATATGGTTATACAAACGCCGGTAAACTTGGTACACTTGGTACACAATGACAATTGCGTACTGAGTTTACCAATTTATTTAAGTAATCTCAGTACGAAATGCCTATTGCGTACCGAGTGTACCAAATAAAATGCTCGTTTAACTTGGTACACTTGGTACGCATTTATAATTACATACCAAGTTTACCAATATATCTATGCACACTTGGTACGCATTTGTGAGTGCGTACCAAATGTAGCACTTTGACACTGATAAAAGTGGTACGTATTTGTGAATACGTACCAAGTTTTACTAAAAGCATGTTGTAATGTTTATAAAATTAGATTAGATCTAAGAAGAAATCTTACCAATTTTATATTTTCCTCTAGGGGGATATCTGTGTCTTTGAGAAATTTGTACCTCAACATCCGAGGCAGTTTCTTCTCGGTGGACCTCAATGCCACCTTTTTTCCAATCGCCGGCACAGCCTCAAATATCCAACCCTGTTTAATAAATAAACTTTGTTAGTATGTAATCATATACAAGATACAATAGGTTTACTTGGTAAACTTGGTAGGTTTTTGTAGTACCCGGCGTTTCTCTTCCAACGAGAAATAAAAATTTTCTAATTAATTAAAGGCTTTGCACGCCTAAGTTAAGGATTTTCAATTCTAAGACTAATGGTGAAATACGTTTCTGAAAATAAATTCCAGAAGTCGGTTGAACGACTACTGTATCAGGGTTTTCGCGTCCGATAAAATTTTCGCCTGAAAACTCAAATCGAGAAACCGTCTGATTTTACATTCACTCTTTTTGCGAGACGAGTAAGTTAGTAAAAATCCATTTTTATTATTTTTCCGGACAAAATTTGGACTGTGATGTCCCGACTTTTTATCGGATTTTGAAAAAAACGAAATATGCTTTCCGAGTATGTAATTTATTTCTAATCTAACGGTCGAATTAGATTTCGACAAAAACGTAACCGTCTAAGAATTTATTTCTCGATTTTTAATACGTCGTATTAGACCCGAAAACAAGATATTTCAGGAAATTAAATCACCCCAAAACCGCCATTACCATGTGAGTCATCACCTTTGGGATATTTTCTACTTTATGTAATAGTATTTCACCTTGTCATCACCATCTCTCTCCCTCATCACATTACCCCCCCCCCCCCCACCCCCTCCCCCCCCCCCCTTCATTCTCTGTCAATTCTCTCTCAAAATCCTACATTGAAGTCATCTCCTTCAAGCTTTCAAAGCTTCACAAGTCATCCGTCTACCGATCGATTTTATTTCCGAGTTCATATTCGGCAGGGTAGGAACTTTTTCTACGTTATGAACCGAACAAAAACTCGATTCCATCAAATTGATTTTTTCGAAAACTATAGAGGATGAGGAAGCATGATGATTCTTGTTTAAAGCATGTTATAGTATGCTTAGAATTAGATTTCTATGGTTGAAATTTCATGAAAATCACCCTCCTAATTAATTTATAATTACCGAAATTTTATAGAGGAAATAGGGGTTTGATGTAGTTCGATTTTCTTGAGGATTGATTGATAAATTAGTGTTCTATGTGATGTTAGATGACTACATGAATTAAATTAGAATTTTCTAAAAATAAAAATAGAAAGGTAAGAGATGAAGAATGGATGATTTGATGAAGAAGATGTTATGATATGCATGAATTGTTAATGGAAATGAGATGTAGTATGCATGTGGATGAATATAAATATTTATTTGGAATTTTTCTAAAAATAAAATGAAAAACGTAAGAAACGGAAACTTGTCGATAAGTTGAAACTCGATAAAGTTTTGACTATATGGTTTGCATATTAGTGATTCTTGATAGATAATGATCGATGTTGTAAAGTTTGAGTAAAATCGGATAACGTCGGATTTTCGCTAAGAGACGAAGAATCGTCGATAAGTCGAGAATAGATAATGATTTAGATTTGTGATTCAAACCTATGTTAATCTTTCTAGTTAATGATCGTAACCGGAAAATTTGAACGAATTCTAAGAAGATTGGAATTTTGATAAGAGACGAAGAAACGAGATTAAACGTCGATAGAAAAGTCGAATAAGGAAAACCAATTTGATAATAATGATTGTTGTCGTTTGACGAACGATATTGTAGTTGACGATATTTCCATCCGAGATGCGAGATGATTTGAGTTTCAGTTAATAAACGAGAAGTCGAAATAGAATTTGAAATTAAAATTTGATTTGGTATAGTAATTGGTTAGTTGAAATGACGAGGAAATGCTCATCGTTTGTTTAATCAAAAGACGTGAATGTGTACCCGATTAAAGGACATGCATGTAGACTGCCTTGAGATGAAAATTTCGTAAGAATAAAAGTGGAATAGCATTAATCGAACCTAAGGAATCGTGCGTCGAGTTTTATCGAGCATTAGGGTTTCGCGCGGACTGTTTTGCGACATTTCACGGAAACTGTCATAACTTTTAGCTCGCTTAACGAAATCGAGATCCGTAAATTGGAGAGTAAACTAGACACCTGTGGCTTTCTTTTGATATAAATTGCATCCCCTGTTTTAAAGTTCTCTGGTCTGTGCGAACTCCAGAACCACTGACTTGGGCAGAAAGTTTCAAAAACTTAATTTCTTAAGTTGAATCATTTTCAACTTCGTTCCTTGTGAACTTTTAAGTCATTATAAGTTATCGACATCCTTTATCTACTGACCTAAGTGTCGAGTAATGAGCCGAGTCAGTTTTTAAACGAAAATTTATCGAGTCTCGTTTATTCGTTAATCAAAAGAAAGTAGTAAAGTGCAAAGGCCTAAAAGACTAAAACCGATTCGATTTCCTGTTTCTTTTATCGTTACGATCAAGTTTTAAAGTTTGTTTATTTGTGATAAAAGGAGGAAGTCGGAGTTGAAGACAGGACGGAAGACAAAAGGTTAAAGTTTGTTCTGTAAACGATTGAGGTGGGCTTTTCTATCAAAATAAAATGAGCGTTGTTCGAAAGTGTTTACTTACTGCTTTAATAAGTGTGTATTAAAGTAACTATCAGTGCATGATGAATTGTTTTATGTGAATTTTCTTATGCCTCTCTGAGTTAGCCCACAGAGTGCTATCCAGAGTATTGGATTCTGAGTTAGCCCACAGAGTGCTATCCAGAGGGACAGATTCTGAGTTAGCCCACAGAGTGCTATCCAGACAATCGGATTCTGAGTTAACCTACAGTGTGTTATCCAGAATTAAGTGTACAACAGTATAAGTCTTACGAATGTTTATAAAAAAATGCCTGATTAATCTATACTCTTGTGAGTTGTTTTCGGCAATGTGCCCACTAAGTGCTTTATGTACTTAGCCCTGCATGTTTGTTTTTAAATGTGCAGGTTGAGTGACGAAGGTGGAGGAGGTTGAGTAAAGGTTGTACTTAAGGAAGTAAAGTTTAGTTGAGCCTCGATTTCACATTTGATATGTGATCTCATTCTAAGTTTTTCCGCTGCAAAATAACTCTCTTATTGATGTTAATCTTTTCGATTTAAGTTGTTCATACTTTAAACCTAGTCTTCTGTCATCACAACTTTGTCGAGCGATCTTTCGAGATTGACTCTCTTTGGTCTAATAAGAATCAGTTCATAGTGTTTTTATCACGGTTATAGATGTTAATTTATTCATTTATTCAGTAATTCCCCTTTCTTCCCCACCTCTTTAATCCAACCCCTAGTCACACCCCGGCTTGGCCGTCCCTCGGGATTTGGGGCTGTGACAGTTTTTGTAAATACGTACCGAGTTTACCAGTATTAAACTGTTACGTTTGGTACGTAATTATAAAATTGTACCAAGTTTTCCAATAGCATACACTTATATTTGGAAAACTTGGTACGATTTATTAATTGCATACCGAGTTTACCAGTATGAAACTGTTAATTTTGGTACGTAATTATAAAATCGTACCAAGTTTTCCAGTAGCTTATACTTGTATTTGGAAAACTTGGTACGATTTTCTAATTGCGTACCGAGTTTACCAGTATGAAACTGTTAATTTTGGTACGTAATTATAAAATAGTACCAAGATTTCCAATGCGTACCAATTTTACCATTCATGAACTTACTAACAAAGCGAAACTGCAGCCTCAAATGTGCTAAGCGATGCCGGATTTGTTTTTTTATCTTCTGTGTCGATTGTTTTAAACGAATCGACAACCAACTGAAACGAGAAACTGTCCCAGGAGAATTTTTCCCAAGCTTTCTCATCCTCAACCAACACCCATAGCCAGTCTGGAATTTTTTTCATGGCATTCTCATAGCCAGGACATACGACGCCGCCAACAGAATTTTAGCCAACTTCAAGTAGTCGTCGGTGCTGAGCTTGATAACAGATTCCTTGCAAAAAAAACTTTTGATTTTTAAATGGTGTCCATACCTTTGCAGGGGTGACCATTTCGCTATCGAAGAGTCGGGTGTACAGCGAGGATCGCGGTATAGTGTGAATGACGTATGGGTTGAATTCTGCAGGGCCAAATCTCAGTCCGCTCACCAATGCAAATTCTGATCTAGAGAAGCCCAAGAGCTTCCCATCAACCTTGAACCATACAGCTGTATCATCATACTCGGGGAAGGACTCCACTGATAAACATGGATCTAGTCTTTGGGTTTTAAAAGTGTTTATTTGTTGTGAAAATTCATGTTGGAAAGCAAGTTTAAGTATGTGTATTGATTTGTTTTGAAGAATTTGATACTTGATTATTTTATTGTGACATTGAAGGTAATTGGGAACTTGAATTGTGGAAAACGAGCATGTGGAAGAGTAGCTTGGCTTTATATGAGTTTATGGGAGTTAACGGTTCGTGAAACGGGTTAGAATCAAGAGAGAATGAAGCCGGGAACTAAAGAAGACTCTTCATGCTGTCGCATGAAGAGGTGAGCTAGTTCGCATGACCGCATGCGGTCGGCCATGCGTGTAATACCCCAGACTTTTTCTACAGTCTTTAAAAATGAAAGTTATTAATAATTATGGCTTTGCACGCCTAAGATCATGAAATTAAATTCTAAGATATACGGTGAAATCTGTTTCCGAAAATAATTTCCAGAAATCGGACGAACGACTACTGTATTAGGGTTTTTCGCGTCCGTTAAGTTTTTCGCCCGGAAACTCGGAATCGAATTCCGTCATAATTTACATTCACTTTTTCTTCGAGACGAGTTCACTGGAGAAAGTTAATTTTTATGATTTTTCGGACGAATTTTGGACTGTGACGTCCCGACTTTTTCTCGGATTTTGAAAAATGAATTAGGTTTTCCGAGTACGTAAATTATTTCCAATCTAACGGACGAATTAGATTTCGTCAATTCCGTAACTAACTAGAAAAGTATTTCTCGACTTTTAAAACGATGTTTAAGAGCCGAAAACGAGTCATTTCGATAATTTTTCCCTCGCCAAACGCTCCCTAACGACTCACCTCTACTTTATGGATATTTCATCTCACTTATGACTCACCATAGGTGAGTCATCACCTTCTTCTTCTTCACCCCATTACCGCCACTCCCCATCCATTCTCTCTCTCTCATTTCTTCTTCATCATCCTCCATTGAAGCAATCTCAAACTCCTTCCAAGATCGATAACTCTTCCGTCTACCGATCAAATCCAAATCCGAGTTCATATATCGAAAGGTAAGAGCTTCATCTCTAGTTTGAACCGAACAAATCTCCTCTTCTCTATCTTTTATTTTTTTTGAAACATTGGGGATATGATAGCATGTGATTTCTTTGATCGATACATGTTCTAGGATGCTTAGAATCGAGTTCTACGGATCAAATCATGAAGGAAAAATCAAGAACCCTAACCCCTATCATTACCGAAATTTTTTCAGTTTTGGGGCTTTTCAATTGTGTTATATTTCTTTGTCAAATTGATGATAGATTAGTGTTTCTTATGTTGTTAATTGATCGTATGAATTATTTTAGATTTTTTTAAAAATAAAATTCAAAACCTAAGAGACGAACAAGGCTCGATTTAGGTTAGTAAATGTTATGATATGCTCGATTGTTTGATGGAAATGAGTTATACGATGCATGAGGACGAATATATATTAATTTGAGAATTTTCTAAAAATAAAACGAAAAGTGTAAGAGACGAAGATGTGTTGATAAGTCGAGGCTCGATAACATTTTGATAATATTAATTGCATGTTAGTAATGCTTGATAGATGACAATCGTTGTCGTAAAATTTGAATGAAAACGGAGAATGTAGAATTTTACGTAAGAGACGAACGACGATCGATAATTCGAGAATAGATGATGATATGAGGATATGAATTGCGTATTTATGATTCTTGATAGATGATGAATAATGTTGTAAATTTTGAACGAATTCTAATTACGTTTGAAATTTGGTAAGAGACAAAACGTCGAGAATAAGTAACGATAGAAAAGTCGATTAATGATTCTTTTTGGATATTGATGATTATTAATGATTAAGGAACGAGTTTGTAGTTGATGACTTGTTCGTCCGAGCTATGAAAAGATAAGTTGTAGTTATAATCGAGAAATGGAAACAAGAAGTTAGGAATTTTTGAACGAGAAGTTGAACTCGAAATGGTTTAGTAATTGTTTAGTTTGAACGACGAGGTTTAGATCGTCGTGTTTATAAACGAGAAATGAAAAGGGGTCTATCACGTATTTTGATATGAGGTGACTGCCTTGGGTTAGTTTTTGTGCGAAATTAAAAGTGTTTAAGCTTTAATCGAACTTAGAAAACCGTGCGTCGATTTTATCGAACATTAGGGTTTCACTCGGCAGTTCTTGCAACCTTCCACGGAAACTGCGATATCTCCTAGCTCGTTTATCGAAATCGAGATCCGCAAATTGGAGAGTAAACTAGACACCTGTACCTTTCTTTTGGTATAAGTTTCGACCCCTGTTTCGCAATCCCCTGTTCTAGGCAGACTTACTGACCTCGTGCAGTGCATGTTCAAAATGTAGTTTCTTAAGTTGAATTCTTCTCAACTTGAACTCTTTCGGTCTTTTTAGTCGTTTCAAGTTATCGACTACCTTCTTTCTACCGGCCTAAAGTGTCGAGTACTGAACCGAGCGAGTATCAAACGAGATGCGTTTGTGTCTCGTTTCTTTTTAACTAAAAGAGATTAGTTAACGTGCAAATGCCTAAATGTCTAAAGAACTAAAACTTAATCCGATTCTTTTCATATTCGTTTATCATTTGCGACCGAACTTAGTACGATTTTTCACGATGAAGGAGGAAGTCGACACCAAGGTTAGAACAGAAGATCAGAAGACGGAAGCACGTGTCTCTGTTCTGTAATTAATCAAGGTGGGCTTTCCTATATATGAAACAAAACGAGCAATGCTCGAAAACCATTCTTTATCGCTTTGATAAACGTGTTTTCAAAGTGATAATCATGGCATGAACTGTTTTGTATTTTATGTGAGTTCTCTTGTACCTTATGAGTTAATCAAAAGGGGTTAACTAACGATCGGCTTTGAGTTAGTCAAAAGGGGCTTTCCAGAGTTAGTGCACTTGTAGCCTGTGGTGTATGTGGTATCCTGTTGAGGGGTAGCCAGCCACGGTGAATTATGACTGGTCAAGATTTGAACGTAACATCTATAAAAAATGCTTCGAAGCTACTTTATGAATGAAATGCAAATGTTTAATAGGCACGGGCTCTTTTGAATGAAAACCCCGATGCGCTATAAAATGAGATGTCTGTTTATCTATACTTATGATTATATTTTCGACAACGTGCCCACTAAGTACTTTTGTACTTAGCCCTGCATATGTTTTCTAAATGTGCTGGTTGAAGCGACGAAGCGGCGTTGGTTGAGTTTGAATAAGGATTAAGGAAGACTTTGTATATAGTTCACAATTCCGCTGCTAGACTCTAAACTCTTCTTTTGATGTTGTGTTTTAACACTGTAGTCTAAGTTCTGTAATATAACTTAGAAGCTTTTGAAGTACTTTCTCGAGTAATCTTTCGAGATTAACTCTTTCTTTCGTTAATAAAGTTTGTTCATAAAAGATAAGATGTTATGTATGTATGTCTATTCATTCATCCCCTTTCTTCCCCGCTTCTTTAATCCAACCCCAGTCGCACCCCGGCTTCTGCCGTCCCTCGGGATTTGGGGCTGTGACAATGCGGCCGCATGCCGGACCGCATGCGGTCCGTTGTCGTCCCAAATTTTGTGTTTTCTTCGCATTTTCCATGCGGTCAAGCATGCGACCGCATGGCGAGGCGCTTCAGCCCAAAAGCTTTCCTACTTCGATTATAATTCCTTTCCTTGTTAGGATTTGTTCCGTACACGTTTTGTCTTAAATTTTTAGCTATAAATACTCCTTCTATTGCATAGAAGAGGATTATCTTACACTTTATAATATTGTTCTTAGTTTTTATTTTCTTTTAGCTTTGTCTTGGAGTTTTGAAGACTTGTTCAAGATTTCAAGACGAGATTTGTTTCGACTACGGTTTTTCTTATTTACTGTTTATGAATTCCTTTTCTTTTGATTGTGTGTTCGATTTAATTATGAGTAGCTAAGTCTTTTATATCTTAGGGTTAGAGAGTAGATGGATAATTAGCTTTAATTCTTATCAATTGACCAATTTATGTCCCTCTCTTCTTTTCTATATTCTTGATTTGTCCTGCATGCTTGATTGATTGGCCACCAATTGTGCATATTAGTTGTGTTAATCCAACAGTCGAGAGATGATGGTTAATGCATGAACTAGAATATAGGACACACATTGCAAAATCACCGAGAAGGAAAGGCTTTGTGTGAGGGCATTAATCTTAGGATCTTTTTGGAGTTACTTGCTTATGATGTTTGTCAGAGATGAAAACCCTAGTAAGTAATCCACGGTTAAGTAGTACGAGAGTATGCTTTAACTAATTTTGCGATTGTCTTAAGAAGAGTTTAGTCCCTTGTTAATTGGTTAATTGGTAAGAGTTTAAGTTTGACTATCCATTAAAATCAAAGCCTTAGGATATCTTTATTATATTTGAATCTTTAATTACTTTTGGTTGCTTTTTGTTTGCTTAATTAGTTTAATTAGAAACCCACAATTTAAAGTTCGAAGTCTAAATAGAGGATGATGGTTGAAAGTAGTACTTGTTAGGTTATTACAGTCTCTGTGGAATACGACCTTGCTTCTCTATACACAATTACACCCGTGCACTTGCGGCGTGTGAAGAAAATAGCGAACAAGTTTTTGACTGACGAAACACCATCTAGTGTATGGCCTTCCCCGATCGCGTGTTGAGGTCCTCCATCCCCATAAAGTGCTCGAAGCAAGATTGCTTCAGCTTCTCCAAGGTTGAGTTGCCACTTGCAACGAGGCATCCTCGAATATCTAAAATAAGTGACTCATAACCATGAGTCATCACCTTGCTTTTCAAGGTGGCAAGCTCCAGCCGCTTGTATGTCCAGTTGTGCTGCAATAAGACAGAAAACAATTCAATAACAAATTCATATTTACAGTTTAGTCATAATTTGCTTGGTAAAAGTGGTAAACTTTTACAAATACGTACTAAAATTTCTGGTACACTTGGTACATTTTTACTAATGCGTACCTAATGTACTTGTCATGTAGGTACGCATTTGCAAATACGTACTTGAAAATAATGAATTACTGGTACACTCGATATGTTTTTCACAATGCGTGCAAGTGTACCAGCAAAGTAGGCATGCTTTTGTAAATACGTACCTTCATGACAATGAAATATGGGTACACTCGGTACATTTTTTAAAATACGTACCCAGTGTATTAGAAACACATTAGTTTTCCTGGTACGCATTTACAAAATCGTACCAATTTTAACCAGACAATGCCATATTCACATGAACCGAATGCCAAATATATCATGCATAAATAATCTCAGAAATTTAACAACAAGCTATGCTCAATTCCAGAAATTACATATCTGGAAATACCGGTACGTATTTCACAAAACTTACCAGGTGAACCAGTACAATTTTTTCCCAAATTACAAATTGTACCCTAATTTCCAATCTACTCAACAAACTAGGTACGCAATTGACATTCAAAACATAGTAAACCTGCAAAATCGAAGAAATCAAGTGATAATCAAACATGCAACCACCATAACTTTCAGATCTGGATTTTGTAAATTAGAAAATGATAAAACTTACTAGCAAATCTGCAAAAACGTCTTCTTCATCCTCTTCCGCTTTCTGCGGCGGCGGCGACTATTCTTCTTCTTCTTGCGGCGGAGGCGACGACTGTGCTGCTTCGTCTTAGCGTGGCGACGTCGACGTTTCTGTATCGTCGCGTGGTGGCATCGATACTTCGGTATCGTGGTGCGGCGGCGTTTGTTCGCACGGCGACGGAGGAATTTCTGTGCGTTTAGACCTAGTTTTTGTCATAGCTTTGGTCGGAGGCGTCGCGGCTTTGCTCTGCTTCATCGCGGCTTTGGTAGGCTTGCTCGTGATGGTTTTTCTCGGCTTGGTCGCGGTGGTTTTGCTCGGCTTGGTCGGCGCGGGTTTGCTCGTAGCCGCCGGGTTTAAGTTTTGTTCTACCGCTGGTTCGACGGTTTTTGATCTCTTCGTCCGCGGCACCATTTAGGAAATGGAAGTATGAGGTTGACGGCGGAGAGAGGTGACAGCGGAGGAGGCGAAGATAGGGTTGAGAGGAAGAGGTTTCGTTGAGAAGAAAATGGAGAGAGAATAGCGCGAAGAGAATGAGTGAAGAGAGAGAAAGAGTGCAGTAAATATTTTTTTAATTTTAACTTTACACACACCCCACTACCCTATAAGGGTATTTCAGTCAAATTGAGTACAATTTTACCCAATTTTTGTCAAAAGTAAATTTTTGACAAAATTTATTATTACATTGTACCCTAATGCTATATTACCATTTCCATATATATATATATATATATATATCTTTATAATTTTACATAATATTGATGGATAAACGATAAAATGTCTAAATTATTAGATTGATTGAGGATACATAAGTCTTTCCAATAAAATAGTAATTAAAATATGGTATAATATTATAACTCTACTAGTAAGTTACCCGTCGAAACAATTTAACAGGATTAATTTCTATAGCAATTTATATTTTTAAAACTTAAAATGAATGTTAGTTTTTTACACTTTTCCAAATCACGAGCTCATGTTAATAAATTTTTAATAAGCATTATGAATAATTTTTTGATAAAAGTCCTCCATGACATAATTAATAATACAAAAACATATCGTTCATAAAATAAAAAGGCAATCAGGAAATTTTATTGTTGGTTTTCTCCGATTTTATCTGCAATAAATTCAAAAATATATTTTTTAAACCGTATAAAAAAATTGAATAGTAATAATTAAATCTAATGCCAAATTATGAACTTTTAACTTTTCAATTACCTCATAATTTGTCGAAAATTTCACCGCACACGACATTAGTTGTTTTGTCATAAGTTTGGCCATTCACATCAGTTACTAAAATTTGAGACTTTTTTCCTAGTGACTCTTGAGATTGCAACGTACAATTGACCATTGTTGAACACAGGTTTTGACAGGTATAATCTTACGTTTGAAAAAGACTATTCCTGAGTCTTATTTATGGTCATCATAAAGCAAACTACCGAGGGAAATTGTCGCCTTTAGAACCAAATGAGAAATTTAGTTGTCTGAATGATTCATTATCATTCTTGCAATTGGAAACTTCTTGCACGCATTCACTCTATAAATTAATTGAGCTTCAATTACGCGCTCCCCAAATTCAGTTGCTATAATCCTCGTGCCATTGCAAAACTCATTGGTTGGGTCAATATATTTCAAGATTCAATCGGGTATCACACTTTCAGTATTTATATCCTACTGACAAACATGATTTTTCTATTCTTTAAGGGTGCACTTGATGCCATTTCTTTCAAGAAAATCATGCTTTGTTTGAGTATTATTGCATAAGTGTTGTTATTGTGAAGTTGTTACGCTTGGTTGCTTATTTTGTTCAAATTTCAGGAAAATGGAGTTAGAATTGGAGAAACGGAATCTTAGAATCAGAAAGAGGATCTCGATACGAAGCCATAGGAAAAAACGGAGGTCAAATCGAAGTTCGAACGAGAGAGAACGAGCCAAAATAAAAAAAAAAAAGTTGCGCAACCATAAGTAACGCGGGCGCGGGCGCGCGAACAAAGAAGAAAAAAGGTCGTTTTGAGCGGGTTACATAAGCACCCTGCTACTGAGAGCAATTTTCATGAAGTCCATAAGCAACCCGCGCGAGCACCCGCTCGAAGTGCACTTTCTTCCCACCAAAACACGTTTTTACTTCATTTTCCCCATTATTTTCGGATTTCTTCCTTTAGCAACTTGTTCTTCACTACCAACACTATATATACCTCTCTAAACTCAAGCCCTAGCCATCCATCATCATACAAACCCACCTCCTACACACACCAACACATTTTTCCACACACTACATCATTCCACCATTGTTGTAGCTTGGAGCTTGGGGAAGAAGGAGACAAGTGAACAACATTGAAGATTCAAGACTAGAATTTGATTTCTCTACTCCTATTCTCTTGTATTTAAGATGTTTTCTTCTCTTGACTTTTGTATTTTGTTGATTATGAACATGATTAGCTAAATTACTTAGTTGGTTCTAGGGAATTGTTGAAACTCATAGATGATGATGGTGTTAATCTATTAATATTGTTTTGTCTTCCATTTCATGATTGTGGTTCTTGGTGCTTGATTTTTATGTTAGAATAATAGGCCACTTTTCTATACATGCCAAGTGTTCGTATAAAGTCATAGCCGATTTATATATTCATTGAAAGCAAGAACTATCAATGTGCAAGCAATTGAGACCTAGTGGAGATATTTGCAAGCATAGGAACCTTTAATCTACTTATGCCCTTTGGAGTTAGTTGATTGTCTCGAGTCCTAACCGGAGAGAGCTTTTTACTAATCTACTTTTGCATTCTCATCGAGAGGTGGAGTGTAATTACTTATAGGATTGTTCCTCATGTTTTGGATTAAAATTGGTTGAATAGATTAATAGAATTAGACCATCATTGTTGTCGAGTGGAAGCATTCCCTAGAATCGACCATTTTCTCTCTTGTACCTTGCATACCTTTCTTTGTTTATTATTTGCTCTTTTTGTTTTCATTGCCAAATTTCCTTTCTAGTAAATCACCTCAATTTTCGATTAGTCTAAATAGAGTTGAACAACATAGTAATAGTAATCATGAGAGTTAAAAATTAGTCTCCGTGGATACGACCTTACTTGTCACTATCTATACACACACCGTACACTTGCGGAGTATATGTGCTAATTAAAAGGCGAACACCTACTTTACTTCGTGTTGTAATTTGCTCGTAGCATATTTGTTTTCCTCTTTGGTTTCCACATCCTTCATAATACCATTACTCTTCACTATCAAAGTTGATAATCTTTCCCTTATAAATATAGGCTCCACACTATAAATTAAAAATATGACATGAGTAATTTTGTCTTGAAAATATTGATGGTCCCGATACGAGTTCTGGTGTATGGGGGGGGGGAATATACCAGATAGAAATTTTAAAAACAACCCCCGAAAAATACCACAACTGAGTAAGAAGACTCAGCTGGAATCACAACTGAGTAAGAAAATTCAGCTGGAAGAGTGGTGTTGTGCGGAATGTGGTGGATACAAAAAGAACTCGTATAAAACAACTCACGCTCAGATGCAAGGTCGGTCAACAACCAAATCAGTTGAAATGTAAAGATGCAGTTTTGAGTGCTGGTTAGTTGGACAGTTAGATATGCAGAAAGTAACTGAACAGAAAACACAAAAGCACAAAGGAATTACGTGGTTCGGAGAGAACTCCTACGTCCACGGGGAGTTGTGAGTCCACACAACTTAGTCCAAATTCTTTAGGACAGCTACCACAAAGCTTACGCGGGCTTTGCAACCGTACAGATAAGTTTGCGGGTACTTATCAACCTTTCTACTCAATTTCGGGAAGAGCAGGATCCTAACAACCTTTTTAAAGGATGTGTATAAGGATGGGTTTTCCAACTACTAGCTTTAACAAAGAAGTGAGCTAGGATCTAAGCTTGAACAAAGGAAGACTCAAACTAAGATCGAAAATACCAAGATAGATTCTAACTCTCTATAAACTCTCAGCTGGTAATGTTCTTAGAAAGAGAATAATTGCAGTTTAGCTTGTGCGCAGTATATCGTCGTTCTTTCGCTCTTCTGTCTCACTTCTTGATGAATGAATGAATGCCTCTATTTATAGGCGGTGAGGATCAACTAGTCATTAGAAGAGCCGTTGATCTCTGTTCTGTGAAAGCGATGGCTTGTCTCTCATCTCTGCAGATTTTCCCGATTTGGCAACTGCGAACTTTGCTTTCCTTCTGAGACAACCTTGTGTTGGGCCAAATGAGGTAATGACAGAACGTCAAACCTTCACGTGACTTCCTATTTGAAATTCAAATTTCAACCTTTGTCTTTCAACATTGGTTAGTCGGTTGAGACGTTTGATCTTCATCCGAGTGGTCTTCAGCTGATGTTCCATCTGATCGCTACCTTCTTCTGACATTCTGTCTGAAGAGGAACAGTTGAACCCTCAGCTGCCTTGAACTTCATGTTGTCGATTTATCAGATTGAGTCCTGCAACTGATGTTCCATCTGATCAGGTGGATTGTCACATCTGACGAACAGTTGATTACTCAGATGTTTTCTTTCATCCGATGTTCTATATCCGAACAGTTGGCTTGAACGCTCAATTGTATTTCTTACATCTGATGTTCCACATCCGAGTTTCCATCTGTAGTTCTATCCTAATATAGCCATGTTGTTGTCTTCTGCTGGAGTCCTGTAAAGATAAAATCTGAACATTTCTCAAACAGCGAGCCTAAATACTAACATTAGGATATGGCAACATCTACTCGGTTGGGGTCAGTTGGTTTTGGAATCAATCAAAACTTTACTAAATTTCCCAATAATTTTCCCCTTTTTTATGATGCCAAAACCCTACTGATCTAAACCCCACTGACCTATCTATAATCTCAGCTGAAATTCTAGACAGTCTATAAGGTTAAACATCAACGGGTTAGCACAGTTATAACATGGTATTGAAATAACTTTGCGATTCAGAGCTTGGACAACTGGAAAATTGTACGTCAAGATGAATCGGATATATGATGAAAGTTTTCATTACAACTGATGTGTTTACACAGATATGCATAGAAATCAATTACATCAGTGGCTCAAAAACTCTATCTCGGCTAATACTTCAGCCCATACTTGTCGAAAATCCTGACAAAAATTTCTCTCTTGGCATCTGATTCCTTCGAGATATCCACTCCATGTTCCTGACAGACTTTTCTGGCTTCAGCTGCGATCTTCTGCCTGTTAGGATTTCTTGTATCTGGAATGAATGGAGGAAGATATGTAACCTTCTAAGGGACAGGGACGGTATTCATGTCCAGCTTTGCATCAATCATAGCTCGTCTGAACTGGTTGAACATGCCCGGATCCCCAGAGTGAAGCTCGGTTAGGGCTTCTTTGAATGCTCTTCTTGAATCCTCAGTTGCGAACACCTTCCTGTAGTAGAAATCATTCACAAATTCTTGTTTGAATGATTCCCAATCATCATTCCATTCTTCCGGCATCCATTTATCAACATGCTTGAAGCATCGCTGGAGCTTGATCTTTCTCGGCAGTCTTTGCTGCTTCATTTTTGCTTCAGCCTTCACTTGATGTTTCTCAATGCGTCGTCGGCTTCGGGAGGCAATATTTCTATCCAAGTTATTGGTAACCTTGGCAAGCTCTTCCTCGAACTTGTTAACTTTTGTTGCTTGGTTGGCAGCGAATCTCTTCACCCATTCCGGATTCATGTAATCCTTCTTCGGGACATCCATAGCTTTAGCAGTAGCAATACACTCTTTGGTTGTAATACCGTCGAGTTCAGCATCGATCTCGGTTATGGAGTTGTAGGAAACTCCATACTTTTTCGCCTGCTCCATGTCCTTAGCCATTTCTTCTCTTCCGACAACAATAGATTTCATCTGTTCTTGTTTCTTGTCTGTTGGCTTCTTCGGAGCGGACTTCTTCGGAGCTGTCTTCTTCAGCTCGGTCTTTTTCAGCTGAGATTCCTTTCCGGCTGGCATACCTTCTTTAGCTTGCGTCTCATCTTCCCCCTTTTTGGCATCAGCAATAAGGCTTGCGACTGAGCCATCCAGAGAAGTGAGGTTTTGTTCAGCCTGCTGGATCCGGTTGAAGTGTTCATCTACAGCACATTCCACATCAACCTTCTTCGTCAGTTCCTTATCACGACGCTCTTGATCAGCTTTCTTCATCGCAGCGAAGGTTTCAGTGACTTCTGTTTGAAAAGCGACGAACTCAGCCCATTTTTGTTCGAACTGAGAATCCCATTCTTTGTCTTGCATCTGTTGAGATTTTGCAAGATTGGATTCTGAGATGGACTTGAACACATTCAGGTCTGATCTGATTCCAAGAACTGTTGTCTTTAGGTCATTGATGTCTTTGCTAGTGGATGTTGAGAAGTCATCCAGCTTCATCTTTATCGCATCATGTTCTTCCAGCAGCTTCCTACGTTTCTCATCCTGAGCTTCTATCATCCTCTGTTGTTCTTTGCGGTTGAGCTGGATGTTGGCTATCATGTCCTTCCTCAGCTGATTAACTCTCTCAGCGATCAGCTCGCATATTTCATCCAAGGAGGGTGCTGGCTGATCAGATGGTGCTGGCTGTTCAACAGCAACCATGACTTGGCGATTGGCCAGGTACTGTTGAAGTTCTTCTTCCTCCTGCTTTGCTGCTATTGCAGCTGCGTCAATATCATCCACGAATTCTGCAGACTTGGCCAGCATGTTGTCAAGGAGGGTGACAAATTCTCGATCTGCTGTCAACTCCCTTGTGTCTCTTCCTTCTGCCTTGCTGATATCCAGACGGCGAGTCAGTAGTGCGATCTTGTTGTTGTACGCAACCTCGAGGCTGGTATAATTAAAGTATTCCCTCAGACGGGACTCATCTGCCTTGAGTTGGTTCCAGCTGTGTATCCGGATGGTATCTTCCTTGACATACCAATGGTTGAAAATGATATTGAATTGATAAAACAGCTCAGTTCTGAGCGTGGCAAAGGTGGGCATGTCGCGCGCCTCGGGGAACATAACAATCAGCTTCTGAAAGCAATATACCAACTTGCCTTCATGTTCCAGCACGACAGCTCGACGATCAGCTTCTTCGTCAATGGGGGAAAGAGAGAGATTTTCATTGGGAATAGGTTCAAGAGTTTTCTCAACATTGGCCAAAGAAGAGGTCGTAATGTTGGCATCGAGTGGGGAGCTCGGAATTTCTGACTGATGATCAGTTGTGAGAACCTGTCTGTGTTGTACGGCATCAACTCCTGCCGTGGGGGAGGATAGAACATCTTCGAATTCCTCGGATGAAGAAGCTGCATCTAAGGACATGTTCGACTCATCTTCTGGATTGGTTTCCAGCCCTTCTATCCCATCTTGATGGGGAAACCTCACCTTCCTTGTTCCACTTACGTGAGGAACAATTACGAAAGCAGCCGCATCAACTGAGTGACTCGACTCAGATGGTACCTCCTCAGCTGGTTTTGCAACTGACTGTTTGATATGAACCTTCAACTTCTTCTTAAGCGGCTCTTCCTCTTTATCCTTATCTGACTCATCTCTGAGTCGGCGTACAGCTGTCGATTTTGAAGAGTGGCTGACAGCTGGAGGCAGCTGAGATTCCATCTACTCCTTAGCTGTATCTTTCTCCACAGCTGATTTCACAGCTTCCCTTTTGTCTTTTGGAGTGTAGACACTTCGAATCACATCAAGAGCTTTCTTGGCTGTTGGGAACAACATCTGCCTTTTAACTTGTGTCTCCTCACAGTCTTCCCACACCATGTTCTGATCCTTCGTGGCGAGAAGTATCATGGCAGAGATTTTGACTCCAAAATTGAGAGTTCCCTTAACACTCAACAATTTTGCCCCGGAATCATTTGTAGTTTCTGAAATCTTCTGCTTCTCAATCGTCAACTGGTGTTCGAAGTACTTGAACCAGTTGATGTTGTGCTTGTGCTCCAAAGCTATCTACTGCTTGAGCTTGGATCGGCTGATATCTCCCAAAGCTCCGTTGTATCCAAAGATAACCTTGGATATAACATCGAACAGAAGTCGATGCTCGGGTTTCAACTTTGTTCGTTGCAGGTTGCTCCTCAATCTTTCTGAGGTGATAAGAGCATTCTCAAGAAATAGATCTGCATCTGCATCTGAGATGTTCTCGACGGTTTCCGTGGTAGTCAGATTCGGTGGAATGATGGAGCTTAGCATCTCGAAAACCAGTAGGGAGATGGTGATACGGCTGATAGTTCTGGTAGGGACGTCGCGCTATCGACAGGAGATTTCTGAAACGAGGCCTACTCCCTCTTCGTATTTTAGGTTCATGTAAAATTCTCCGACCTGTCGCCTGAGTAAGTGGGTGGGAAAGAGCGTTGCCCACTCAAGAAGATGATTATCCCTGAGAAGATCGGCGAGAGGGGATAACACCAGTGAGTCCAGTGCTTCTTTTGACAGAATCTGCTCAAAGTGGATTCCGGATATCATCATATCATAAGATTCCTCATACGTCGAAGGGACAAGTGCTGGTCCTGATGATGCCATCTTCTTTCCTTGCGATGAAGCTTTCGGTGCCATTTTGTTTCCAGAAGTTTATATAGAGAGAGAAGAAAAGAAGAACTTAGCCGAAAATGGTGATACAAAATCAGAGACGAAGATGAACAGTTACTCAGATAAACACAAGTATAGAAGGCAAGAAATCACTTCCTGATTTTCCGCCTTTTATAGGTTAGTGGGTCGTTTGAAATAGATGGCCAAGATTGAATGGCACGAATCCATCAACGGCTGAGATCTCGCGACTGTTGACTAACTCTGATTGACGTCACATTCCGAGTTCCAACACGCGCGTGTGAGAAGGTGAACTATTTTTGTGTCAGCCCACTCGCACTATAAAGTAAGGCTATTGATGTTCAGCCGTACTTTATATTAAATGCGCTATGATGGCTATTTTAATCTATCTGACATACTCAGGAATGTTTGAATTTATTTCAAACATTCATATTTAAAACACCTGCAGCTATAAATGATACATGCCAGTTGATGTCGGAATCAGCTGTGTTCCAATGTTGCGACATGCCATCAGCTGACTCGAGTTCGTCTATTCAGCTGACGTCTGATGTCTTCAGATGGCGATCCGAATCTGAGATTCCCCCTTCATCTGAGCTTCCCCCTCAGATGGATATCTATCTCTTCGCCTCGGCTGATTCCTCATCTGATGGATCCAACAATCCAAGGAGATCACATAACATCTTGAATCGTGCTTCGGCTAGAGGTTTGGTGAAGATATCGACTCTCTGAATCTCAGTTGGAATCTTCTCCACAGATACATCCTTCTTCTCAATATGATCTCGGATAAAATGATGTCGGATGTCAATGTGCTTCGTCCGAGAATGGTGAACCGGATTCAAAGAGATAGCAATGGCACTTGAGCTATCACAATGGATGGGAACCTGTCCAGTTGCTACTTCATAATCTCTCAGCTGTTGCTTGAGCCACAACACTTGCATGCAACAACTACCAGCAGCCATATACTCTGACTCGGTTGTAGAAGTGGCAACACATGCTTATTTCTTAGAAAACTATGAAACTAGCTTGCTTCCCATAAACTGACAGTGTCCAAATGTGGACTTCCTGTCCAACCGATCTCCGGCTAGATCCGCATCTGAGTATCCGGACAGTTGGATATTATCGTCAGTTGGGTACCACAACCCGACATTAACAGTACCCTTCAGATACTTAATGATGTTCTTTGCTGCCAACATGTGTGCTTCCCTCGGCTGAACTTGGAACCAAGCACACACTCCAACCGCGTAAGATATATCTGGCCGACTGGCGGTTAGATATAGCAAAGAACCAATAATCCCTCTATACTTACTGGCATCCACGGGTTTTCCCTCAGATCCGGGCTCAATCTTCCAGTTAGTATTCATTGGGATCCTTGTGGTTTTACTTGTCTGCAAACCGAACTTTGCGATGAGCTCCTTTGTATATTTGGACTGATTAATAAAAATTCCTTTTGGTGACTGCTTCACTAGTAGCCCAAGAAAATAATTCATCTCACCCATCATCGACATCTCGAATTTCTCCTTCATGAGAGTTGAGAATTTCTCGCACAGCTCCTCCGACTTGGAACCGAATATGATGTCGTCGACATAGATTTGCACAACAAGTATGTCTTCTCCAACTTTATGGTGAACAGAGTTTTATCAACTGACCCTCGTTTGAACCCTGAGTTCAGAAGAAAACCACAGAGAGTGTCATACCAAGCCCTAGGTGCTTGCTTCAATCCATAGATTGCTTTCTTCAACTTATACACTCTTCCATCACCAGTCTCAAAACCGGGAGGCTGTTCAACATAAACATCTTCCTTAATATCACCGTTGAGGAAAGCACACTTTACATCCATCTGATAAACCTTGAATTTGTGAAATGCGGCATAGGATAGAAATATTCGGATGGCTTCCAACCTTGCAACAGGCGCGAAGGAATCCTCAAAATCAATTCCTTCTTGTTGGCAATATCCCTGAGCTACCAACCTTGCCTTGTTTCTCACGATGAATCCAATGGCGTCTCTCTTGTTCTTGAAAATCCACTTTAATCCAATGACTTTAACACCATTTGGTCTTTCTACCAACTCCCATACACAGTTGCGTAGAAATTCATTCAGCTCTTCTTGCATGGCTGTTGTCCAATGAACACAGTTGAGAGCTTCCATAACATGCTTCGGCTCTGGCACATCAGCTACGAAACATGAAATCATGGCAACATCTCCGACTTGCTCGAACTCCTCAAGAACTGCCAACTCCTCAGCATATTGAGCGTAAGTGCTGGAATCTTTCTCGGCTGAATCTGGATTTGCAACTCTGCTCCTAGTATGCACACCTTTGGCTGGATCTCCGATGATGTTGTCCTTGGAATGATCTTCATACCATCTCTTGTTGCGTCTTCCTTCTTCTTCCAACAGTGGCGGTTCCGTGATTTCAAAGGATGGGATAACCTGAGCCGTGGGAGATGCTGGGATCTTCAGAACTGGTGATTTATCTGCTGTTGAGTCTGGATCCTCAACATGGATAATATCTCGAACCGGGCTAGGTTGGGCTTCGGATGCTGATGCAGTTGGAGTAACATCAGCTGAAGTTCTCCCTTGAGATGAGCTGGGGTCCTCACATTCATCTTCAGAGGAACACGGATCATCATCCTCGGTTGCCCATACCAATAGTTCAGCCAGATTCTTCTGCCTTAGAACCTGCGATCTGGTGAGAGTTGGTGGAACATGTGGATCTACTTGTTGTTCTTTAGCCTGTTCCCTGCACTCAAAAGTAGATTCATCAAAACTAACATGAGGTGTTATCTCCACAATACGAGAACTGTTGTTAAAAACTCTATAAGCCTTGATCCGAGCGGCATATCCGAGAAATATGCCCTTCGAAGCCTTGGCGTCAAAAGTTTTTAACTGAGTCTTCCCATTGTTGTGAATATAACACTTAGAACCAAAAATGCTAAAATATAAAATATCAGGCTTCCTGCGTCTCCATAGTTCATATGGAGTCTTTCCCAACCGCTTGGTCAGAAGAGATCGGTTCTGGGTGTAGCATGCTATGTTGATTGCCTCAGCCCAAAATCTCTTTGGCAGAGCTGAGCTTGTCAACATGGATGTAGCAGCATCCTTCAGCGTTCGGTTTCTTTGCTCGGCTACTCCATTCTATTGTGGAGTACGAGCAGCCGATGTTTGATGAGTGATTCCGTGCTTCTCGCAGTATTCGATGATGGTTTCATTGAGGAACTCGGTTCCATGGTCTGATCGGATAGAAATGATTTTCATCTCTTGTTGGTTAGATATCCGATCCATCAGCTTGGGTAGCTCATCTCGGATTTCACTCTTGTGACGCATGAAAATGGTCCACGTGTACCTAGAGAAATCATCAGTAACAACAAGTGTATATTCGTTACCATTCATGCTCTTGGGGGTAACAGGCCCGAAGAGATCCATATGGATCAACTGTAATACTCGATCGGTTGATGGAATCGTTTTCAACCGAAAGGAGGATCTAGCAAGCTTTCCCAGCTGACACGCACTGCAGATATATGTTGGTGAAAACACACGGTTCGGAATACCCTTTGCATGTTCCTGTCTCACAAAGCGGTTCTGTCACAGCCCCAAATCCCGAGGGACGGCAAGGCCAGGGTGCGACTAGAGATTAGATTAAAGAAGTGGGGAAGAAGGGGAGTATGAATGAATAAACAGACAAATATAACTGAAACTACTAAGAACTTTACTTCATTGGATAAAAGAGAGAGTCAATCACAAAAGATCGCTCGACAAAGTTGTGATCAGAGAAAACTAGGTTTAAAGTATGAACAACTTAAACCGAAAGGATTTACATTAATAAGAAAACCGACTTTATTTAATGAAAGAAAGAGTCAATCACGAAGGATCACTCAACATAGCTGTTCTTAAAAGAGACTAAGTTCAAAGAAAGAAACTTAGATCTAAAGTTATACACTAACTGAAACTAGTTCGCAGCGGAAAAACGTAGAAAAGATAACACATATCGAATGTGAAATCGAGGCTCTATTAACTTTACTTCTTTAAAGATGACCTTTACTCAACCTCTTCCGCCTTCGTCACTCAACCTGCACATTCAAAAACAAACATGCAGGGCTAAGTACAAAAGTACTTAGTGGGCACAATGCCGAAAACAACTCACAAGAGTTTTATTATAAATTAATCATACATCTTTTCATAAACACTTGTATAACTTATACTGCTGTTCATTTAATTCTGGATAACATACTGTGAGTTTTAACTCACATCCGATCGTCTGGAAAGCACTCTGTGGGCTAACTCAGAATCTGTCCCTCTGGATAGCACTCTGTGGGCTATCTCAGAATCTGATCGTTTAGTTGTAATATCTGGTTAGCACTCTGAGGGCTAACTCAGAATCCAATACTCTGCTTAGCACTCTGAGGGCTAACTCAGAGAAGCATAAGAAATTTCACATAACAATTTATTTATGCTCCGATAGATACTTTAATACACACTTATCAAATATACGTAAACACTTTCGAGCAACGCTCACATAATATTACTTCACAAGTAATGGCATTCATCGGAGTTTTTGGTTTTAGAAAGCCCACCTCAATCGTTTACAGAACTAACACAAGTTTCCGTCTCTGATCTTCCGTCCTGTCTTCTATTCTCAATCTCCTCCTTTGAACGCAAGAAATAAAACAACGATAAGTTGTCGAGTCGATAGAAGAAGAGGGAATTCGAAACTGAAATCGAATTAATCAATTAAGTTCTTAAGCTTTAGGCATTTGCACGCTTAACTAGATTCTTTTAGTTAATCTAGAACGAGACTCGAACACTTCTCGTTTGAAACTCGCCCGGGTTATTACTTGACACTGGGATCAGTCATTAATGATAGTCGATAGCTTATATCGACTTAAAGGATCATAAGAGATTAGGTTGAAAAGAATTCAACTTAAGAAAACGAGTTTTGAAAATTACTGTACAGTTTAGTAACCATCATACAGAATAGGGGATTTCGAAACAAGGGACGTGCTCTGTACCAAAAGAAAGCCTCGGATGTCTAGTTTACTCTCCAATTTACAGATCTCGATTTTGTTAAGCGAGCTAGGAGATATGACAGTTTCCGTGAAACGTCGCAAAACAGTCCGAGTGTAACCCTAGGCCTCGATAACTCGGCGCACGGCTTCCTAGGTTCGACTTATGTTAATACTCTGTTTTTCACACGAAATTACTGTCTCAAAGCAGTCAACACTTAACCTCATACGCGATGAACTCCATTTCATTTCTCGATTACTAAAACGACGACTAAAACCTCAACATTTCAATTTAAGCAATTACTAAACCAAACAAGTTTCTAATTCGAATTCCAACTTCTCGATTTCAACTTATAATTATCATTCCAAAACTCGAGTGAAAGTGTCGTCAACTACAAACTTGTTCTCATAAGGTTAAGAGTCATTAATATCCAATTATTTCCTTGGCTCGATTTTTCTATCAATACTTATGCTCGTGTCTTCGTCTCTTATGAAAATTCCAACGTCATTAGAACTTGATCAAATTTTACACTATCGTTCATTATCTATCGAGAATCATTATTACGCAAATCATAACCTCAAATCAATACCTAATCACGACTTATTATCGAACTTTCGTCTCTTACAAATTTCATTATATTTTTAGAAAAATTCCAATTAATTCAATAGCATCATCTATTATCATTAGGAACCTTAATCCATCATTAAACCATCATTAGCAACCAACCTTATTAAACCCCTAAATCCATTATGATTTTCGGTCATAATTTAATAATTAGGAGGGGTGTTTTCTTCTTAAATTTCATTCATTAATCCATCAATAAACCTACTACAACATATATCATCCAATTACTAACACCATTACATCATTAATTGGATTTCATCCTTCAAACCCTAAGCCCTAAAATTCGACCACCTCTAGATCCTTAGGGCTTTTCATTTCCTCTTGTTTATTTCCTCAATCAAACCATTTCTAGACCCAATTATCCAATCAATTTACGAATTAATTCATCCCACTTCAAACCCCTAAAAATCGGACCTACATAGATTTTAGGGTTCTTGTTTTCCTCATCAAATCAATCATAGGGATTAATTACTAACCATCTACATGGCATGAAATTAAACTTAATTCATCCTAATTCCATCCTCAATATAATCGGTCCTCAACAAAAATTAGGAGAATTAATTTCCAATTGGATAGATAAAAGAAATTAAGTAATTACCTTGCTAATTATGGAATTGAAATTGAAAGAAGATGGATGATTGATCAAGATGAGTGAAGAATTTCTTGAGCTTCAATGGAGTCTTGGGAGAACAAAATGTGAGAGGAAATATGTGTGTGTGTATGCGTGAGTTATGAGAGAGAGTTGGGAAGAAGATGACAAGTTAATTTAGTGATATAATATCCTACAACTTAGCATAGGTGTCCAATATTTTATTATAAGAACTAATTGGAATAGATGACTCATAAAGTGGTATAGTATAAAATTGATAATATCCTAAATGTATTTGTGTGTGTGTCGGTCATGGAGAGGATTTTTCCTCCAAATACCGCAATTTTCCGGCTCGTTACGACGTTACAAAAATCGAGAAACTAAAAACGTATTTCGGCACGCTTTCGTCAAATTTCGCTTCGACCACTAAATCCGATATATTTAAATTATTCAGAAAATATATTTTAAAACCTAAATCCGACAAAATCTCGGGACATCCCAGTCCCGATTTCGTCCGGAAAAATCATAAAAACGAACTTTCTCGGGCGAACTCGTATCGAAATTTCGTGAATGTAAAAATCAGATGGTCACGATCTGAGTTCTCGTACTAAAAAGTTTTTTCGTGAATGTAAAAATCAGACGGTTTCCCGATCTGAGTTCTCGTACTAAAAAGTTTTCGCCCACAAAAACCCTAATACAGTATTCATTTTACTGACTTCCGGAATTTATTTCTAAAAACGGATTTCACCGTTAGTTCTTAGAATTGAAAATCTGGAGCTTAGGCGTGCAAAGCCTTAATTTCTTATAAAATTTTTATTTAAAGCGACGGAGAAAATATCGAGGTATTACAGGTTCATTGTCTTGAAATTCAGATGGTTGAGCCTTTTGTGCCATAGCCAGCTCACATCTGAACTGCTCTTCGATAAAAGACAGGTCTCAGGAGGACTACTATTTCAATCTGTTTAGTAGACATTCCCGGTTGGGGATCGATTTCCCAACAATATGACTTGCTTTGTTCTGACATTTTTGACCCTACAGCCCTGCGCATCAAACTTGACAGAGAAACCATTATCACAGAATTGGCTGATGGAGAGCAAGTTATGCTTCAATCCATCAACATATGAAACATTGGAAATAGACACGTGATTGGTTTCAAGAGTACCGTAGCCTTTGGTGTGACCTTTTGAGTTGTCACCAAAGGTAACAGATGGTCCTTCCTTCTCCACGAAACTCCCAAGCAAATCCCTCAGATTTGTCATGTGTTTCGAGCATCCACTGTCCATCACCCACATGGTATGTGATGCTTTATTCTTTCTCAGCTGTTCCTCCTGCTCCTGCACAGAGAAACACGCTTAGGTCCCCAATTTTAGTTGGGTCCTGGAGGGTTAGAACCAATTCCCCCTAGAACTGTGGGTCGTTTTTTCCTGTAGATTCGGATAGATTTCTCATTCCAAATTATCTTTCCTTCTCCATCAACTATAACAACACCTCGGTCATCCTTAGGCTTGTTGTTATTATTGACGTTCTGTTTCTTGGGAGGAGATTGATTTCTCCTATTGTGGGCTTTAGGAGGAGAGGCGTTCCCCCTATTTTGTTGACGTTTCTGACCCTTTTGGTTTTGCCGATGAGGTCGGACGCCATTTTGGAATCTTTGTGGCTGAGTCTGATTCCATTTTCCTGGCTGTCGACGACAGCTGTTCATGCCCGGTTGTTGATTCATGTTCTGGCATGAATATCCGCAGCTGTTGGAACTGTTCCACATTGGTTGACTCTGATGGAACCTCTGGTTGTTCTGATGATGGAACCGATGTTGATTCTGATGGTTGAATCCCAGTCGGTTCTATTGATTCCATCCCTTCTGAGGTCCGGTCTGAGGTCGGTTCTGATTGTATCTCCGATGTCTCTGGTTCCTCTTCTGAGTCCTGGAACATTCCCCCTTGGTTGTTATCCCAACTGATGGATTCTTCAGTTCTCCAACCACAGCTCATTTTCCTTTCTCAGCTGTAGTTCCCTTAGCAGGTTGTGCTGTAGGTACTTGCTGTGACGTGAAGGTTGGATTAAGTTGGGGAGTTGCAGACTCAACAGTATTTGGTTTGGTAACGGTGACATCCACAGCCTTGATAAAGGTTGCGGGTGGAATTCCAGTGTCCTTGACCATGTCGTAGCCGAGTCCAGACACGTCATCCATTTGTCGTCGGTAACTAATGAGATTCTCGATGATTTTGGATGATTGATATAGCTTTATCAGGTTGTCCTTCTCAGTTTGTAGATCCTTGAGAAGAACAGCTATATGCTCGGTCTGTGCGTCTGACATCTTCATCAGCTGGTCGATCTGTGCCTCTTGCTTGTTCAACTGCTCATGCTGCTCCTTGATCTGCTCCTTCAAATCCTCATCGGTTGGAGCCTTAGTTTGGTTGGCCACATTCAGTTGACTTTTGAGATCATCAATCTCTTCAATTTGATTTTTGATCAGATCATCCTTTTCGGTTAAGGATTCTTCAAGTCTGGCAAACTGTTCTTGAAGATTCTTAAACTCAACCGATTGCTTATGCAATTCGTCACTGAGTTCTAGGAAATCACCTCAAGAGGGTTCCAACTCTTCATCTAATATTTCCTGCATGTTAGTAGCATTGGAAGAATTTAAATTAACTGGACTAGAATGTACCTCAGCATCATCCTGGTCGGTTCCAAATGCCATGAGACATTGATCCTGTCCGATAGCGTTGTTGGTGGAAGTCAGCTCGTCCTCATCTTCGGTGTCGGTGAAGATTTCCATGTCATCAGCTGCTTTTTCTGCAACCATGGCCTAGTTCTTTGCATTTTGCTTGGCCCTCAACGCATCTCTATCTTTCTTCGAAAGATCTGGACAATCAACTTTGAAATGTCCCTCTTTGCCGCATTCAAAGCAACCGTTGTTCACAGGCTTTGAGTTATCTCGAGTTCGGTTGGATTTATAGAACCGCTTGTATTTTCTAAACCGAGTATCCATGTCAGCCAGCTTCTTTGACATGGCGGTAATACACTGTTGCAGCTCTTCTCTGCTCGGCTCCTTCGAAGCTGTGTTCGCAGATCTTATTGCCCTTGATGTTCGCGGCTTGGAATAGTCGGCTCGAAGTGCTACTGTCTTTGTTCCGGAACCAACATCCTCATGTCGACTCGTCTGCACCGAGGACTGAGTTGATCTTCGTCGGTTCACCTTGTACTCGTTTCCTTTCAGAATTGAGAACAGTTTGTCCGTTCCCATCTCTCCAAGATCAGTTCGGCTTTCATGAATGTTGGTGAAGGTGTCCCACTCAGCTGGTAGGGCTTGTAATACTTTGAGATTGCTCTCAAAGTATATTTTCCTCGTCGGATAGACTGAATCCTTCGGATGATATCCATGAACCGAAGCTCCAACTGATCAATGGTTTCATCGACTTTTAGACAGAAATTGTCAAAATCTTGACAAGCATGGGAGAACTTGTTCTCCTTGGTTTCTTCACTCCCTTCACTAAGAGATGCCAAAATGTCCCACATTTTCTTAGGTGTGTTGCACTCTTCTATCCTGGAAGATAGTCTTGTCCAACTGTGAACATGATAGGGCTCTGAGCCCAGATCTCCAGCTGGCTCACTTTTGCTTCCTCAGGATTAAAATCTTCTGGCTTCTTCTCGACTATCACCTCAGTTATATCCCCATCATTGGTATTTGTAGGAGTGCGAATGACTTTTTCCATGATGGTGATCGGTCCGGATGTAATCACTTGTTGCATTCGATGATGCTTGGACAGTAGAATCTTCTTCATCCGAGTTTTCCAGGATGTATAGTTCACAACCGAGAACATGACAACAATCTTGTCTTTAACATCCATCTGCACACAACAAACAGACGACAAATGCAAGCAGAAATGCACTAGCGTAAAAAAGATCTATTCAGTTGACCACTGAAGAAAAATACCTTGAATCACATCTCGTGAAATAGAGACATCGGTCTTGTGAACCACTGCTCTGATACCACTTGATGGTCCCGATACGAGTTCTGGTGTATGGGGGGGAATACACCAGATAGGAATTTTAAAAATAACCCCCGAAAATACCACAACTGAGTAAGAAGACTCAGCTGGAATCACAACTGAGTAAGAAAACTCAGCTGGAAGAGTGGTGCTGTGCGGAATATGGTGGATACAAAAACAACTCGTATAAAACAACTCACGCTCAGATGCAAGGTCGGTCAACAACCAAATCAGTTGAAATGTAAAGATGCAGTTTTGAGTGCTGGTTAGTTGGACAGTTAGATATGCAGAAAGTAACTGAACAGAAAACACAAAAGCACAAAGGAATTACGTGGTTCGGAGAGAACTCCTACGTCCACGGGGAGTTGTGAGTCCACACAACTCAGTCCAAATTCTTTAAGACAGCTACCACAAAGCTTACGCGGGCTTTGCAACCGTACAGATAAGTTTGCGGGTACTTATCAACCTTTCTACTCAATTTCGGGAAGAGCAGGATCCTAACAACCTTTTTAGGGGATGTGTTTAAGGATGGGTTTTCCAACTACTAGCTTTAACAAAGTGAGCTAGGATCTAAGCTTGAACAAAAGAAGACTCAAACTAAGATCGAAAACACCAAGACAGATTCTAACTCTCTATGAACTCTCAGCTGGTAATGTTCTTAGAAAGAGAATAATTGCAGTTTAGCTTGTGCGCAGTATATCGTCGTTCTTTCGCTCTTCTGTCTCACTTCTTGATGAATGAATGAATGCCTCTATTTATAGGTGGTGATGATCAACTAGTCGTTAGAAGAGCCGTTGATCTATGTTCTGTGAAAGCGATGGCTTGTCTCTCATCTCTGCAGATTTTCCCGATTTGGCAACTGTGAACTTCTGCTTTCCTTCTGAGACAACCTTGTGTTGGGCCAAATGAGGTAATGACAGAACGTCAAACCTTCACGTGACTTCCTATTTGAAATTCAAATTTCAACCTTTGTCTTTCAACATTGGTTAGTCGGTTGAGACGTTTGATCTTCATCCGAGTGGTCTTCAGCTGATGTTCCATCTGATCGCTACCTTCATCTGACATTCTGTCTGAAGAGGAACAGTTGAACCCTCAGCTACCTTGAACTTCATGTTGTCGATTTATCAGATTGAGTCCTGCAACTGATGTTCCATCTGATCAGGTGGATTGTGACATCTGACGAACAGTTGATTACTCAGATGTTTTCTTTCATCCGATGTTCTATATCCGAACAGTTGGCTTGAACGCTCAATTGTATTTCTTACATCTGATGTTCCACATCCGAGTTTCCATCTGTAGTTCTATCCGAGTATAGCCATGTTGTCGTCTTCAGCTGGAGTCCTGTAAAGATAAAATTTGAATATTTCTCAAACAGCGAGCCTAAATACTAACATTAGGATGTGGCAACATCTACTCGGTTGGGGTCAGTTGGTTTTGGAATCAATCAAAACTTTACTAAATTTCCCAACAAATATATAGCAATATGTACACTAAAATAAATTTACCTCTTTCGAGTTTTCCATCTCCTTGATAGTTCTCATTATATCAACGTTCAACCACTCGTCAATGTTCGATTCTTGTCTATTGTTGAAAATATCAGTTATGGTATGATCGGAGGAAGTTCTATTAACACCACCCTTAAATTGTCATATGATCATTAATAAAATATGAAATTATTTAAAATATTATGAGAATTGTATTAAACAATCTTAATATGAACAAAACATAATACAAACCTTAAAATAAAATCCTTAACTTCTTGTATGTCACGATGGATAAAAAAAAACTGCTTACATTCTTCATTGAGGAAACCGTAAGTTTTACTAAAAAACAATGTCGTCAACACTTTACAAAATTCAACCAAGCTAATGAATACAATGGTACTAAAATTAGTTAATGAAATTTTTTACTATTAAATTTTAATTTCATTGCAAATTGCAAAGCAATTAATACAGGCTTTTTATCTTCACTTGACTTGTTTTTCATAAATAACTTTAGCTCTTCAGCATATGACTTCCACAACGTGCATTTTATTTCTTCAACACTATTGAATAGGGAACACGATATTTAGATATAAAAGTGAAAAAAGCTATAAATTAATTATAAATTGAATGAATTAACATCATACTCTGCATCTTTCAATGACATAAATTGAATAAATGAACAGTATACTCAGCTTATTTCAATGTGATGTCACACTTATTTGCCTGGGATTTTCCAACGTTTATTGGAACTATACTAATAATTGACGTAGTGACCTCGCCAAAAATATCTGCAAAACATGCATGTAAAAATAATAGATCATAACTAAATATATAATAGATCTTATATGAATTATTAATAAATTGAGATGTAAAATTAAAAAACATCATACATCCACATCAAACTATGAAGGAAAATACATAGTTGAAAAATGAACATATAAAAGTATGAACTTACCCACGTAAAAATCAATATCATGTGTGTCCATATTGTTGAAAAGAATAAAATCAAACCCATTTGTAACAATCTTTGAGCATTCGATCGGTTCAAACACCCTTGTTGTAATGCCAAAGCTAATCCTCCACTTGTAATTGACTTTCGATTTCTAAAATTGAGGAGTATTTTGCACAACTTGGAAGCCACTAATAAAGATTAGTTGGCCCTCTTTCAGAGAAGATTCAAACTTTCTCTTGTGACCTGTTAATACGGACGTTTGGATTTAATTATCTTGAATAAAAAATTATTTATAAATTTCATAATTAAGTCACTAAAATTTGAAATAAAAAAATATTGTAATTAATAAAATTTGTACAGACAGTTTGTCATTCATCGATTACAATAATTTCTATTGCTTAATTTTGCTTGAAATCTTTTTGAACCCACAGTCTCAAAATTCTGACAACCACAAATTTCCCTATGTTTTTCCATGGATGGTCTTCAAGTTGATGCTATCAATATTTGGCATCATTTCCTATATTTTGTATAAACATATAAAAACATACTATATTTTTATTAATAAAAATGTAAGCAAAATATACATGAGTAATATTATTCAGTAAATTGAAATATAAATACGTACAAATGTAAATATATCATTATTAAATATTAATTAATTTATGAAAAAACATTGGCATATTCTAGGGAGGTTGTTTATGTATAGTAGTATTTCTTATCAGACGGTGTAACTATGTTTATTGTGCTACAATACGTGTTCCTCCATGTAGGTTGATATTTGCAGAGCCTTAATTCCATTAATTTTGCCTGTTATTGAATATATTGGCTTGAGAAGGGAATTTCTGGCTTCACAGTTTACAAATTCTAATTGAAATTTTATTTATTTTTATATCATATGAAAAAATATAAGGAATTATATAAAATGAGTTATAGTATACACCTTTAAGCACCACCTAAAGACTTGAATATAACTTAAAGCTATTAACATTATATATACATAAAAAGTAAATCATCCAAGAAAACAAATATTGACAATAAATTTTATTAATAAAAAATTAAATTCGAAGTAGGAGTAATTTTACATACATACTAAATTATTTTAATCTCTACAAAATCAAGAAGTTTTATTTTACTAAAGAAATATACAAAATTATGAGAATAAACTAACCTTGAATTCCACAAGCTTACAAATATAATATTTCCTAATCATATACACGTTGAGATTATGTTGGGTTAATGCTAACTTATATTCAATCCTAATCCAACCATTTATTGAGATATATATTATTATTAAATTGCTTAATGAATTGAGAGGATATATATGGCGTGTAGTTTTATATAAGAGTATTTTATATTTTTATATTTTATATATGGTATATGAATTAATAAAGTCAAAAAAACGAGAATAAAGATAAATAGGAACGGAGAACTATGGACGCGTCACGTAGTGCGAACATAAACCTCAGTATTATATACTATATACTATATTTCTAATCTTATACGTGGATCAAAGAAAGAGGTTGTCCAAAGTTTAATGAGATAAATGAGATAATATCTTTTAGATATAAAAAATATTAATTATATCACTGATTTTATAACATGCAAAAACTACTGCTTTCACTTTTTTGCACTTCTCCCTCAATTTTAATATCAGTATAATATGTGAAATTACAATTACTTGAAAATCACAAATAAATAATATATGAATTCATATTTTTGCAAATCAACGTAAATCTGTGAAATCGCATAATTAAAAAAGTGAAAACGATTCATCCTTAAAAAGTAAAACGATAATAATATGTGAATTTACATTTTTTTTAAATGTGAAAATGATAATAATATGTAATTCATATTTTTGAAAATGTGAAAACAATAATAATATGTTAATTCACATTTTTGAGAATGTGAAAATAATAATAATATGGGAATTTTATTAAGTAATGGATTTAGGGGCAAAAAGTTTAAAAAGTGGTAGTTTTTGAATAGACTACAAAGTGATCACCAGAGCCACAGAAGCGCCAGCTTACACGCCAGGGAGGTTCATCGCCGGTGGGTGTTGGTTGAGTTCGACCGGCTTTCCTTTTACACTATAATATCATAATTGTGATTCATTCTCATTCTACTTCATTGGTTGCCATTATTTACGCCTAGTATTTGAGTTGGATTAATAATCCTTAAGTGAGTGTGTCGCTAGTGATTTTGTGCTTAAATTTTGGAATAAAGTGTAGTGTTAAATTGTGGCCTGTAATAGTATATATTCAATAAAATAAAAAGTAAACTGTTAGGCTAAAATAAGAGTAACAACAAATTCGGTTTATTCTAGTTCAACCAAACAAGATTAGGCCCAAAAGGTGAGGTGGCTAAGTCCATTGTTTTCACGGTAAAAGTGTTTTAATTTGGGCTTGCCCAAGTGCATCTCAAAACATTAGTATATTTTTATTTTTCCATCTCGTAATTCAAAAATCACTCAATAATTTAAGAGATTTATTGAATTATGTTTCATAACAAGCAAATAAGATTCTCAATATTTATAAATTTAAAAAGTGGTAGATTTCCCAAATTTAATACCTTCTGAACAGAGTTTTATTATGTCAAAGCAAACAAATTAACAAAGTATAAGGTGGTAAAATAATATTATCTTCCATTATCACAAGGTACCATGCTGCGTCTAGACTTCAAACGGTTTGCTTTAACCATCTTAATAGCCCCACATTATTGGTTGCTAGAAAATCAAAGTGGATTTGCCAACCAAAAAATTTGGGCTCCAAGAATATGGCGCCCTTAGGGCTTTCTATTTGATTGTATCGAAAGGCCCAATTCATTGGGATTTCCCTATTGGTCCAGGTCATTTCAGGGTCGATCTTGACCTTGCTACATACATCTCTCTAACCCTCTTCGTTGAGGGCCCTTTTTGCGTACCATTAGGAATTAGGCCCAAATATGTCTCGGTAGCTCTAGCCGTTGCTAGAAGGTGTATGGATTCTAACTTCTAAACCAATATCTGAAAATGGATCAAGTTACAACAACCGCGTACTTTGCAAGGAAGTCTTCTCTGAAATGCTTAGATCCTTTCCCAGAAGGAACCGACCTTTGTTCGGATAGGTGGTATACCTAATTTCCCCATTTTCTTGTTGCAGGATCAAACAACAACGAAAACTTTTCAACAACGATTTCATTCTCTAATTAATTAGGAGCTTTAATGAGATCTTGATTATTTAAACCTGTAGGATGTATTCACTTGGACTAAAAGAGAGGGAAACTAAGGTATAATATTAACTCAAAACTTTATATCTTATTTGGTTTCATTTTAAGAAAAATCCGACCAAGAGGTATAATAGTTCGGGCAACCATTTTTCCCTTACCCAAGGTAAACGTTTATGCCTAAGAAATTGAGGTTTAATATTGTACTATCTCATTTTACTTGTCATATGTTTTGGAGATATTTCTTTGTTTATCCATCAATATTCTTCTAAGTGAACAAGATATAAATATTGTAGTCAGCCCTGAGAAGAAATAAATATATTATCATTCTTACCAAACAAGATATAAAATTTGTGAAGATTTATACTTCATTATATTATCCTTTCTTTTGGAGGTAGAAATTTATGACCTAAGTGAACGCGCCCCTATCGTTAAAATCATGCACAAATAAAATATTGAAGGCATTATCTTAATCAATTGATCGAATTCATGCCAAAAGTATTAATCACTTATAAATTTTTCATAGGAACCATATATATATATATATGAAGAGAATTATGTGAGAATGTTATCTTAGGTGAGAAATGAGAATAAATCTAGAACCTTGATCTTTTTAAATCAATGGCTCAAATTTAACAATGCTTTAAGTTACTGTAAGTTATGCATTATGATGTTAATGCATTAAATTATTGCAGTCTATGCAATTTATGCATTAAATTACCTTATCTCACAAAAAGTTATGAGATCCACTACTTTTATAATTTTTATCCTTTAAATCACTCTCTCATTAATTCTTGTGCCCACTGAACTAGGCCATGAATGTCGGGACGAAGGGAGTAGTATTTATGAATCTTCGTGTATGCTTTGTCAATCAATTAAGTATCATAAAAGAGTAACATTCATGAATAAATACATGTACATATGCTAATTCATGTATGTGTGAAAAAAGCCAACGGGAAAAATTCGTCAAAAAACTATCGACAGAAATAATCATCGTAAAAAATTGTCAAAAAAAGTCGACGGAAAAAGTCGCCGAAAAAAGTCGCTAAAGTTGACCGCTGCCGCCATCGGAAATAATAGCCAAAGCTGACCGTCGCCGGAAAATCTTGTATTTCATGTATACATTTATATACATGTAAGGGAAATTAACATTTTGTAAGTTTTAATTACTGTGCGACATTTTTTACTTTTATTCTTTTGAAAATGGCCATTTTAAATTTTCACTCCTAAATTTCTAAGGTTTCTGGGCTCATATTTATTTAATGGAAACAGCTAAAATATGGGGCCTATTTCATTTAATAATCTAATAATATTTGAATCGATTTGGTAGTGGATCAAGCCCAACTGCAACTAACCATATGAAATTTTTTGGTAGTGGATCAAGCCCAACTGCAACTAACCATATGAAATTTTTTAACAATTTTCAGTTAGATAGTGTACTAATTGTATTTTTCCTTTTCTTTTTTTTTTTTGGGAATACTACTACTACACATCACTTTTGTTTTTTACATGGAAAACGTAACGAATTTCCTGCTCCTACGCTAGTGGCAAATAAATAAGTAGGATCTTGGTGCTTCCACCATTCTTAATCTGCACACACGTGTCTTTCAACAGTTTTTCATAAAAAATATTTCATACTTTCTCTAGACATTTGTGAGTTTATTTATTTCATTAGATATGTGTATTCTGTGCATTATTATAATTATTCTTATTTTTCTATAATTTTGAAACCATATCGATTTTTTTTGTAATTGTCAAACAAATAATTTTGATCAAATTAATTTATTATATTGCTCAAAAAAATATCATACCACATCGAATTTTCAATAACTTTCTTTGTTTGAAGAACATATAAAAGGACAATCATACGTCAAATTTTACTTTTTTAAGTAATGTTCACTAATTGAAAACTTATATAAAAAGATCAAAATATAACATGAGTAGTGGTTGAGCTTCAAGCTGACTCAATAGTGACATGTGCTCTTCTAGTGTTACAGTGGTGTGGCTCACTTGCTGACTCATTCTAATTAGTTTTGTGTTACTTAATTTTTTATTTAATTTAAATATGAAAATAACACTACTAAAATAATAAAATTACTTAATTAAAATTAAAAATATTATGACCATTTTATTAAATCGAAAAAACGATTACAATTAAATTACACGTTGAAGTTGCGATCATTCTTCACTATCATATATGTCTCCATGAGCTTGAATGAGCTACCGTAAGTAGTTTGTCATTTGGCTAAAGTCGTCATAAGAATTTGTTCAACTTTGTGATGTTAGGAGCTTCTTGGGCGCATTCCTTGTGCATTACTTGGAATTGGGGGCTTCAGCTCCAGTGGTGGCGCAACACCGTAGCACTTCTCACCACAGTGACTTCGGCCGAGTCCTGTTGTAGAGTCGGTGATTCGCTATCAAAATGATTGACCGACAGTGGCCCTTGGTTCGCAACTAATTCTGACCCAAGCTTGAGTCAGAACTTCCATCTCAGCCTCAGTATACCCATGTGGACGGTTGCTAACCATTTTTTTCTACAAGAATTGAAGACAAAATAGGTGTATATATAGGTGTATATATAGGCAAAATTAAAGGGAGAAAAATGACTATTGCCGACCTCCGGTAACCTGTTGTGGCGGCCGGTGAGCTGTTGGCGGCAATTAACGGCCAAAATAGTCGTTGGCAAATTTGAATTCGATTTTATTTTGTTTTTATGTTTTATAATATGGCGCATGTATTGCACGCGCCTTACATATTCCTCCATCGTGCCCGGTGCAATAGAACGAATCGAGGCTCGTGTTGGGGCTCGTTATCGGGGGGGTTCGATTTTCAGCTGACTCGAGTCGGAGATCGCCCACCCATGAGGTATAAAAGTTCGGGCAGCCACTTTTCTCCTTGTGTTAACTATAAAGGAATCCAAACCATAGATTTCAAAGATTTTAATGGTGTTGATTGATTAGGAATTTACGGTGATTTAATGGTAAGAAGGTCTTTATTGTAAAAAAATATTAATTATATATCTTCAAAGATTTGTTGTGTCCAACATATTACGTACGGAGGAATTTCAAAATATGTCTTCCCTATATGATTTGTTATTTTCATAAAGCGTGAGAATTTTATTTTTCTCTTGCAAATAATATTTTATTGTATAGCTTAAATTATCAATAAACAGTAATAGCTTATAGTTTATTATTAAATAAATAACAAAATTATAAGTATAATTGTTGAATTGTCAATGCGCGTTGTTTAAACTTTTCAGATTCATATTACTTGCATGCGCACTATACAAAATCAACAAGCTACACCATAAAAAATAATGAATTATATCAAAAAAAGCAATGAATTATACGTAAACACAATATGAAAATCTAATTAGGAAAACAATGAAAAATGCGAAAGAAGGCAAATGTACGTAATGAAAAAACATTGAATTATAGTATGAAAACATAATAAAGAACAATAACTTACACTTAAAATAACAATAAGATAATATAATTAATAAAGAATAAAAATGCAACAAGAAATATAATAACAACGAATTACACCAAAAAAACAATAAGAAAATATAATTAAAAAAACAATGAATTGCACAAAAAAGCAATAAGAATATAATATCAATATTAGTTTTCGAGTATAGTTTAATAGACATATGCATTTAATAATATCTTAAAAATATTAGATTTTTACAAACTTATTTGTTTAATTGTTTTATAAAGTTTATTAAAATGATGTAAAAGTTATATTAATAAAAAATTCAGTTACAAATTCAAAACACCACCTTATTTTAAAGAGTTAATGGCCTATAAATTTCCAAATTATGTGAGTTGTCTTTTGCACCTCAGAAAAAAAAATATGTTTCACAATTTCCAAACTTTTAGTTTCTTCTATTTTTGTCACCCAGCTCTTTGAGTTGTCGCTTTTTGCACATCACTAAAAAAAAATCTGCAAAACGTGACAACTCAAAGAGTTTGAAAATGTACTGGCCATTTTTTATGTTTTTTTTTTAATTAAGTACGTCCACGTCAAATTTGCGGCTACCATGTCATCTCGAACTTCGTCGGAAATCGAGTCGGCTAGCAAAATCAAATGAAACTAAAAGTTTTGAAATTGTGAAACAATTTTTTTTTTCAGGATGCAAAACACGATAACTTAAAAAGTTTGGAAATTTACAAACCACCAACCCTACTTCAAAGCACTATGTGAAATATTAGTGTGCATCCCGTAATTAATGGATACTGGATTGTATTTGCCAAATTTATATTTCATGAGAATTCAGAAATTGAAGATATAAATAAAAATTGTATATAGATTGGTTCTTAACCGAAAAAATCACTTTAAATTAGCAAGAATGTCACAGTAAATAGCTTCTTCAATTTAATTTGATCAAGTTACTAGTTTATTTTCTACTACTACTTATTAGGAAAAATATAAATATCTTAATATTGGTATGTATATATATATTATTTTATTTTAAACAATATAGTGTTGGATTGAAGACTTTTATTTACCATGCAAAATCTTTTTTTTTTTGTGTGCAAAATGAGAATTTATTGAAAGTTGGACATTTTACAGACAACTCGGCGTATATATGTTCTCAACTAAAATATTTTTTTATTTAATTTAACTAAATGAATAATTATTGCCAAATATATAACCAACTTATCATGTAATTTTAATAATATTCTTTATGAGAAATATAATAAAGTATCTTAAAAATATACTAGTAATTGATTTCACTATTAGTCTTCGAGTATAATTTAAGAGACATTATACACTTAATGATATTACTCCCTCACATTCATATTATATTCATTCTAAGCTTGGACACACATATTGATAAAAAAAATTATTTCCCTAATTAACCTTATTTATTAATATCAAATCTAGTAGAGAAAGAAAGATAAACTGATGGAACGTATGAAAGTAATTAACACAAAAGCTAATTTTTAAGGCCAATTTAGGAGTAAAAATGCAAAACGATATAAGTACAAAAGATTGAAAAGCATAACGTCTTATAATTAAAATGTGAGGGAGCATAAAACTATTCCAATAAGTGAAAATTCTTTGTTTTCTTCTTTCATAGTAAAATACTCCGTATTAAAATAGTTTTAAAAAAATATATATTGTTTTAAAATCCAGATTTCTACCTTCCAAAATCAATTGTGATCCTAATCAACGCCGTCCGTCTCCTCGCTCAAAACTGTCGCTGGCCTGACAAAGCGCGACTTGTCTATCGGGAAAATAGCGCAAGTTGTCTCTCGAGTTTAAGCGACAGCCAAAAGGAGGATAATTTACAGATTAGTCGAGCATATCTTCTGCTCCGGCGAGACTATAGGTTGATTGTTAAGTTAAAGGTCAAATCTAAAAGAGAAACACTCCTGTGCAGGCTTTTGCACCAAGTCTGCACAGAACCTGCCCCGACCCGACCCGCCCCGCGCCGCCCTGCCCCGCGCGTGAAGTCCACGCGTTGTGCCTGGAGCTCACGCGCTCCAGATTTTTTTTTCCCGACGGAGCCTATGACTCCGATTTTACGGCCCCGTCTTCGCTCAAATTACTAAAATAAGGATAATCGGCGAGCAACATTTTGGACTTTTACGGCTCGCTCCGAGGCCTTTGGTCGCGTCTTGACCATAAAATAAGCGACAAACAAAAAAAATGGACAAAAAAAAAAGAAAAAAATTGGTCAAAGGGGGGTTTGACCGGATCAAACCCGAGTTAAACGGGTCGGGTCGGGTCAAATGGACGGGTGTTCTACGGTGGAACAGTTGCACCCAAGTCTTTGTCAATCTAAGAGAAAATCTCAACAGGTTAAGGTTAATGCTTTTGGTAGGGATAAAGTTTGGGTGTTTGAAAATGGAGCGGCGCCGGGAAATAAGTGAACAAGGAAAGAAAAACTAGAGCGATATAAAAAAAATGGAGGAGCTACATCAATGTAATGTTGCATCAATGTTTAATACAGTCGAAAAATGGAAGGAAAAAATGGCGCTGCAAAAGCACACTATCCCGATAATCATTGCAGAATAAGAAGAAGCAAGTGGGTCCTACAAGTACAAATTGATTTCGTTATAAAGTAAAATGAACAGTAGCTGCGCGGTTGCTTAAACGATAGAGTAGAGTACTATACTAGTACTAGTATATATAGTTACATCAAAATTAAAAACAAAGAGAAAAATAACAAGGCAAAAAACTATAGGATATTATATTTAATTCATATTACACGTGTACGGGTATGTGGATGCAAGATGCAGGTTCCCTACTCTAGTGGATCTTGAGCATGCTTTCTCAACACAGATTGCCAACATTCCTCCACAAATCCAACTAACTTTCCTCAACATTTACCTTCATCTCTCTCTACTCTCTCTCTCTCTCTCTCTCGCTCTCTCTCTCAACATTGACAGAATGGCTTCAGGCAAAGCTCGCGGCATTAAACGATCATCAGCAACTTCTAGTTATTCATCCGCAACCACAATAGTAATCTTCGTAGGCTTATCTGTATTAGGTTTATGGCTGCTCACCTCCAATTCCTTCGCACCACCGCAATCCTCCACCACCAAAACTCCCACACGTATAGCCTCCACGGGCCATACTCATCACTCCAACGAGCTCCCACAAACTCACCATAATCAAGACGACCCCTCTTATATTTCTGATCCTTCTAAAGGTGAGCGCCCTAATGATGACAAAGCTGATGAAACAGTGGAAATTGAAACAGAGACCAAGATTGAAAATGAAGAAATACAGACTGATGGTGGCGTTAAAACTGAAGCAACGCTCCCAGATCAGGTGGATCATCAGGACACGAAAGGATCACAAGAAAATAATGTCGCGGAAGAACAAGAGAAGCAAGCAGCGCTCGAGACTCAAACTTCAGAAGAAAGTTCCATGACTCAAAAACAACACGCAGAAGAGATAACGGAAGAAAATCCACATTCTGAAACCAAGGTGGAAACTAATGATCCAGAGAGCAGCGGGAATCATGGCGTCGAGGTGATAACGACTGAAGGTGGATCGCTAACTCAAAGTTCAGAAACCACACAAAATCAGATAACCGATGAAGATCAACAGCGAAGAATAGACGAGCATCAACAGCAAGAAGATGAACAGAATCAACAAAGACAGCAAGAAGCACAGTCAAAAGATCCTAATGGGGCAACAAGTCATGATCAAATCCAGCACGACGAGGCGTCCCTACATTCACACCAAACTGGCAGTAGTTCCCAGGAAACAGATGAACCCAATGCACACGCGGAAAATCAGGAAACTAAGCACGATTCTTTAGGGGAAGACAGAAACAAGGCTTCTCTAAGCCAGAAAATGAACGAGGAGAAAACTAACAACGGCGATGAGGCTTCAACTTCAAATGGAGACAACTCTGAGATACCTAAAGAATCCACTGAATCAAAGAAATCTTGGAGTACTCAAGCAAATCAGTCTGAGAATCAAAAGGAGAGACGAAAGACAGGATCAAATGATCAAGAAAGTAGCAACCATGGATACACATGGCTGCTGTGCAATGTAACAGCAGATGCAGACTACATACCTTGTTTGGATAATGAGAAAGTTATTGCAAACATACACAAAAGGACGCACCATGAGCATCGTGAGAGGCATTGCCCAGAGGATCCTCCAACTTGCTTGGTTCCCCTGCCACACGGGTATAAGAGAAGGATCGAATGGCCTCAAAGTAGAGACAAGGTATGGTCATCCATATAGCATTAAAACATCATGAAATTATCTCTACTATTGCTCCTTCGTTTCTAAGTACAACATATGGCAGATATGGTACAACAATATACCTCACACATCGCTGGCAGAATATAAGGGGCACCAGAACTGGGTAAAGGTGACTGGGGAATTCCTCAGTTTTCCAGGTGGTGGAACTCAATTTATTCATGGAGCACTACATTATATTGATTTTATACGCGAGGTAAATGATTATATGAACTATCTTAAACATCATGTAAAATTATATTACTTAAAAATTCTTGATTTGATTAATGAAGTCGATAATCATAATCTTGTATAGGCAGTACCTGATATTGCATGGGGAAAACACACCCGCGTAGTGTTGGATGTTGGCTGTGGAGTAGCCAGCTTTGGGGGCTATCTGTTTGACAGAGATGTTCTAACAATGTCTTTCGCCCCTAAAGATGAACATGAGGCCCAAGTCCAATTTGCCTTGGAAAGGGGCATACCAGCAATATCCGCTGTGATGGGATCTCAGAGATTGCCATTTCCTAGTAGAGTATTTGATGTTGTGCATTGTGCACGTTGCAGAGTCCCTTGGCATGCAGATGGTTAATTTTCAACTGAACTTGTCGTTTTACAAAAATTTCGCATTATGCTTCCGAAAACGTAAGTTTGCTCCAGTCCTTGCTAAATTTTGGTGTCTAAATGAAGGTGGTTCTCTACTTCTGGAGTTAAACAGAGTACTACGCCCTGGAGGGTACTTTGTATGGTCAGCAACTCCAGTGTATCAGAAGCTAGAAGAAGATGTACAGATATGGAAAGGTAGATGCTATCACAAATTTGGATGCACTTAGATACTTGCAAACTTTACAACATACTATTCTTTAAAATATATCCATTTTCTATGAATTATATTTCAATTATCTTCCATGTAGAAATGTCTCGTCTAACGGTATCCATGTGTTGGGAGCTAGTCACGATAAAAAAGGACAAACTCAATTCTATTGGTGCTGCTATCTATCAGAAACCAGACTCAAATGATTGCTATGAACGCAGAAAGCAAAAGGAACCCTTAATGTGCAAAACTGATGACGATCCTAATGCCGCATGGTGAGTATCCAATGGTTTCTCATCACAAACAAAAAGAGATTCAGAATGTTGCTACCTCAGCAGAGTGAAAAAAACTGATATTTCTATATTTTTACTGAAACTAATTAGGGAATTAGAAATGAGTAGAATGATATTTTTTCAGGTACATACCGTTGCAGTCATGCATGCACCGGATACCTACCCAAGAAAATGAGAGAGGCTCACAATGGCCAGAAGAGTGGCCTGAGCGATTGCAGACACCACCATACTGGCTTAACAAAACTCAGATGGGAATTTATGGAAAACCAGCTCCAGATGACTTCTCATCAGACTACGAACACTGGAAAAAGGTTGTCAGCACCATGTACATGAATGACCTGGGAATTAACTGGTCCGAAGTAAGAAATGTCATGGACTTGAGAGCAGTCTATGGAGGGTAAATAAAAATATAGTTGTTTCGTAAACATTCAAAGGCTTTAAATTTTGCCTTTAAATGATTACCAGTGAAATTTAACCAGGAAAAATTGCTTGCAGATTTGCTGCAGCACTAAAGGACCAAAACTTATGGGTAATGAATGTGGTGAACGTAGATTCTCCAGATACACTTCCCATAATCTACGAACGAGGCCTTTTTGGGATATATCATGATTGGTGTGAATCATTCAGCACATATCCCAGGACCTATGATCTCCTACATGCAGATCATCTTTTCTCAAGACTCAAAAAGAGGTACCTGTAGCAGTTCGTATTTCCATTTATACTGTTCAAAAATGCTGATTGATGCAACCATTTCTAGGTGCAAATTAGAGGTTGTCATGGCAGAGATTGACAGAATACTTAGACCAGGAGGCAAATTGATCATGCGTGATGAATCTAGCACAGTTGCAGAAGTAGAAGACTTTCTGAAGTCCCTCCATTGGGAAGTCTTCCTAAACCACTCGAAGAACCAAGAAGGAATACTCAGTGCTCAGAAATCCGACTGGCGGCCAACTAGTTATGCAGATCCATCTTGATTGGAAGGAAGAATAGCATCAAAGACGCCATGAAGCAGAGTATCTAAAGGGGGCAAGAACCTCTCCCTCTGAGGACAAACATCTGATGACAATTACGATTCTAAATCTTCTCTATTTTGAATAGTGGTTTCTGAATCATCTCCCAAAATACAACAAAATTGGTGTTGTTACCATCAGTTTGTACTTTGTATTTCACTTTTTCACTTTCTTACTGAGGTGAACTACATGTTCCACCTTGAAGAGAAGAGCCGTGAATAAGTTCAGCTTTATGACCTATTTGTGAGCGTTGATGGTTGACCAATGTCTTCCACCTTTTTGTTCTCCAAAATTGCCTCTGTTTCATGTTCTCATTGTTCATGGCTAATTATTTAATTGTCAAGTTTCTTATAATTCGAGGACCTGAAGTTAACTAAGATTCTCTTAACAATTGTTGAATTTCTAAACCGAACCTAATCCCATGTAAACCATTATCCGCAAATGCTAACTAAGAAGACAGCTTATGAAGCTCCAAATTTCCAATATTTATTGTTCAAATTAGGGGTTGAATCCCATGATATATAAGAATTGGGGCGTCAATTGCAGAAAGAACCAAAACATTCTCAAAAATATAATCACTGCCAATCGAACAATTGGAAAAGAAAATGAATATAATGTACATTAATCCAGTGATAGCATACATCAAACCTGTCACGAAATCTTAGGATCAGCCTTGTGAAGCTTGTTGAATTCGTCCAGCTCCTCATAGTACACATCCCAAACGCACCTCACGCACCCGCTGCCGCAGCAATCCCCCGGCAACGGCTTCTCTGGCGGCGGAACGGCGGGAGTTAACTTTTCCAACTCTTTATCCTTCTCCTTTGTGCTTTTGCTGACTCCAAACGCCGTCGTATCAGCCTGCCCCTGCGAGGCATCCTTGTTCTTCCTTTCTTCGGCCATTTTGCGGTGGTTCTCTGCGATGGAGAAGGATTCTGTTGCTTGATTGAACCTGAAATTGTTCCGACTGGTGGTGATACGTCGGATGGTGAGATCTCTTAGAGGCATGGCAAGATCAGATCGGCGGCGAACATTATGTTGGTGGAGGCGGCGGAGATTGGTAGTTGCTGGTGGCGATGATACGGAGGAGGAATAATGATGTGTTTGGGTGGTGTACAAGGATGAGGTAGTTTTCATCTCCAATTATGCCACTGCCAACTCTTCACTTTTGACCAATCACGCCTCAAATTGCCATTTTCAACTTTTTATTTTAATTTTTTTTCCTTTCCTGTTACTATCACAATTTACCAAAAATACCTAATATTACTTTCTTTTATTCTCGATTTATTTTTTGTCATTATTGAACGGAAATGATTTGTATGACACAAGTGTCTATGGCATTTTTGTAAATAAATTATTATTAAATTAATTTTATTAATTTCCAATAATTATGTGATTATTTGAAAGGGCTAATCTACTCTATACCGCCAAAATAGAAACAAAGGTTGAAAATTAACTTAAAATTTGAATTTCAAAATTTAAAATTCAAATTTGAGTATAATTTAAGTAAGTTTTTGATTTATATCAAAACTCAACTAATCTCAACCGAGTAGATATGTCTTTGAGTCTTCTAGTTTAAAACTCATTGTTTGAGCATAAGGTTTTTACCTTTACAAGACTCAAACTGAAGAAGCAATTGCGGATAAAGTTCGACTGATCAAGTCAGATAAAGTCATAGTTGACTTCGGAACTTGAGCAACACAATTAGGTCATCAGTTGTGCTCTAAACCATGGCAGTCATAAGTGAGTAGAATTCTGAAGTTAAGACTTATATCAGGGTTCAAATTCAAACAACACAAGATCACGTGAAAGCAGGACAGACTATCATTTCCTTAAATAGGCCGACACAGAAGTGCGAGAAAATTTCATAACATTTTTTAAGGTCACAAGTCTAAGAAATCTTCCTTTTCTTTGTGCTCTGTTCTTAGCTTTCATGTAACACCTTTTCTTTGATATGGTCTTCAAAGATTTTCCCTTGCATCCCTAAGCCCACTCATTCTTCAGAGTTCGAGAGATTTAGTCTTAGAAGAGAAGTCACCACTTTCAGTGTGTTGATTTCTTAGTTGAAAAAACCCCACAAACCCTTTTCCATACCATAACCCGGTTTACAAGTTTTAGATCTCTGTGTACCCGTAAACAAAGAAGTTAGGTTTTATTTGAACCCGTAATAAGATATGTTAGGTTTTGTTAAGCTCGTAAATCATTTGTCTAAGGTTGCTTGAACCTGCAATCCAAGTGGTACGTCGAATTGTACGCGTAAACAACTAGTGGATTACCAACAAAGAAGCTAGTCGTGGACATAGGAGTTCGACTCCGAACCACGTAAAAACTCTCGTGTTTTTCCTTACAGTTTATTTATTGTTTTATTCACTAACTGCAAACTAACCTAACCAAACATATTTACAAAGTGCAAAAACTCATCTTTGCGAACTTGACCTTTGCATAAGGTCAAGACAAGACGTCTTTATTATTATTATTATTATTATTATTATTATATTATTATTATTATTATTATACCCTTAATAGTTAATTAGTATAATAATATTAAATTATAATTAAATAATATTATTATTTAATATTATAATAATTATGTTATTACAAAATAATTCTAATAATTTATTTAATAATATGAAATAATAATATTATTTAATTATAATTTAATATTATTATACTAATTGACTGTTAAGGGTATTATAATATTAAACCAATTATAAATAATATTCATTATTATTATATATTATTATTGTTATTATTGTAATCAGTATAAAAATTATTATTATTACTATTATTAATATTATTATAATTAATATTATTACACATATCAATTATTAATAATAAATAATGTTAAAATAAATTTAGTATTTATTTATTTAATATTATAATAATTATTAAATTAATTAATAATTAAAAAAAATTATTCTATTCCTTTTGTATACCAGCCATAGGAATATCATTCATCATTCTATTCCATTCTCGTCTTCATTGCATTACAAAAATCATTCTATTCCTACTTTATTCCATTCATTTGTACCAATCATCATCGAATAATACTACTTATATACTGTTTTATTGTGCGTCTCTTAAGTTTTGTTGTTTTTGCAATGTCTTTTTAGTATATTCTGCAAATCAAAAAGGTAAACTATAAAAGGATCACAATATTTATTCAACATTATAATTCTATATATGTAAATCACAAAAACAATATTTCAGTTAGCTCACCAAAAAACAAGGAAATTTTCAGAATTAATTTTATCCCGTTTAGTTTTCGATTTTACGTATAAATTGGTTTGTTTTGTTACCTACTACCTAGAAATGACATCGTTAATTAATGGGTACTTTATTATTTTCTATCACTAAAGTCTTGAAAATCTCGAAGTGTTTTTTTTTTAACATGGAGAGGGGAAACGGGAAAGTTGAATGCAATAACTTGTTGTTTACAGTCTGAAGCTGCAATCTCATATACATGTTAATATCCCAAATTCAATAGAATAAATACACAACATTATTTCCATTAAAAAGTTAGTATGAATTATCTTTCTTTTTTAGAAACTATTGTACCCCAACAATGCATGAAAAGCACTTTACGATTTTTTATACGATATATCATTTGCAAAAAATCTTAGTACCATCAAATTGAAAGTGTATGCATGTGCAAGGAAAAACAAATATGAAAGTACTAAATTAACAAAAATCAAAAGTCTATATATAGACAAACTAACGGGCAATCAGTAGTTATTGATGAAATCGACGCGATAACTATGAATCATGAAGAAATTTAATTTTTGATTGTCTTTGCTTTGCGGAGATGAGGCGAAAATTAATAAATATTGCATCATGCATTTTCTTTAGAATTTGCATAGACAAAATGGATGAAAAATAAATGAGCAATCAAACTAAATGAGCAATTAATTGTATTAATATTTGATAAAACTGAAAATTTAGGCGGGAAACCCTTCTCCAAGCTTCTTTATGTTAGTTTATTAGTAAATAAATATAGATTTATGAATGATCTTGGAGAGCAAATTGCCAATCTTGACTTCTGAATATTGTCTCTTGCTGATTTGGATAATTAATAAAAGTTTGGTTTTTTCTTCAAAAAAAAGGTTAACTTGAAGTATATCTCATGTATTGATAAAAGTTTTATTGAAAGGAAAATACTAGTACTACTACTATTTATTAACTTTATACAATAATTTTTCTAAATTTAATTGTTTGAACTCTAACACGACTTACATCACGTACACAACATAATCTATAAAAATACGGACACGGTACAAACACGACACGACACAAATATGTCACAATTCTTTGGTGTTGATATGATATGTTAATAAATTTAAATCTAGACTATGATCAAATTACCAATTACTAATATTACTAATAATGCTAATAATTGATACAGTCTTCATCTCCTCTAGCTGATTTTCTTTGAAATTTTATGTCAATCTAACCTAAGGCAAATACTTGTGTGAGATGGGTCTCACAATGTGAGACGTGAGACCGGGTCGATCCAATCCGGATCTAGGTTGGACCCAAGTTGACCCGGTCAAATCCGTTGAATTTTTTTTCGATTTCATTTTTTCAATCAGCCATATGCACCGCAAAATGTATCTGTCACAACCCCAAATCCCGAGGGACGGCAGAAGTCGGGGTGCGACTGGGGTTGGATTAAAGAAGCGGGGAAGAAGGAGGCTAACTGACTAAACATACATGAAAGGCATCAAATAAACCATGAACAAGACTTGAATATAAATAAGAAAGAGTTAATCGCTAAGGATTACTCGACAAAAGTACACAGAAGAAACTAAGTTCATATTTACAGACTTAAACTACAGTGTATTGTTCAAAAGTACATAATCAAACAGACTTAGAGTTCCGCAGCGGAAGAGCTCTAACTAAAGCATCATATCTTTCAACTCAACATCAACCGTTGCCGCTCACCGTCGCTTCAACCTGCACATTTAGAAAACAATGCAGGGCTAAGTACAAACGTACTTAGTGGGCACGATGCCGAAATCATAATCATAAGTATAGATAAATATGGCATTTCATAATTGTAGCACATCGGGGTTTTATTGAAAAGAACCCGTGTCTACTAAACATTTTCTGACTCTTTTCTCAAATTAGCTTTCAAGCATTTTTCTGGTATGTTTCGTTCAATTTTGACCAAATCTCATTCACCGTGGCTGGTACCCCTGAACAGGATAACACATACACCACAGGTTACAAAGTGCACTAACTCTGGAAAGCACTTAGCAGCTAACTCAGAGCCGATCGTTAGTTAACCTAGTTAGATTAACTCTAAATCTGGAAAACACAAATGTTAACTCAGATAGGTAAAAGAGAACTCACATAAAACATAAAACAGTTCATGCCATAATATCACTTTGAAAACACAGATATCAAAGCGATAAAGAAAGATTTTCCGAGCATTGCTCGTTTTATTTTATATATAAAAGCTCACCTCGTAATACAGAACTAAAAGTAATAGCTTCCAAACTTCGGATCTTCCGTCCTTTCTTTACAGTTGGCTTCCTCCTTCATCGTAAAATAATAATACTTAAAAACAGGTCGTAAAAGATAATCGATCAAAGAGAATCAAAATAAGTTTTAGCCGTTTCATTCTTTAGGCATTTGCACGCTTACTAGATTCATTTTACTTAAACGGGAATGAGACTCGTACAAATCCCGTTTAGAACTCGGAAGGTCTCATACTCGACTCTTAGGTCAGTAGAGAGGGTAGTCGATAGCTTAATACGACTTAGAAGATCATAAGGAACTAAGTTGGAAAGAATCAACTTAGGAAAATTTTACGTTTTAGTTCATTAAACAACTTATGAATTTTCTCGCTTACTACTTCTTTATTTGAATGGATAAGAGATGAGACCTCGACTGGTTTTTAACCCTCAAAGCTCCATACTTGACTCTAGGGTCAGTAGGAAGATATTCGTTAGCTATTACGGCTTAAACGATCGAAAGAAACTAAGTTGTGAACGAAACAACTTAGGAGAATTGAAACTGAAATTTCACTGCGCAATCCAGTGACTCTGGGGACTGCCCAAAACAGAGGATCTGGAAAGAGGGGATGAGCCCTGTTCCGTTGGAAAGTTTGGGATGTCTAGTTTACGCTCCAATTTACGGATCGCAAATCCGATAAACGAGCTAAAAATTATTACAGTTTCCGGAGAGGGTCGCAAAACTGCCGCGATAACCCTAGTTGCTCGATAGATTCGACGTATAACGTCTTAGGTTCGTTCTAAGCTCTCGAATTCGATTTCTTTAGAAACTGGACCCTCAAGGCAGTCATCACGTACTCCCGTACGTGGTGAACTTCTTCTCAAAACTCGCTCAATAGCACGACGTTCTAAACGTCGGCTTTCAACTAACAATTACTAAACCAACAATTTATGAAATTCGCGTTCTAGTTCTCGACTATAACCATAGCTCATATTATATTAGTTCGAAAGCTCATGACATCAACTACAAAGTTGTTCTCAAGTCCATCATAGATAAAAATATCAAATTAGAATTCTCATTCGACTTCTCGGTTATTAGTTACGTCTAGTTGTTCGTCTCTTATGAAATTTTCAAAGTTGTCGGATTCCGTTCAAATTTTACGTCATTAAACTACATCTAACGAGAATCACTTTTATGCATACAATCATCTCATACCAATACTATATTTCAACTTATAACGTGTTATTCGTCTCTTACATTCCAATGAATATTTTTAGAAAAATCTAATTAAATTCCCATAATCAATTAACATCAACTACAACATAATTCCATCATCAATTCATCAACTAAATTCAACACATGAAAACCCCTAATTGTCTAGTAATTTTCGGTATTTATATATATATTAAGAGAGTGATTTTCTTCTCCAATTAACACCATTTATTCATTAATCATCCTATTATAACAACAATTAATCAATTGCAAATCCAATTTCATCTAACATGCATAAATCCCCAAATTCAAACTCAAACCCTAAATCGGTTTTCACAAAACATGGGGCTTTCGATTCCTCTTTGTTCTAATCACCAATTAAACACCTCTTAGGCATGAATCTATCATCAATTGAAGAAATCTAAAATCCTACTAAATAACCCTAAATTTTTGGTATTTATGGAGAGATTAGGGTTCTTGATTTTGTTCAATTCTAAACCCTAATTAACCTATCTAACACATCCAATTTTATTAATTCAAGATCAAATCATCTAAATCAATACTCTAATTTTCGATCAAAAAGAAAAAAAAAGAAAAAAAAAAGAAGAGGATGATGGATGGATAGAAGTATAGAGGAGAGGATTACCTTGCTAATTAGTGAAAGAAGTATTAGGTTTGGATGGATGAATGATGTCTTGTGTGTTTCTCCTTCAAGTTCTTGAAGCTTTCTTCAATGGAGGATAAAAGATGACGATGGGAGAAGGAGATGATGGGGCTGCCGATTTTGGTGTGTGGGAGGGAGAGAGAGATGGATTTAAATGTTAACTTAGGTTATAAGACTTAATAGGTGTAAAGTAGTGAATAGTAATACATTAGGTGTCCCTTAATATAACATTATAAAATGAAATATCTACCAATGTGAGAGGGGGAGGTCGGTCAAGGTGAGAAAAAAAAAAAGAAAACTACGCGCTTTTCAGGCGCGATCCGACGTTACGGAAATCGAACGACGAAAAACGTCGCTCGGCACAAAATCGTCGCGATCCGATTCGACCGAAAATTTTAACGTACGAAACTTAATCGGAAAATAAAATTATAAAATTTATTTTGACAAAAACTCGGGACGACACAGTCCGAGTTTTGTCCGGAAAATTATAAAAATGAACTTTCTCGGGCGAGTTCGTATCGCGATTTCGTGAATGTAAAAATCAGACGGTTTTCCGTTCTGAGTTCACGAACTAAAAACTTTTCGTACGCGCTAACCCTAAATACAGTAGTCGTCTAGCTGACTTCCGTAATTTATTTTCGGAAACGGATTCGACCGTTAGTCTTAGAATTCAAAATCGTAAACTTAGGCGTGCAAAGCCATTTATTTAATTAGCTTTAAAATTTTAAGATCGTAAGGAATTTATGGGGCATTACAGTATCCATATGCACAACTATGTTCATCGAGATGCACCACGTTGTGTTTCCATATGCACAACCATTATTTTTCGATTTTTTTTAATTTCCAAATTTATTTTTCTCTCTTTTTTTTGTTTGCCTCTTCTTTTTTTGGTCAATATTCGAGCGATGGGAGTCGAAGGTTGCGGAGCGAGCCGAAAAATCCAAATTGTTGCCCGACGATTATCCTTTTATTAGTAATCGGAGTCGAAGGCGGAGTCGAAGGCTCCGCCAAGAAAAAAATAACAAAAAAAAAGAAAAGAAAAAAAATGTAAATAAAAAAATTGGAAAAAATAAATAAATTGGTGCATATCAAATACTCTTTGTTGTGCATATCATTATATAGTACAATCTATTCTATACCTATTATAAAAGAGCGGATTCTTACAAAATTTAATTTACCTAATATATCCCTCTTATTATAACTATTATAAGGGCAATATTGAAATTTTTTTTATCAAGTATATATATAATCTATCTCAATAACGTCCTAATCATAATATATTCTATCCACTAACGAGCATATATATATATATATATATCCTAATTATATATATATATATATATATATATTCTATCTCACTAACGTCAAATAGTTATATAGTATTAAATAACATATTCCTAATCATATTACAAATAAAAAAAAATAGTTATATATTCTATCTCACTAACGAGCATATATATCCTAATTATATATATTTTCTATCTCATAAATAATATATTTCTAATCATATTAGAAATAAGAAAAAATAGTTATATATTAAATAGTATATTCATCTATCTTATTGTGTTGTCCACGGTTCATTAGCATATATATCCTAATTACACTAGGAATAAGAATATATTAAATAGCATATATATTTATCTTATTATCTTACCCAACCGTGTGTTTTGATATTGAAAGTTGGGGAGGGGGTTTTCCATTGATCCCACCTAATACATCTAAGACTTAGAGTTTTTCTTCGGTGAATATATATATATATATATATATATATATATATATATATATATATTAGGGTTTTAATCAACACAAATAATAGGGGCATAATAGTATTTATATCAATATTATTAATCGTTGTCTACCTAATTTTGTGGGATATGTATTCCATCACTTGACACTAAATGAATTATTGCTTCTTTTGTGGATTTTCATGCAACTGTTTCCAGATTTTTAAGTTTCACACCCATTCTAATATAATGTATTAATATATTAATTTCGTTTTTTACCTCGCTCACATGCACTATATGAGTAAAATAAATTAATAATTTTGCTACAAATAAATAAGATACATTGCGATAATAAACGTAATATGCAATAAATATTTTATTAAAATGCAACAAATAACACAAAAAAAAAATAACATAATATGCACTAAAAAAGAAAAATTCATTAATAAGTTTGCTACAAATAAATAAGATCCGTTGCAATAATAAACATAATATACAATAAAAGTTTTATTAAAATGCAACAAATAACACCAAAAAAAAACAATAACATAATACACAATAAAAAAGAAAATTGCATTAATAAGTTTGCTACAAAAACATTATAAAATCATAATAAACATAATATGCAATAAATAATTTATTAAAAAAACAATAAGTAATATGGAAATAACAATAACATAATATGCAATAAAATAGGAAAAACGCATTAAATTTTGCTACAAATGAATAAGAAGCATTATAAAGCAATAATAAATGTAATGTGCAATAAATAAAATATCAAAATGCAACAAGTAATCCAAAAAGAAACAATCACATAATATGAAATAAAAAATAAAGAAAAATACATTAATTTTTGCTACAAGTATAAAGCAATAATAAATGTAACATGCAATAAAAAAATTATTAAAATACGAACAAAAAAAAAACATAATAAAAAGGATTGGTCGAGATATAAATTTGATGTGATCTGTTTGCTTAAATCATGAAAAGATACGTATTGAAATTCTCAAACGTAATTTGGGAAAATATATAGTTATTGTGTTTTACTAGAAAATCCTTTTAACATTAATCATGGTAAATCGTTTATGTATCTCTAATCAATCATATCCATTCAAATATTTGAAATCAATGATATAGATTTATTTCTATTTAATTCATGAGGAATCATTTCTATATATATATATATATATATATATATATATATATATATATAGATGCATTCTAGTGAAAAACCCCCTTATCCTAAAAAATGAGAATTAATCTCAACCACACATCTTTGCATGATGGATGGTCAAGATTTAATCCTAGTCAAAGCGGGTCAACCCTGATCAACACGGGTCAAACCGGGTCAACCCGTTGACTTTTTTTTCGATTTTTTTTTCCGAATTTCTTTTTATACTGTCAGGCCATATGCACCACACCGTGCATTCATACGCACCACACAGTGTGATGAGATGCACCACTAAGTGTATTGAGAAGCACCAAATTTTCAGTTTTTTTTTTTCGAATTTTTTTTATACTATCAGGCCATATGCACCACACCGTGCATTCATATGCACCACACAGTGTGATGAGATGCACCACTAAGTGCATTGAGATGCACCAAATTTTCAGTTTTTTTTTTTTTTTTTTTTTTTTTTTTTACGGTCAGCCATATGCAACGCACTATATATTCATATGCACCACACAGTGTGATGAGATGCACCACTAAGTGCATTGAGATGCATATGATTTTTTTTGCATATATTTTTTCCCGACTCCGCCTTCGGCTCCGATTTTACGGCTCCGCCTGCGGCTCCGATTTTACGGCTCCGTCTTCGCTCCGATTACTAATATAAGGATAATCGTCGGGCAACAATTTAGACTTTTTCGGCTTGCTCCGAGGCCTTCAGCTCCCCTCGCTCGAATCTTGACCAAAGAAGAAGCGGCAAACAAAAAACGAAGAGGCAAACAAAAAAATGGGGGAAAATAAATCTGAAAATTAAAAAAAAAAAAAAATAGAAAAAAAAAACAAACAAAAATGTGGTGTATCTCGTTATATAGTGTGGTGCATATGAATACATGATGTGGTGCATATGAATACATGGTGTGGTGCATATGGATTGACAGTAAACAAAAAAAAAAAGTCGAAATTATGTTGCATCTCAATGCACTTAGTGGTGCATCTCGTTGTATGGTGTGGTGCATATGAATGCATGGTGCGGTGCATATGGCCTGACCGTAAAAGAAAAAAAATCGAAAAAAAGTCAACGGTTTGACCCGGGTTGACCAAGGTTGACCCGCTTTGACCAGGATCAAATCTTGACCATCCATCATGCAAAGATGTATGGTTGAGATTAATTCTCATTTTTTAGGATAAGGAGGGTTTTTATATGAACATAACTCTATATATATATATATATATATGGAGTGATTCCCATGCAAACAACTCTTAAAGTGAGAAATGAGAATAGATCTCCACCCTCCAAAATAAGAGATGGATGGCTAGATTTAATTGAAGAATTTAAGCTAGCAAAATTTAAAAATAAAGGCGGAGGGGTAATTTGGTCATTCAACAAAAGAAAATTAAATCTCTCCAACCTCTTTCCCGCATTCAATTCGCGCAGAAACCCATTTCTCAAAGCTCAAACACAAAATTGAAACCCAAAACTCAAACTCTCGATTCACACTTCAAAATCCAGAAAATCAACTAGAAAATTCCTAATTTCTAATTGATAACACCGATAATAATCATATTGAAGGGAGTAAACCAGAAATCGAGGTTGAAATCATACATTTTGTGTGACTTTCGACAATTTCTGACCGAATCAAAGTATACTCAAGTGGTGAAGAACAATGTCGTCTCAGAAAAATTCTGAAGGTTAGTTAATTGAGAGGAATTTGTTTATATATTGTTTCTGTGCATTAATATTTTGTTTTCGATTGATTTTTTTTTACTTTGAGTTTTCAGTTCTGATTTCCTGTTTGTTGGGGGTGATTCATCGAGTTCATTTTAATTTTCCAAGTGGTGTTGCTAGCAAGTGGTTGTTTATAGAATGATTTGTTAACATAGTTGTTGATATTGCTATTTTAAGTGACTATTGTATGTTAGTGATTTTTTAGTACAGTGTGAACTATTGTATATTAGTGATTTTTTAGTACTAATTATCAGTATCTGAGACAAGATTCTATAAATGTATGATTTGTTCTGTGTAAATAATTCATTGTGGTGCATGTGAGTAAACCTTTTTGTGCATTTGTGTAGGCTATTTTGTGCATCTAGGGAGGTTTATAATAAATCTGTTTTGATGTATTATAGGAAGCTGATGCTACATTGTGTATATAATTCATTGTGGTGCATGTTAGTTTTTTGGTGCATGTGAGTAAACCTTTTTGTGCATTTGTGTAGGCTATTTTGTGCATCTAGGGAGGTTTATAATAAATCTGTTTTAATGTATTATAGGAAGCTGATGATACATGATTTGTTTTGTGTAATTAATTTATTCTGGTGCATGTGAGTATGACTTTTTGTGCATTTGTGTATGCTATTTGGTGCATCTAGGCAGGTTGATAATAAATATGTTTTGATGTATTATGTGTATTTGACATTTGATCAAGAAAAATAACTATGTAGTCTATTTCTGATTTTAATAATAAATCTACTGACAACTAACATTTATGAGTCTTTGTTGCATCAGTGAGAACCAAAACCTGTCATGATAAAAAAAGGAAGACAGTAGAAATTGAATACGATGATAGTGATCTTGAGGAAACACCTGTGGTCGATAAAAAGAAGAAGAAAACATTGGCTATTCGAGGACAAGGGAGCAAACAAACTCAGAAAATAGGGCGAACGAGCAAAGATGCTAAGAATGAAGAAGGGGGCAAAATTGTTGAGAAAAAAACCAACAAAAGGGTAATAAAGCAGAAAACTATGGCAACTAAGCGACAGGAATTGATCAAGATGATCAAAGAGCTTCCCACTTTAAAAATAAGGACAACAGTCAAGTGCCTTTTTGAAGCTATAAAAGAGCTTGAAGAAGAATAGAAAAAAGCTGTAAAAGACATGGGATTTGGGCCTTTGTTGGAGCTAAGTGTAGAAAGGATTCCTTCTAAACTAGCATACTGGCTAGTTGAGAACTTTGATCCGGCAAGCTGTGACCTCATGCTTAGTGATGGCAGAAGATTGCACATAGATGAGGAGGATGTGTACAGAGTATTTGGATTCCCAAGAGGGAAAAGAAATATCGTCCCAGTTCATAGAAGCATCAATACAAAAATAGCTAAAGAGTGGAAAGCTATTTTGCCAGGAGGGGAAAAATGGATGGTCAATGGGAAAGATGTAGTCAACATGATCAAGAAACTGAAAGATGGAGGCATTTGGTTCAAAAGGAACTTCTTGATCCTGATGGCATCTACATTGATTGAGGGGATCCCAACTGGATACATATTTCCTTTCATAATGAATTGTTTGGAAGATATGGAGAAAATAGAAAGATGGGATTGGTGTGGTTATGTAATAAAGAGTTTGGTCAGGAATACACTTGAATGGAAAGTAGATAAAACACAGCCATTTACTGGTCCGACATTATTCTTGATGGTACACTTTCTACACAATAACTGTTTATTTTTTACTTTTTTTTTTAGGTTAATTGCTAAATATTGTAATTGTTGTGCAGTTGGTGTATGTCGATAGAGTATCCGTATTCAACATAAGATTCAGCAGAGACTTCCCAACAATTGGCAACTGGGATTTTGAATCCTTGAGAGGCCATGAGGCAGATGAGGTGTCATACGGAGGATTTGGAAAAGGAGATCCGTTGGAAAGAATTCAAGTCGATTGTGAAACTTCATCACAGATTGAAAAAAGGATAAAAGGCAAGGGAAAATAAGCAATGAAGGAAGGACGAAAAGCACGCAAGAAGCCAGAAGTCAGTGTGCATACGTATGCACACAATATGGTTGATAAAGCGCAAAGGCTTGCCAAAAATATGGTTGAGTTGTACAACATGATTCAAGATGCATCACAAGAAGCTGTACAAACTCCAAGCTTCAGAAAATCTCATGAAGCATTGCACATGCTGATTGGAAATGTCGAGCAACCATCATCTCAACCAGCATCTCAACCAGCTCCTGAAGAAGCAGACAAAGATAAGTAAAAAGTGAATGATTGGGAAGATGAAGATTTCTGGAGCAACGAGGAATTTGTCAAAGGTATGGTAGCAATTCAAGAGGCTGCCAAGAAAAAGTTAGAGTATATGGAGTATGTCAAGGGCATGCCAAGCTTCAGCCTTGGATTGTCGCCAGAGATTGGAAGGTTTGGAGATTTTCATAACGATAAGGTAATTCAAACTGATGCATCTAACTATTTGATTTTGTGCATGTAATTTTGTTATTTGGTGCATCTAAGTATTTAATATGCTACATATGTACAACTGACAAGTTTCATATATGTACATGATGACAATCAAACAATGCAAGGTGATGAAGATGTTTTTGAAAAAAATTACAACAGCAATGACGAAGCTGAAGAATTGACAACAAATTTGGTATGATTGTGAATGACTTAATTCATAAATAAGTTTTTCAAATTAGTTTATTAATATAAATAATATTGAGTTATATTATAATGTTTATAGGATGAACAAGGAAAACAGGATGAAAAAGAAAAGGAGAAAGCAGAAGAACATGAGCATAGAGAAGAAGAGTACAGAGAAGAACAAGGTGAAAAGAACAAGCCAGATGAAAGAGATGATGGAGATGACGAGGTAGTTATTTAGTTTATTGCATTTGTTACATATGAATCTTACTGTTTTTAAAAATGAAGAAGTTTTTAATACCATTTAAACCTTTTTGTGCATTTGTTTAGCCTATTATGTGCATCTGGGGAGGTTGATAATAAATCTGTTTAGATATTATTATAGGAAGCTGATGATACATGATTTATTTTGCGTAATTAATTCATTCTGGTGCATGTGAGTAAGGCTTTTTGTGCATTTGTGTAGGCTATTTGGTGCATTTAGGGAGGTTGATAATAAAACTGTTTTGATATATTACATGTATATGACATTTGATCAAGAAAAACAACTATGCAGTCTGTTTCTTATTTTAGTATCTATTGACTATTAACAATTATCATGATGCAGTTTGATGAAATAGATAAATATCATGATGATCGGTCAGAGATGGAGATAGATGTAGCAAATGTTCAGCTGGATGTAACAAATGTTGAGGTAGATGTAACGAACGTTGATGAAGTAATATGTCAGGTGCTTAAGGAGGTAGATGAAAATATGAAATCACAAGAAGCTGGAGATGATGAAAAAGACAAGCAAGCTCAAGCTGAAGAAGAAACAGAAATTGAAGAAAAAGAAGATATGCAAGAAGGAGATCAGAATACAGAAGAACAAGAAAAAGAAGACAATGCAAATGAGAAAGCTGAGGACGAAGGAGATAATGCTTTACAAAAGGTATTACTTGAAAAGTATATATAGATTATGTAGTTAATTGTTATACTGTAGTGCATCTAGTAATAGTATGCGGTGCATCTATTGAAGAAGTCTTGTGCATCTTCTAATAGCATGTGGTGCATCTACTCAATTTTTCACATACATTGCATATCTTTCCCTCATCATTATAATAATGCAGTGCATCTAGTAATAGTATGTTGTGCATCTATTGAAGAAGTCTTCTGCATCTACTCTATTTTTTTAATATATGTGTTTGGTATAACAATTGCAAAAATTAACAGGTTGGAACTCCAGAGAAGAAAGTGCAAGAAAAAAAAGGGAAACAACATGCTATGAAGTGCAGGAGCAAATCAAAGAGAAAAAAAACTGAAATATTGGGTTCTCCTTATAATAAAAGGCCAGTTAATATTTCAAACCTGAAGAAATATGAAAAGGAATTAACACTTTACAGTTGGCATATGTTAGAGAAAAGGTATGCACTGAATTTTTAGGGATTAAATTTCTGTTTTATATATTTGTATGTTAATTTATTCTCACATATATTTAATGAAACAGGAACACTCCAATGTTCAAATCTGGAGAAATTACACTCGATAGGCAAAAACTCCAGTCAATGGCACATGAAGCAATTGTTCACTGTGATGTGGTAGATGCATGGTCTGTAAAGCTGAATGATAGTGAAGCTACAAGATCTTCTCAATCACCAAAACGATTTTTTACCACAACAAGAGTTTGTGTAAGTTAATTATCTGTAATACATATATTATAACACGTTTTTGGGTCACAAATACTAATTTATTCAATTATATTTCAGAGAGATATAATGGTATCACGTCCAAGTTCGATGAAAGTCGATTCAATTATGTGTCATTTTGTAGAAAAATTAACACATGAAATTCAGAGCTATTCTCGTAATCCGGTTGAAGACATCGATATGGTATTTTGAAATAAATTATATATAAATACAACTATAATGATAATATTGATTATCATGATTAAATTATCTAATGCATTATTTGTTTTATGCAGTTTTTATTTCCTATATACAAAGAAAATCATTTCTTTATGATTTGTATTGATGTGAGGACTGGAAAAACGTTTGTTGTCGATCACAAAAATGACAAAGAATCAAACTGCTTGGAAGAGAAATATGGAGACATTCTCAATGAAATGGTAAATAAGTGAATACTTCATTAATATGTGCATGGGTTTGGTCTATTAGTGAACTGGGGTTATGAATAGATGAATTAGCGGTCCTTTAGCTGTTGATTGTGCTTTTTTCTTGCATAAATGCATGAACATGATCACTGTTCTCTCATTCCTACGTTATGTTTTGTGATCACTGTTTTCTCCTTGATATGTTATATTTTCTGGAATCTGAGAATTAAGATATTTTGCAGAAGGAAATGTTCAATTATTTCTTGATTGAACAAAATTTAAAATCAAAAGTAAAAACACTAAAGAATGGCAAATACAACATTGTCAACATGAAATGGGGAGATGAGCACAACAAAAGAGATAGTGCAATATTTACAATGAGACACATGGAAACTTTCATGGGAGACCCAATAATCAGCTGGAGGGCAGGGCTCACAAAGAAATCACCAAAACAAATTCAAATGCTTCGAGTGAAGTATTGTGCAGCTATTCTAGCTTGCAACCAGAACACACTCAAAGATGAAATTAAAGTAGGAGCTCAGTTCTATTACAAGGATTTGGATGAAAAAAAAGAATTTCATATTGAGAAGTTTTTATTGGAATGTTGACTTCAAACAACTGTTAGAAACTGAAAATATAATAGGAAGTTGAAATAGTTGTAAGTAATATTTTGAACTACTTTCTACAATGCATTGAAGTTGAACTAGTTGTATGTAATGATTTGAACTACTTTCTACAATGCATTTTGATATTTTGGAATAGTTTATATGGTATAAATGATATGTTATTTACTAAAATGATGATAAGATATTGTGATTGCTTAGTTGTCAATAGTACAATTGCATGATATGTAGAAGATTATGTACTTAATTGTTATACTGTAGTGCATCTATTGAAGAAGTATTGTGCATCTTCTAATAGCAAGTGGTGCATCTATTGAAGAAGTCTTGTGCATCTTCTAATAGCAAGTGGTGCATCTATTGAAGAAGTCTTGTGCATCTTCTAATAGCATGTGGTGCATATACTCAATTTTCCACATACATTGCATAGCTTTCCCTCATAGTATGTGGTTCTTTTAATTTTAATTTCTTGTAATTAACTTAAATTGTAACATTATATATTATTAAAATGCATTATAAATAAAATAAAGCGGCAAAACAAAAAAATGAAGCGGCAAACAAAAAAATGAAGCGGCAAAAAAAAAAATATTTGAAAATTACAGAAAAATTAAATCAGGGACATGCGAGCCGGGCACGTGCACCACATATGCAGCTCACACACGGTAACATAGGGTCCGATGTGACACCTCTAATATTGCGGCTCCGCCTTCGGCTCCAATTTTACGGCTCCGCCCTTGGCTCCGATTTTACGGCTCCGCCTTCGGCTCCGATTTTACGGCTCCGCCTTAGTCTCCGATTTTACGGTTCCGCCTTCACTCCGATTACTAATATAAGGATAATCGGCGGGCAACAATTTGGACTTTTTCGGCTCGCTCTGAGGCCTTCGGCTCCCCTCGCTCGAATCTTGACCAAAGAAGAAGCGGCAAACAAAAAAAATGAAGCGGCAAAACAAAGAAATGAAGCGGCAAAACAAAAAAATAAATCGGCAAACAAAAATATTTGAAAATTATAGAAAAATTAATTCAGGGATATGGGAGCCGGGCACATGCACCACATATGTGACTCACAGACAGTCAAATGGGGTCTGACGTGACACCTCTAAATTTACGGCTCCGCCTTCGGCTCCGATTTTACGGCTCCGCCTTCGCTCCGATTACTAATATAAGGATAATCGGCGGGCAACAATTTGGACTTTTTCGGCTCGCTCCGAGGCCTTCGGCTCCCCTCGCTTGAATCTTGACCAAAGAAGAAGCGGCAAACAAAAAAATGAAGCGGCAAACAAAAAAAATAAAGCGGCAAACAAAAATATTTGAAAATTATAGAAAAATTAAATCAGGAATATGGGAGCCGGGCACGTGCACCACATATGCGGCTCACAGATAGTCACATGGGGTCTGACGTGACACGTCTGAATTTACGGCTCCGCCTTCGGCTCCGATTTTACGGGTCCGCCTTCGGCTTCAATTTTACGGCTCCGCCTTCGCTCCGATTACTAATATAAGGATAATCGGCGGGCAACAATTTGGACTTTTTCGGCTCGCTCCGAGGCCTTCAGCTCCCCTCGCTCGAATCTTGACCAAAGAAGAAGCGGCAAACAAAAAATATGAAGCGGCAAACAAAAAAATGAAGTGTCAAAACAAAAAAATTGAAAATTAAAAAATAAAAATTTAAATTAAATCAAGCGTGTGCACTGCACATGCGGCTCACACCCTGTCACATAGGGTGGGTGCCTTCTATTTGATGTCTCCGCCTTCGGCTTAGATTTTAAGGCTCCGACTTTTGCTCCGATTTCTAATATAAAGATAATCGTTGGGTAATAATTTAGATTTTTTTGGCTCGTTTTGCGGCCTTCAGCTCCCCTGACTCTAATCTTGACGAAATAAGAAGCGGCAAACATTAAAATGAAGCGGCAAAAAAATTTTGAAAATTAAAAAAAAAAAAAAACAAAAAAAATTAAAAGAAATCGGGCGCATAGGAACCGGGCACGTGCAATGCATAACACCCCAAACTTTGTCATCTGCGGTGCGACCTATTGAATTGAAGTATTTTTGTTTGGTAATAATAAACCAAAATTCACGATTTATAAATTTTTAAAACTTGAATATAATCAGAATTTGAAAAAAAAATATAAATTAAATTATCAAAATTTGACGCGTATATTGCATGCAGGCCCCACAACCTGTCGAATGGATTGTGACCGAGCACATTCAAGCATTTGCGTTATGCAATAATGAATAATAATTTGGTATTTAAAAAAAATTTTAAAATTAGAAAATAATGAGAATTCCAAAAAAGAAATTAAAAATTATAGTGAGCATGTGGTGCATCTACATTTTTGAAGTTGTGCATCTACAATGTTGAATTTGTGCATCTACAATTTTGAATATGTGCATCTACAATGTTGAAGTTGTGCATCTAAATTTTTTTCAAATGTACCAATACTACTTGCAAAATCTAATAAGACATGGACATTGATTAGAAAAATAGAGAGGCAAGGCTGACAGAAATACTCAAACAACCATAATATACACCATTGCCAATTGAAAAACAAATTCTAGTCATTTACGCAGCGGATTCTGCGATCGAATGCCATTAGACAAAATTGCTCAATATGAAAAAATCCTTCTATCTACTGTAAAACCAGAATTACTAGAACCTGTAAAAAGACAATTAACTAAAAAAATAAAAATTGATCAACATATTAAACAGTTATTACAAGAAAGAACTTTAAACAATGTAAATAATGCTAAGCACAAAACGAATGTAATAATATGAATGAAAAAATGTTATTCCAAATTCAACAATGAGTATAACACATATAAAAAGTAAAAATATGATATTACTAGACTTTCTTTGGCCTATCACAATTACGCGAATCATGATTCACCATTTCCTTGCAATTGCCGCACCTTCTCTTTGGTTTACTCGCCTTTCTTATTACCGCCTCTTTTCTTGAAATCAACCTGCTACCGCTTCCTTTTGTCTTCACTGGATCAGGAGGGTGAACTGAGATGGATTCTGGAATCGAAGAGCCATAAAAGTTATCAAAAACCTTCTCCTTTCCATCAACAGATAATAAACTAGATCCACCATCCTTGCTATATTTTTCAGATAAAACCTTGAAATCTTCCAGTAACTCTGCCATAAGATGTACGTTGCCAGTAACTGATCCTACACATTTGTACATCTCAGAATACAACTGGCTATTGAGGAGGGTTTGCTGATCAAGATGGGCAGAACCATAACTACTTGTGTCAGTACAATTCAAAAAATCAGAACAAGCAAACTTAGACCACCTTCTTAACAAATATGCATCTGGAATCCTTTGCAAATTCATGTTCTTGAAGATAAAGAACATATGCTGACACAACAACCCATTTGTCACAAAATAGTTACAACTACACTTGACAAAATCTTCTACTAGATTGTGCACAACAGTAAATTTTCCACGAACCATGTCAGAAACCTCGCATGTCTTAGAATCAGCTTCACAATTCATATTCAACATGCAACAATGATTTACAGCAGCTAATATTTCCTTTTGAACCCCAGAAAACATCTGAAAAGTATAGACAGAAGCAGCATGTCTCTCAATCGACAGTCGTGTCTCAAGCTTTGGAAAACAAGACTCATCTACACTGCTCAACTGCTTGTGAACATGACGTTGAGAATCAATGGCACTAGCAAAATGCATAAAAAACTCAATCAAATTAGCATTCTTGTTCAAGTACTTTCGGAAGAAGCTATTTTCACTCTCCGACATAGAAGTGGTACGAAACAATCCACCCATAAACAGATCTCTAAAATAAGCTGGAATCCAGAAAAAACGAAGATCATACATAGCTGAAAACCAACTAATCTCAGACAGATCAAAATCCTCCATAATTTCATACCATTGTTGTTCAAAATCAGTAGGCTCAACAACTCCAGACCAAACAAGATCATTAAACTTCCGACAAAAAATAGCATCATTTCTCAAAGACGAAGGAATCTTATCAGCAACCTTGCACATAATATGCCACATACAAAAATGATGACGCGTGGTAGGCAAAGGAAAGATATTACCTACAGCAATTTTGATAGCTGGATCTTGATCTGTAATCAATATACTTGGCTTTTTCTTGTCCATACAACGCAAAAAATTCTCAAAAAGCCAAGTATACGAATCAGCATCCTCACTGGACAAAAGACCGGCAGCAAATGTCACACACCTCCCATGGTTATCCTTTCCAGTAAAGGGTGTGAATATGAGGTTGTACCTTGAAAAATATAACATGATACAGAAATTTTAGAAGAAATAGTAAGATTTTTAAAGATGAAGGTGCACAAGTAAATATTGACACATGCACAAATATTAATGAATAGATGCACCACAAGTAATAAACAGATGCACCACAAAACTTCAAGAGATGAAACACAAATGCTACAATTATTTGCAATCTACAATCATAAGATATTGAATAATGTATTCAGAATATAGGTATACGAAAAAAGTGGATTAAATGCTTACTTGTTCGTTGAATAAGTCGAGTCAAATGATACAACATCACCAAATAACTTGTAACTCTCAATCGAAAACTTATCCGCCCAAAACAATCGCTTCAACTTTTTCTCATCATCAACATCAAAATAATAGCAGAAACCAGGGCAAAACTCACTCTTTCTCTTAAGATTATCCAACACAATCTGAGCATCAACACCAAGAACATAAGCACGTAAATCACGAGAGAAATTCTTAAAATCAACACCAGTACAACCCACATTCTCATAACTACCAACCAACTCCTTAAAAAGACGGAAAGACTTCATCGGTCCTATATTGGATCTAGCACAATTCAAAATAAAAGCTTGATGTCCAAAATTTAGACGTCTATTGCCTTTCATGAACTGCTTGTAACCTTCAGACACAAGAGAATGAGTATGAGCCTCATTGAACCCAGTAATCATATACCCTCGAGATCCAGAATACCTAAACACAACGCGTGCCTTACAATTGAACCTCGAAGACATTCTTTTCCTTTTTTGTTTGCTACCATCTGAAGAAACATTGGTACTCTCACCTTCCCGATTGCACAAAACATATCTAAACATCGCTACACCACTTTCCTTGGTCAGAGTACCAAGCCGAGTTTCAAAACCACAAACACCAGCATAAATTTTATAAAATTTAACACCATCTTCCAAATTACTAAAGCATCGTCCAACATAAGGTTTCAGATCATCACTACACTCAGGAATATAAACACTAGAGTTCTCTTCAACACTAACAATACTTTGACAAATAGAATCTACAAAAAAACATACAACATGATTTAAAAACAGAGAATCCAAAGCCTAAAGATAATCAAAACATTAAGAGTTGCACAAGACAACACTCATAGATGCACAACAAAACACTCATAGATGCACCACACATAATAAACAGGTGCACCAAAATAAATTCCAACATGTATCAATCAGACAATTCATAAATAGTTGAACAATAATCGTGCATTATCTGTATACCCAATCAACAATTCTCAAGCATTACACAAATCAGTAAATTACAAAGAATCAGGAGCAAAACATAATAATAACAATTCAAAATCAATTTCTACATTATTCAACAATAATTTTAGAAATTACCTGTAGAATTGCACATGATGTATATACTCAATCAATCCAGAAATCAATAAAAGAATTATCAATAATATGTTGAGAGAATGTATGAGGTTGAACAAATTCTGCAATAAACATCACAAAAAATCAAAAACTACAGAACATCACCCAAACAATAATTAAAAAATGCAAAATATGCAAAATTAATTATATATATATATATCAAAAGTACCTACAGAATTCAGCTTATTTACTATTCCCGAGCAAATCAACAACAAAGTCAGAGTTAAACAATCGAACAAAAACAGGAAAAATCTGAGTTCGAATTCGACTAAGTAAGCTTAAGAATGAAAAATAATTCAAAAATATAGCGTACTTACTTGAGGGTAATAATCGAAACGATTAGAACAAGAAATAAGTTCATTGATCCATGAAGAATTGAAGATTGAATTCGAGGATGAAATCAAGCTGAGGAACCGATGAATTGAGGAAGAAGAAATCGTAAGCTGAGGGAGAAGAATAAAACAGATTTATTGAATAACATTTTTACCCTTCACATAACTAAAACACACGGTATTTGCTTCCATTAATTAGAATATGCGGGCTTAATTACAGCCATTGATTTTGTGGGATGGAGGGTGGAGATCTATTCTCATTTCTTAGGTTAAGTTTGATTCTCATATGATCTATCTCCTATATATATATATATATATATATATATATATATATATATATTGTATTATTGAATTGCAACCATTAAATCAGGACCTATAACAAAGTATTGTCATCAACATCAAATCCTTCTTTAGATTACAGTTTATAATTATTTATTCAAATATTTTGATCTATAATATGTGATATTATAAACTTATGCATATGAATCTTTTATAATATTATAGCTACAGATGTATATCGAAAGAGAAGACTTTTACATATGAAAAGGAAATATTCGAATTTAAAAAACGCATTGCAAATGTTATTTCATCTGATTCAAAATGCGGTGTTGCAAGATTAGAGTGAAAAAATCATACTTGCATCTACTAAAGTTCCGGTTGAGTTTTACGAATTGTTTACATATGAATCACAAGAGGCAGTTGATTTTCGAAGAAATATTCGTTTGTACAATTCAATATTCTCATTTACATCATTTGGTATAAAATTGGATAAAGAGATTGCATTTGCAAGACGAGAAATCTATACTTTTCGTGCACAAGGAATGATTTATCATGATCTCTCAAGATTGATCCCAAATGATATGAGTCCAAATTATTTTCAATTATACTTTTTTGAGACAGGGAATGAGGTTGATCAACATAATGAGTAGATTAAAAAATTCGAATATATCAGAAATGATGGTAAATAAACTTATAAAATTTTGGAGGTCAATTCATATGCTAAAGTTTTTAGAAGATTGAAGAATTGGCCTTCAATGGATACAGTTGAGCTTCATATATCTAAAAATGTGAATCTAGATCAACGAGTATATAACTCTCCAACTACGGATCAAGTTGTTGCTATATGGGTTGAAGGAAATAATGACAATATGTTATACATGCGAGATATTATAGTTCGTGCTCATTCAGGTGAAAGACATCGAGTAAAACATTATTATAGATGTTATGATCCATTGCAATATTCACTTCTTTTTCCAACAGGCGAAACTGGATGGCATTCAAATATTTTGAAGAATGTCGTTCCAAAGGCTACCACCAATGATATTAAAGCATATAGTAAGTTTTTAAAAATAGTTATTTGGGTTATTATATATATACACATATACATTTGATTATAACTGATTTCTTTTTTCATAATACATGTAGTAGATGTAGTTAGTTACTGTGTTGCTTTGTTTGCTTATGTGGTCATTGTTTCTTCTACGTTTTTTTAGGAATTCCAATTTTAAGCTTGCATTCTTATGAGAGTGCAAAAGTATGAAATGTTGCTAATTCTCATAGCTGACATGTGTTTTTATAACCAATCAAATAATGTCGTGTAGCTTATTGGCATGTTTCATTTATTTTAAATTCAAGATTTATTTTGTTAATTCATTACTATCATGTATGGTATATTATTATTTTGATATGAATGGAGTGATTCTTTTTACTACTCTTGATTTTAGTATACATTGAGTCATCGATTAATGTTGTAATATTAATATAGTAATATTAATTAGACAATTAATTGTTTATTTCTATGATTTATATATACATAGTTGTCAATGCGAGTGTTGCATTATTCAATTGAAATCCCTAGAAAATATCAATTAAAAGAGATTCTATGTTGGCTTATCACTTATTCAATATATTTAAATATTTATATTTCATAATTTTATACTTGTTCATGATGTCTCAATTCACAGCAGAGATGTTGGTGATATCTCTACAAGAATTAATATCGCAGACAATATTATTTCTACAGAAGAAGGTACGATAATTTTATAAATTTTCATAGAGAATGCATGCATTTATTAAATATTTATTCTATAAACTTTCAATAGTATTTCTATTTAGTCATATATTACTATTTTAAATCATTAAATACTATAATTCATAAGAATTTTTACGTTGTATAAAAGTTACAGGTAGAAGAAAATCGAGTGATGGATATGTCTCATGTAGAGAATATACTTGCTACAAGCTACAAATCAGAAATCCAAGACAATCTATGCTTTTATCAGCAGGAAGCTCATTACAACAGTTCGCAGTGGATATGTATATAAAATTTGAGACGACAAGATTGGATTTTATCCGTAAAAACCAATCAACCATGGTTGTATCAAGGAATCGTGGATAGTTTTTTTAAAGGAGAATTCAGAGGTAAGGAAGTTGGGAAAAGAATTGTTCTTCCTGCAACTTTTATAAGGGGTCCAAGAGATATGCGGCATAGATATCTTGATGCATTGACATTAGTACAAAAGTTTGGGAAATCAGATTTATTTATTACTGTAACGGCCCGCTACTCAGCCTATGCGGATAACCGGACTGTCACTTGAAACCGTAAAATAAACCGTTGACTTACATAACTTGACTTTGCAAAAAATGGGGATTTCGAAGGGAACCGAGGAGACTTCGTCAACTTGACATTACCCTAGCTTGGTCGTCTTGGGGTCAAAGTATGAGGACTTTGGCCCCGCACTGCAGAAGCGTCGATTAAGACTAACCGTAATCGGATTAGTCGAGTTTGAAGAAGCGTTGAGCTTGAGTTTGTAAATTAACATGCATTCAATAAAAGGGGAGATATCGATCCAAGTGATCGTCATCCGGAACATCTTTAATGCCAACATACCTCCATCTCGATCGTTCACTCAACCTGTTTTGAAAAAGAAAAACATTTTGTGCTGAGTACTTTTGGTACTCAGTCAAGTTCTTGCCCCTTTTTGAAAAACGTTTTACAGAAACATTTGAAAGATAAAGCATGCTCATTTTGTATACAAGGGCAATAACTTAAAAAGGAAAACATTTAACTCATGCATACTTCAAAACATTTTAACTTAACCTTGCGCGCATCATAGCTCGCCTACCGTGTTACCTTCCCCGATTCTTCGAGTGGGGAGCCACTCCCACTCTCTGAACCGTCATAAGTACATGTGTGCGTACTACTTGGGGTGTACTGGTCCCAAGGCCGATCGAAGACAATGGTAAACACGAGTAGTGAGCAAAAACATTTAGCATGCATTATCACTTTTTCATGAAAGCAGTTAGGGCTTAATAACCCGAAAGTTACCTCTGTGGTGGGGCTTATAACCCACAATTTGAAAACAGAACCCACCTCTTGTCCTTGACGTGTGGATTTCCTCTTGCGTCCCTAGCTCTTGGTGTCTCCTACAAGACAATCTAGATTCTTAAACATTTGACTCTAGGGGTCAATTAGTCTATCGATAATTCTAAAGGTCAACCTATTCCCGGTCTTTAGCATTTGAAATTGGAAATTATTTAAGGCATTGCCTTGATGTTTTTATAGAAATCGTAGCATAAATCATTTGTTAAGACATGCATCTTAGAATTAAATCAAAACTTAATTTTGAAAATATGTCGTGTATGAAATGTCATGTCATGATTTGTCATGATTCTTATAAGTATGCATGTCACATAATTAACCATGTATGATATCATACCTTACTTATATAATTAAACTCATGCATACGTGTCATATCATTTAATCATGTCACATTTAATTAGCATGTTTCAACAAGTATACTTAAGCAATATAGCACATACTTTTCATCATATTCTTAGTTAATTAATCTCAATTAATTAGCACATATTTAGGTAATTAATCCACTCATGATCAATTATCACATAAATAATTAATTAAAAGAAAATTAATTAATTAATAACATAGAAATAATTAATTAACAATTAATTATTAATCCAAATTATTTAAGTCACCACATAAGTACATGCTAATTATTGAAACATAAGTTAATTAAATAACTTAATTAACCTTTAAGACATTAAGTCATAAATGACTGGTCTTAGACTATTTATTAATTAATCAAATAAATTGGTTAGGCAAAAGTGGCCTAAAGACCAAACTCATAGGTTCAAGAAAATAAATATTAATCTTATTGGGCTTATTAATCATAAATATATAAACAATCATGTAAAATGGGCTGACATATAATAATCATGTTGGACTTTATAGCTAAAAATAAATATGAGCCCATTATTAACTTAATTTAGTCTTGGTCCAATAATTATTAATTAAATAGGTTGAGTCTCGTAAGGAAAATATTTTAATAGGAAATGTATGACCCAAATTCATGTTGAATTAATTAAATCTGGTCAAAGCCCAAATCACATAATCTACATGTTCAATTAATTAATTTGGACCAACAAAAGACATATTAGTAAAATTTGGAAAATCCGGCCCAATAACTTAAGTCCAATTCGAAAATAATTATTTTGGCCCAAAATTTACTAATTAGCCCAATTTAGTAAATAAGTAATTTAGCTTAAGAAATAAATTTACAAATTTCCCGATTAAAATCCTACTTCGTCATAACATCCTAAGAAATTTCTTAGCACGTTTTTTTTAGGTCACACACACGCATAATTTAACAAAATTCGAATTTAGGCACCAAAATAGGATTAGACATTTTTCTGGAAATTTTCAGTGGGACGTCTAGCACCGTAAAATTAACAATAAATAGCAAACGATCTCTAATCGACTTGAAATTTCTACCGAAGACTCTTAACGAATTCATCTTATTCCAGAAATTTTCATAATCCGAAAATATCAAACTTTAATAGCCCAAACGGGGCTCCGTTTACAGAACAGTGAATCTGTCAAAAGTTGGAATTTTGCTGCACAACAGTTCACTTAGAAATTCGAAATAAAATCACTCGTTTGGCTACTAGAGATGAGAAATATCAATTTGGAAATCTTAGGATGTCTAGTTTCAATTTGTAAAAGGCAAATCTCCTAAAAATTAGGATCAAGGAAGAAAAACACTCAGATATTTTTCTGCGCAGATTAAGACTTCCAAACAAGAGCAGTAACATGTTAAATCCACCAAAAATTCATGCTTCGATGAACAATTCTGAAAAATTCACACAACCTTCCTTTCATTCGTATCTACAACATATAAAAATTGTAGAGTCAAATTCGAAGCCTAGAATATTCAAACGGGCAGATCAGATCTGGGCAGTTTGACCCGTTGCACACGATCCACATTAAGATTCTTATTTTCGACTCCAAATACCCCTATATCAGCAGCACACACGAATTCACAACCCCAAGCATGCTCATACATCGATCATATCATTTTAGAAGCAAAAACGTGCTAGACCCTACTTCATCCTTTCCTTAACACACAAATTCGTATACACAATCTAGAAGGTATCTAAAGAACACAAAATCAAACCATCATTCAAAATACCGTGAGTTCTTCATCACACACGAAATCATTCAAGCATCATCATTCTTATAACCATACCATGGGTTCATCCTCCTCTTTCCTAACCTACTCCTAAAGAATAGAAAGGTGGAAGAAGAAAAACAAGGATGGAGATTAGAACTTTTATACCTAGCCTCTTTTTCCTTCGTTTCTTTTCTTTTCTCCCGATTTCTCTTGCTCTCCCGTGCACTCTCTCTCTCTCTCTCAGCAGCTTCTCCACCTTCTCCGGCGTGGTGACTGCTCCTCCAATGGTGGCTCCGGTGGCGACGGCGTGAATGGCGGCGGTTAAAGGATGGGAGATGAATGAATGGAGGTTAGCAGATGGTGGTGGTGTGATATAGAGGGAGATGAGGAGTGTTGAGTGTTGGGAAGAAAAGAATTGCAGAGAATGATTGTTCTCTGCGTAATTCTATTGGGGAATAGGGGTTGACAGATTATTTTCTCTCTCCCTCTCTCCCACGCGTGTCCCTCTCTCTCAGCCCTTCTCTCTCCCTTTTTTTTCTCTTCTCAATTCTGCTCTCCTTTTATTTCCTTTCTTTATTTTATCGCGGTATTTTAACAGTCCTACCCGCACGCAAATTTAGCCCGATAAAATTTATTGAATCAATTCTAATAATTTTCCTTAACTATAAATCATATTAGTAATTATAAATTATTTATTTTCTTTAAGTTCTCCTAAATATTTAATGTGACGCCGAAATTTTACTTCGTACAGTCGAGCTTAATTGACCGGATCCATAATTACGCTACAGTAAATTTGCAGATAATTCACACTAATAATTTCTTATCATCTAGAATGCAACACGTAGGATGTCATGCAATGAATGCAGAAATTTATGCTCGTGCTCGTTTAGAAAATATGCTAAATAAAATTATTCGAAAACGAATTTAGATTTTATTTTAAATAAAATTCCTTTTTGACTTTATGAATAAAGTCTTCATCTTCTCTTAATAAAATAAATTATTTTCTTTTGAAAATCTCTGGGAATAACGACCTATCTTAAAAAGTTTTAATTTATTCGGGTTTTTCATAGACCGATCTTTGAGGGTTTTACATTTACAGTGACATGCAACCAGAGTGGAAGATAATATAAGAAAGATTATATGTTGGTCAAACATCTCAAGATTGTCCAGATTTAACTTCAAGAGTTTTTAGAGCAAAGCTGCAAGACTTGAAAAATCAATTATTCAAGGAGGAAATATTTGAAAATGTAGCGGCTCATGTTCATGTGATTGAATTTCAAAAAAGAGAGCCGACACATGTCCACATGCTAATCATTTTGAAGTTCGAATATAAGATAAATACAACAAATCAAATTGATAAGTATATTAGTGATGAACTTCCTAACCAATAAAAAGATCCTGAGTTATATGAATTAGTGAAGAAGCATATGATACATGGTCCTTGTAGGGAGAAGAATTTTTCAAATTCTTGCATGATAAAGGGAAAATGTAAATGTCATTACCCACGACCACATTGTGAAAGTACTATCAGGGTAAAGATGGCTATCCAATTTACAGAAGATGGATCAACGGTTCGCGTTCGCAATGTAGAACTTGACAATCAGTGGGTTGTTCCTTATAACGCATATTTGTTATCTAGATATAATTGTCATATCAATGAGGAAGTTTGTTTTGGAATCACAACGGTGAAATATTTGTACAAATATATCTACAAGGGACATGACAGAATGGCGATTAATATGACACAAAATGATGAGAACAACCAAGTTGATGAAATCAAGCAATTCCAAGATGCACATTGGGTATCATCTCAAGAAGCATTATGGAGAATATTCAAATTTGGTTTGAATGATATATATCCAGCTGTTATGAACTTGCAACTTCATCTACCAAATAACCAATTTGTAGCTTATCATGAAAGTCAAGATTTAGACAAGCTTTTGGTATGAGATCACGTTTGTAAAACAATGCTCACTGAATTTTTTACTCATATTCGTATATTTATGCAGTTCTAAGTTTATGGTGGTTTCTCTTTGGGATGACATGGCCATACATGAAGGGAATAAGCTGAAAAAACTTGTGGGATAGAACCTAATTGTTACTATTTCAAATGTTACTTCAAAACAAGTTTTCGGTGAGACATACATAATTATATCCATAAAAATATGCAGTATATAACAATGTATATTTATTACTTGTATTTATTAGGTCAATGGAAGTTACAAAGTACATTCAAATCCATATTGCAAATATCACCAGAATTGCAAGAAATGTTCATGGTGAAAAGGTAAGAAATGAATAGTGAAAATTGATTCTTTATTTTTAATTTTATCTAATTACCTATAAATTTAATATTTTATCAACTTACATACGTTATTTTTATGTTATATACAGTACATTTGAGAACTATTCTCCATTGAAAATTGCAAAGTCAATAATGATCCAGAAAATGGCACAAGCAGAGAAAGTGACTTTGGAAGATCTTAAAGAAAATCAACATAAATTCATTGTAACAAAGAAAACGATTCAATAATTAGAAGCAATTTGGTAATGTTCGCAAATTCATTGTAACAAAGAAAAAAAGAGCAAATATATTCATCCCAGAGTTTAATTAAATCTCATTATGATTAATTAATTTTTTTGAATTTCCTATTTTAAATTACAAGAAAATTACTATTGATTTACTAGAATGTTCATGGGATTCAAAACAAATCAACAATATGGTATGATTCTTGTAAAAAGTGCTCGATATTCTGTCCAAAAATGTTGAAACTATAATATACAAGAAATGCATTGAAGAAGTTATCGAGACAACACCAAGGTAATGATACAAATACAATTAAATAAAACTTTATACTAAAAAATATATTAACTTTTATTTTATACTATTATAGGTACAGAATAACCCTGAATGTTGTATAATGTGCATATTATGATGTTTGATGAACTTGCAACAGTATATGTAGGATGCTTGGTGGATGAAGATATTTTATCAATCAATCAGGTATTTTCCGAAAAAAAAAAATTAATAATAGTTTTACTCTTACTATTTACAATAAAAAAATTATTTTATTTTATTTTAACAAATTTATTAAAAAATGTTAAGTGTTATCCATTTGGCCTAGAAATGCAGTGAATTATTTTTCATAAAATTACTCTTGAAGTGTACGTGCCATGCACGGTCTCACAAGGTGAGACGCGTTGCACAAGAGACTTACTCCTAACCTAATCAAACCTCATCCGACCAAGTCAAATTTTTCTCCACTTTCTCCATCGCATCGATCTAACTAAACCAATAACCACCATTGTCCTCGTATCTTTAGACAGTGCAAGTTTCATTATTTTATTATTGTGATCAATTATTTAATGTTCAGTTGTTGTTGTTGTCTTTTTTTTTCTTTCTTATTACACTATTCCGGTGATCTGATTGATCTTTGCAAGCAGGGACGGAGCTACAATGGGTCATGGGGGGCCATTGGGACCCCCACTCGTGGGCTCCGCCCCTATATATATATTATATATAATATAAAATATGATAATTTTAATTTTATTTTAAAAAAAGTAGTTGTGTTAGGTTTAATGCATTTCTCATTTTCTGTATTTTTTCCTTCTTATTTATCAAAATTTCTAGATACTAGAATTCTTATGTGAAAATTATAGTAGTTTTGTTTTAGTTCATTTTTATTTGATTTATTTATTTCTCACCATGATAATTGAAATATTATATTATTAGAAAAAGAGTTAAATTTTTTAGAACATGATTCTTTAGGAATATAAGAAAAACGAATTTAGATATGGATAATAACTTTGTTTTTAAATTATCAAAATTATTAAAATATTTTGAGATTTTATTGTAAAATATTCGTAGTTCTCGTATTGATGGTCCCGAAACGAGTTCTGGTGTATGGGGGGGAGGGGAGAATACACCAAATAAAGCTTTTAAAAATTCAACCCCCTAAAAATATCACAACCGAGTAAGAAGACTCGGATGGAATCACAACTGAGTAGAAATACCCAACTGGACTCACAACTGAGGAAGAAACACTCAGTTGGAAGTGAAGTGATGTGCGGAATGTGGTGGAAAAAAACTCGTTTAAAAATAACTCACACTTTTATGCACGGTCGGTCAAGAACCAAGACAGTTGAGAATACTAAGATGCAGTCTGTATGCTGGTTAGTTGGGTCAGTTGAATATGCGATAAATAACTGAAAAATAAACTCAAGCACACAGAAATTTACGTGGTTCGGAGAAACCTCCTACGTCAACGGGGAGTTGTGAGTTCACACAACTCTGTCCAAGTTCTTCTGGACAAAACACTCAGCTTACGCGGGCTGAGCAACCGTTAAGGATAAGTTTGCGGGTACTTATCAACCCTACAGTTTAGTTTTCGGGTACTAAACAACCTATCTACTCAGTTGCAGGAAGAGTAGGATCCTAAATCTTTTCAGGTGAAAGAAAATGGGGTTCCAACTAAAAGCTCGAACACGAGGTGAGCTTTGATCTAACACTCTACGAACTCTCACCAAGTGATGTTCTCAAGGTTCGATCTAAAGACACAGAAACTAACTCTAGAACTCTCAACACGTGATGTTCTAAAGGATTAAATGCAGTTCAGCTCGTGAAGAATTTTGCTCTTTCTTTCGCTCTCTGGTTTCTTCTCGCGTGTGTGTCTTGTATCTTCTCTGAATGAATGAAGGCCTCTATTTATAGGCGGAGAGTATCAACTAGCCGTTGGAAGAGCTGTTGATCTCTGTTCTTTGAAAGCGATGGTTTGTCTCTCATCTCTGCAGACTTTCCGGATTTGGCATCTGTGCTCTTCTGCTTTTCATCTGAGACAATCTTGTGTTGGGCCAAATAGGGTAATGACTGAACGTTCAAACCCTCACGTGACTTCCTTTTTGAAATTCAATTCTTAACAACATACTTCCAACAAGGAGTGGTCGGTTAAGACTTTCGATCTTCAACTAGCTTGTTCTTCAGCTGATGTTCTATCTGACTGCTAACAATTGAACTCTCAGCTGACTTCTACTTCATGCTGTTGATCTTCTGGGTTGAGTTATACAACTGATGTTCTGAAACTGAACGCTCAGTTGTCTTCCTTGTATCTTCTCCCTTTTTGAATTCACATGGAATGAACGCTCAGTTGTGTTCCTCACAACTGATGTTCTATCTGTTGAGTGTAACTTCCCCCTTTCTCAATGCTTCATATGATGAACGCTCAGTTGTCTTCTTTACAACTGATTTTCTATTTGAGTGAAGCCTTGTTGCCGTCTTCAGCTGGAGTCCTGTAAAGATAAAATTTTAACAGTGCTCAAACAGCGAGCCTAACTACTGACATTAGGAACTGGCAACATCTACTCGGTTGGGGTCAGTTGGTTTTGGAATCAATCAAAACTTTTACTTAAATTTCCCAACAATTTCCCCCTTTTTGATGATGCCAAAACCCCTTATACGAATTCTAAAACCCTTACAGATCACAACTGATCTAGATCTAACTGACTTATCTAAAATCTCAGCTGAAATTCTAGACTGTCTATAAGATTGAAACATCAAAGGGTTAGCACAGTTATAACATGGTATTGAACTAACTTTTTGATTCAGAGCTTGGACAATGAGAGATTGTTCATCAAGGTGAATCTTATAACTGGATAGTTTTCATTACAACTGATTGTTACAAGGATAAGTACAAAAATCAAAAGTTACAACAGTTGCTTCAAAAACTATATGAGCTAAAATTCTAGCCCATACTTACTAAAAATCCTAACAAAAATTTCCCTCTTGGCAGGTGACTCCTTGGAAATGTCCACTCCATGCTCCTTGCAAACCTGCCTCGCCTCAGCTGCAATCTTCGTGCGGTTCGGGTTGCGAGATTCTGGGAGAAGAGGAGGCCGATAAGTAACCCTCTTAGGAACTGGAACTGTGTTCAAGTCCAGCTTGGCTTCAATCATAGCCCGCCTGAACTGGCTGAACATGCCCGGATCCCCTGAGTGCAACTCAGTCAGCGCTTCCTTGAACGCTTTCCTCGGGTCGTCAGTTGCGTAAACCTTCCTATAGTAGAAGTCGTTCACGAACTCCTGCTTGAACAGCTCCCACTCTTCATTCCACTCGGTCGGCATCCACTTGTCAACATGCCTAAACCGACTCTCGACCTTGGACTTTGCTGGCAACCTTTGTTGCTTCAATCGAGCTTCCGCCTTTGATTGATATTTGTTGATTCGGCGTCGGCTGCGGGAGGCAACGTTGCGGTCCAAATTCTAGGACATTTTCTTCAGCTCTTCCTCGAACTGGTTCACCCTCCTTGCCTGGCTGGCGGCGAACTTCCTTATCCAGCTCGGGTTCATATAATCCTTCTCCTCTACATCCATAGTCTTAGCAGTTGCGATGCACTCTTCGGTTGTGATACCGTCGAGTTTCGAATCTAGCTCGGCTGCGATCTCGGCTATGGAGTTGTAGGAAACTCCAAGCTTCTCTGCCAGCTCCAAGTCTTTCGACATTTCAGCTCCACCGACTTCGGTTGACTTGGGAGCGGCCTTCTTTGTCTTCTTCCTCAGCTGAGATTTTGCTGCAGCTGGCACTTCTTTTTCGGCTTGGGTCTCTTCTTCGCCCTGCACCCCAACATCTGCCTCCTTCTCTTCCCCCTTTTTGGCATCAGCAACAAGGCTTACTACTGAACCATCCAGAGAGGTGAGTTGATCCTCGGCTAGTTGAAGGCGGTTGAAGAGTTCATCGACAGCGCACTCAAGCTCCACCTTCTTCGCTAGATCTGAGTCCTGGCGCTCTTGTTCGGCTTTCTTTAAAGCAGAGAGGTTCTCGATGACCTCAGTTTGAAAAGCCACGAACTCAGCCCATCGCAACTCGAAGTGAGACTCCCATTCAGTATCTTGGGTTTGCTGGGACTTGGCAAGATTGGAGTCGGCCAAGGATTTGAAGACGTTCAACTCCGACTTCAATCCCAACAGAGTAGACTTCAGCTCTGACATTTCTTGACTGGTGGAGGAGGAGAATTCTTCCAGCTTGGTCTTCATTGCAACATTCTCCTCCACCAGTTGTTGATTCTTCACTTCTTGCGCTTCCAACACCCTCAGCTGGTCATCTTTCTGTTGCTGGAGGTTGGCAAGCAGTTCAGTCCTCAGCTGGTTGACCCTCTCAGCTACCAGCTCACATATTTCTTTAGTTGTGGGAGCATGCTGATCAGCTGGAGGGGCTTGTGCAATCAGAGCTAGAGGCTCATCTGTGACCATGGCTTGTCGGTTGGCCAGGTACTGTTGCAGCTTTTCTTCCTCTTCCTTCGCTGCTGCGGCGGCGGCATCCACATCCTCAAGGAAGTCAGCTGACTTGACCAACATGCTGTCGAGAAAGTCGATGCACTCCTGTCCAGCTGCTTCCCTGGTGTCTGTCCCTTCAGCTCGGCTCTGGTCCAGCCGACGAGTGAGCAGCGCAATCCGGTTGTTGTAAGCCACTTCAAGGTTGGAGTAGTTGAAGTAGGATCGGATGTGGGACTCATCTGACTTCAGCCTGTCCCAGCTCTGCACCCTGATCGTATCTTCTTTGACGTACCAATGGCTGAAGATCAGGTGGAACTGGTACAAGAGCTCGGTTCCCAGAGTGGCGAAGATTGGCATGTTGCGAGCTTCAGGGAACATGCCTAGCAGCTTCTGGAAGCAGTAGGCCACCCTGCCCTCGTGCTCCAGAGCGACTGCCTGAAGGTCCTCTGCTTCATTTATTGGGGAGGGAGAAATATCATATGGCAGAGGTTCAAAAGGTTCATCGATGTTGGCCAAAGAGTCGGTCGCAACATCGGCATCGAGTTGGGAGCTCGGAATATTGGATTCGGTTGGGAGGGGGGTTTCAATTATTTTCTCAACATTTGCCGAAGGAGCGGTCACAATGTTGGCATCGAGCAGGGTGCTCGGAACATTTGGTTGTGGAAGGGTTGAAAGAGCAAGAGGCTCTGGGGGCGGTACGGCATGAACTCTAGCCGTGGGGGAGGTTGGGGCGTCGTCAAGGTCCTCAGATGAGGAAGAAGCGTCTGACGTCACATCCGTCTCCATTCCCTCAGCCTCGTCAGCTCCGGTTGCGCGAGGGGCGATCTCAAAAGTGGCAGCCTCAGCTGAGCGGCTCGACTCATATGGCTCTTCAGCATGTGCCGACTCAACTGGTGCCTCTTCCTCAACAGGAGCTTGCTCCTCAGCTGGCATTCCCTCCTCAGCTGGCGCAGACTCGACCAGTGCCTCCTCCTCAACTGGCTCAACAGCTGGCTCTTCAACCACAACCTTCTTCTTGATTTTCACCCTCAACTTTTTCTTGGAGGGCTCATCAGCTGACTCCTTCTCCGACTCAGCTCGTCGGCGTGCAACTTTGGATTTAGCGGGGCGAGCAGCAGCTGATTCCCCCTCAGCTGTAGACTCATCAGTCTTTCCAACCTCCTTCTTCTCTTTCGGAGTATACACACTCCTGAGCACCTCCTATGCCTTCTTAGCTGTCGGGAACAACAGCAACTTCTTGAACGGCGTCTCTTCACAGTCCTCCCAGACCATGTTGCGATCCTTGGTCACAAGCAGGATCAGGGCTGAGATCTTGCAGCCGAAGTTGAGCGTCCCTTTCACACTCAACAGCTTCTCTCCAGACTCAGTTGTTGTCTCGGAGATCTTTGACTTCTCCGCCATCAACTGGTTCAGGAAGTATTAGATCCAGTTGATCTGGTGTTGGTGCTCCAAGGCATCCAACTGCTTCAACTTGGGTCGGCTGATATCGCCGAATGCACCACTATAACCGAACACCACCTTAGAAACTACATCGAACAGCAGGCGATGTTCTAGCTTCAGCTTCGTCCTCTGCATGTTGCTTCTCAACCTCTCCAGCTCGATCAGAGCATTCTGCAGAAACTCATCCGCCTGCTCGTCGGTTATGTTCTCCAGAAACTCCCTGGCAGTGTGGTTGACGGGGATGATGTGGCGGAGGGCATCGAAAACATTGATGGAGAAGGTGACGCGGCAAATGGTCCTAGCCGGAACGTCGCGTTGGCGGCAGGAGACCTCTGTAGGCACTCCTTCCCTGCTGTCAATGGATGCTTGCAGGTTGATGTAGAACTCCCCGACTTGTCGCCTGAGCAAGTGGGAGGGGCAATTCTCTCTGAGAGTATTGGCGAGGGGAGCCAACACCGGCGACTCCAAATTCTCGTAGAAGAGGATCTGTTCGAAATGGATCTTCGACACCAGCATGTCGAACGATTCTTCGTAAGAGGTAGGGACAAGGGAAGATCTGGAAGAAGCCATTATCTTGCTTTTGGGGGCCATTTATGATCACTGCAAAGGTATTTATAGGAAGAAGTAAGGGAAATCTTTTGCAGAAAATAGTTAGACAAAAACTGGGAAGACGATGAACAGTTATTGTAGATAGATATGAATGAGGAAGGTAAGAGATCACTTCCTGATTTTCCGCTATATATAGGTTTTTGACTTGATTAAGATCGACGGCTGAGGTTAAATGGCGCGAATCCATCAACGGCTGAGATTACGCGACTGTTGACTATCTTTGACTTTACGTCACGAACCGAGTTCCAACCAGCGCGTGAGAAGGTGTACAGTTTTCATGTCAGCCCAGTCGTACTATAAAGTAGGCTATTGATGTTCAGCCGTACTTTACATTTAATGCGACATGATGGCTATTTTTAATGTAACTGACATGTTAAGGAATGTTTGAATTTATTTCAAACATTCTCATTTAAGATCATAACACCTTCATCCATAAATGATACCTGCCAGCTGATGTCGAAATCAGCTGTGTTCCCATGTTGCGGCATACCATCAGCTGACTCGAGTTCGTCTGTTCAGCTGACGTCTGATGTCTTCAGTTGGCGATCCGCATCTGAGATTCCCCCTTCATCTGAGCTTCCCCCTCAGATGGATATCTATCTCTTCACCTCAGTTGACTCCTCATCTGATGGATCCAACAATCCAAGGAGGTCACATAGCATCTTGAACCATGCTTCAGCTAGAGGTTTGGTGAAGATATCAGCTCTCTGAATCTCAGTTGGAATCTTCTCCATGGATACATCCTTCTTCTCAATATGATCTCGGATAAAATGATGACGGATGTCGATATGCTTTGTCCGAGAGTGATGAACAGGATTCAAAGAGATAGCAATGGCACTTGAGCTATCGCAATGAATGGGAACCTGTCCAGTTGAGACTTCATAATCTCTCAGTTGTTGCTTGAGCCATAACACTTGCATGCAACAGCTTCCGGCAGCCATATATTCTGACTCGGTTGTAGAAGTGGCAACACATGCTTGTTTCTTGGAGAACCACGAAACTAGCTTGCTTCCCATGAACTGACAATGTCCAGATGTGGACTTCCTATCCAATCGATCTCCTGCTAGATCTGCATCTGAGTATCCGGTCAGTTGGATGTTGTCGTCGGTTGGATACCACAACCCAACATTAACAGTTCCCTTCAGATACTTGATGATGTTCTTTGCTGCCAACATGTGTGCTTCCCTGGGTTGAACTTGGAACCGAGCACACTCCAACTGCGTATGATATGTCTGGCCGACTGGCGGTTAGATAGAGCAAAGAACCGATGATCCCTCTATACTTACTGGCATCCACGAGCTTTCCCTCAGTTCCAGGTTCAATCTTCCAGTTAGTATTCATCGGGATACTTGTTGTCTTACTTGTTTTCAATCCGAACTTGGTGATGAGCTCCTTAGTATAATTGGACTAATTGATGAAAATCTCTTCTGGTGACTGCTTCACTTGAAGTCCAAGAAAATAGTTCATCTCGCCCATCATCGATATCTCGAACTTCTCCTTCATGAGATTTGAAAATTTTTCACACTGTTCCTCCGACTTAGAACCGAATATGATGTCGTCGATGTAGATTTGCACAACAAGTATATCTTCTCCAACTTTGATGGTGAACAGTATTTTGTCAACTGACCCTCGTTTGAATCCCGAGTTCAGAAGAAAACCACAAAGAGTGTCATACCAAGCCCTGGGTGCTTGTTTCAGTCCATAGATTGCTTTCTTCAACTTGTACACTCTTCCATCTCCAGTTTCAAAACCGGGAGGCTGTTCAACATAAACATCTTCCTTGATATCACCGTTGAGGAAGGCACACTTCACATCCATCTGATAGACCTTGAACTTGTGAAATGCGGCATAGGCTAAAAAGATTCGGATGACTTCCAGTCTTGCAACTGGCGCGAAAGAGTCCTCGAAATCGATTCCTTCTTGTTGGCAATATCCTTGAGCTACCAACCTTGCCTTATTCCTCACTATGAATCCAATGGCGTCTCTCTTGTTTTTGAAAATCCACTTCAATCCAATAACCTTAACACCATTTGGTCTTTCTACCAACTCCCATACACAGTTGCGTAGAAACTCATTCAGTTCTTCTTGCATGGCTGTTGTCCAGTGAACACAGTTGAGAGCTTCCACAATGTTCTTCGGTTCTGGCACATCAGCTACAAAGCAAGAAATCATGGCAACATCTCCAGCTTGCTCGAACTCCTCTAGAACTGCCAACTCCTCAGCATATTGAGCGTAAGTGTTGGAATCTTCCTCGGTTGGATCTGGATTTGCAACTTGGCTCCTTGTACGCACACCTTCGGTTGGATCTCCGATGATGTTGTCAGTGGAATGATCTTCATACCATCTTCGGTTGCGTCTTCCTTCTTCTTCCATCTGTGGGTGTTCCGTGATCTGAGCTGTGGGAGATGCTGGACTCTTTTGAGCTGGTGATTTATCAGTTGTTGAGTCTGGATCCTCAACATTGATAACATTTCGAACTGGGCTCGGTTGGGCTTCAGATGCTGATGCAGTTGGAGGGGCATCAGCTGGAGTTTCCCCTTGAGATGAGCTGGGGTCCTCGCATTCATCTTCAGAGGAGTATGGATCCTCATCCTCAGTTGCCCAAACTAGTGGTTCAGCTAGATTCTTTTGCCTTAGAATCTGAGATCTTGTGAGGGCTAGTGGAACTTGTGGATCAGCTTGTTGTCCTTTAGCCTGTTCCCTGCACTCAAAAGTAGATTCATCAAAACTAACATGAGGTGTTATCTCCACAACACGAGAGCTATTGTTGAAAACTCTATAAGCATTGATCCGAGCGGCATATCCGAGAAATATACCTTTCGAAGCTTTGGCATCAAAAGTTTTCAACTGAGTCTTTCCATTGTTGTGAATATAACACTTATAACCAAAAATGCGAAAATAAGAAATATCTGGCTTTCTGCGTCTCCATAGCACGTATGGTGTCTTTCCCAACCGCTTGGTCAGAAGAGACCGGTTCTGAGTGTAGCATGCAGTGTTGATGGCCTCAGCCCAAAATCTCTTTGGTAGAGCTGAGCTGGTTAACATGGATGTAGCTGCATCCTTCAGTGTTCGGTTCCTTCGCTCAGCTACTCCATTCTATTGCGGAGTACGCGCAGCTGATGTTTGATGTGTAATTCCATGCTTCTCGCAGTACTCGATGATGGTTTCATTTAGAAACTCAGTTCCACGATCTGATCGGATAGCTCATCTCGGGTTTCACTCTTGTGGCGCATGAAGATGGTCCACGTATATCTTGAGTATTCATCAGTTACAACCAGGGTGTACTCGTTACCATTCATGCTCTTTGGTGTAACTGGCCCGAAGATATCCATGTGGATCAGCTGTAACACTCGGTCGATTGAGGGAGTTGTCTTCAACCGGAAAGAGGATCTAGCGAGCTTTCCCAGCTGGCATGCACTGCAAATATGTGTTGTGAAAACACTCGGTTTGGTATGCCTCTTACATGTTCTTGTCTGGCAAGTCGGTTCATTGTCTTGAAGTTCAGATGGTTGAGCCTTTTGTGCCACATCCAGCTCACATCTGAACTGCTCTTTGATAACAGACAGGTGTCAGGAAGACTGCTGGTCCAGTCAGCGTAGTAGACATTCCCGGTTGGCGATCGATTTCCCAACAATATCACCTGCTTTGATCCGACATTTTTAACCCTGCAACCCTGTGCATCAAACTTGTCAGAGAAACCATTATCACAGAATTGGTTGATGGAGAGCAAGTTATGCTTCAATCCATCAACATATGAGACATTAGAAATAGAAACGTGATTGGTTTCAAGGGTACCGTAACCTCTGGTGTAACCTTTTGAGTTGTCACCAAAAGTAACTGATGGACCTTCTTTCTCCACGAAACTTCCAAGCAAATCCTTCAGATTTGTCATGTGTTTCGAGCATCCACTGTCCATCACCCACATTGTTGCAGACGCTTTATTCTTCCTCAGCTGTTTCTCCTGTACCTGCAAAGAGAAACTCGCTTAGGTCCCCAATTTCAGTTGGTCCTGGAGGGTTAGAACCAGTTCCCCCTGGAACTGTGTAACGCTTTTCCCTGTATACTCGGATGGATTTATCATTCCAGATCACTTTTCCTTCATCATCAACTATATTAACACCTCGGTTATCCTTAGGCTTGTTGTTAGTAGTGATGTTCTGTTTCTTGGGAGGAGTTGGATTTCTCCCATTGCGAGCTTTCAGAGGAGAGGTTTTCCCCCTGTTTTGATGGCGATTCTTATCCTGTTGAATTTGTCTGTAAGGTCGGACGCCTTGTTGGAATCTTTGTGGCTGATTCTGATTCCAACTCCTTGAATATTGTTTGTAGCTGTTCATGCCCTGTTGGTGGTTCATGTTGTGGGATGAATATCTCCAGTTGTTCGACCTGTTCCTTATCGGTTGACTCGGTTGGAACCTTTGGTTGAACTGATAATGGAACTGCTGTTGATTCAGATGGTTGGATCCTTGTCGGTTCTGCGTTAGGTTCCATTCTTTCTGATGTTGACTCTGAGGTTGATGCAGAGGTCGGTTCTGATTCTGAGTTCGGTTGCGATTATGCCTTCGACGCCTCTGATTCCTCTTCTGACTTTTGGAACATTCCCCCTCGGTTGATGTCCCAACCGATGGAACATTTTGTCCTCCATCTACTGCTCCTTTTCCCTTATCAGTTGTGGTTGCCTTGGTCGGTTGAGCTTGCTGAGAGGTGGAGGTTGAATTACTTTGTGGTGACTCAGGTTCCACTGTGTTAGGTTCGACAACCTTGACCTCAACAGCTTTGATGAAGGTTGCTGGAGGAATTCCACTATCTTTAATCACATCATAACCGAGTCCTGACACATCATCCATCTGTCTACTGTAACTGATAAGATTCTCGATGATCTTGGATGACTGATACAGCTTGAATAGATTGTCCTTCTCAGTTTGCAACTCCTTGAGGAGAACAGTTATCTGCTCGGTTTGTCCATCTGACTTCTTTATTAGCTGGTCGATTTGAGTCTCTTGATTTTTCAACTGATCTTCCTGCTCCTTGATCTGCTTTGTCAACTCTTCGTTGGTTGAGCATTAGTTCGGTTGACCGCATTCAGTTGACTCTTGAGATTCTCAATCTCCTCTGTTTGACTTTTGATCAGATCGTCCTTCACGGTTAAGGATTCTTCAAGTTTTGAGAACTGTTCTTGAAGACTCTTAAACTCAACCGATTGCTGATGTAGTTCCTCACTGAGTTCTTGAAAGTCACTCTAGGAGGGTTCCAACTCTTCGTTCAGTGATTCCTGCATGTTAGAAGTATTGGAAGAATTTAACTTAGCAGGATTAAAGTGTACCTCAGTATCATCTTGGTCGGTTCCAAGTGCCATGAGGCATTGATCCTGACTGATGGTGCTGTTGGTGGAAGTCAGCTCATCCTCATCTTCAGTGTCAGTGAAGATGTCCATGTCGTCAGCTGCTTCTTCTGCTACCATGGCCTTATTCTTTCCAGCTTGTTTGGCCCTCAACGCTTCTCTCTCTTTCTTTGAGAGGTCTGGATAGTCAGCTTTGAAATGTCCTTCCTTGCCGCATTCAAAGCAACCGTTGGTCACAGGCTTTGAACTGTCTCGAGTTCGGTTGGATTTGTAGAATCTTTTGTATTTCCCGAACCGAGTATCCATGTCAGCTAGCTTCTTTGACAGGGCGGCTATGTTCTGTTGCAGTTCCTCTTTGCTTGGCTCCTTTGCAGCTGTATCTGTAGACCTGGTTGGCTTTGATGTTCTTGACTTGGAGTAGTCAGCTCGAAGTGTAACTGACTTTGTGGCTGAGCCAACATCTTCATGTCGACTCGTCTGAACCGAGGACTGAGATCTTCTTCGGTTCACCTTATACTCATTTTCCTTTAAAATTGAGAACAATCTTTCAGTTCTCATTTCACCAAGGTCAGCTCGGCTCTCGTGGATATTGGTGAAGGTATCCCACTCAGCCGATAGAGCTTGCAACACTTTGAGATTGATTTCTCTTAGTGTGTATTTTCCTCTTCGGATGGACTAGATTCTTCTGAGGATGTCCATAAACCGGAGCTCTAGCTGATCAATTGTTTCATCAGTTCTCAGACAAAAGTTGTCGAAGTCTTGGCATGCATGTGAGAACTTGTTCTCCTTCGTCTCATCGCTTCCTTCACTCAGCGATGCCAAGATATCCCACATCTCTTTTGCAGTCTCGTTCTCTTCTATCCAAGGGAGGTAATCTTGTCCAACAGTTGACATAATCGTGCTCTGAGGCCAGATGTCTAAGTGGCTCACCTTGGCTTCCTCTGGAGTGTAGTCTTCCGGCTGCTTCTCCACAAACTCCACAACTGTATCCCCATCGTTAGGATTTGTAGGAGTGCGAGCGATTCTCTCTTTGATGATGATCGGTCCGGACGAGAGTACTTGTTGCATCCTATGATGCTTTGACAGTAAGATCTTCTTCATCCGTGTCCTCTAGGATGTATAATTTACTACCGAGAACATGACCACGATCTTATCTTTGACGTCCATCTGCACACAATAGCAACAGAAATATGCAAGCAAATATGCACTAGCGTGATAAAGAGATCTGTTCAGTTGACCACTGAATAAAATACCTCGAATTCACACCTTGTGAAACAGAGTCAGTAGTCTTTTGAACCACTGCTTTGATACCACTTGATGGTCCCGAAACGAGTTCTGGTGTATGGGGGGTGGAGGGAATACACCAGATAAAACTTTTAAAAATTCAACCCCCTGAAAATATCAAAAGCGAGTAAGAAGACTCGGATGGAATCAAAACTGAGTAGAAATACTCAGTTGGACTCACAACTGAGGAAGAAACACTCAGTTGGAAGTGAAGTGTTGTGCGGAATGTGGTGGAAAATAACTCGTTTAAAAATAACTCACGCTTTTATGCACGGTCGGTCAAGAACCAAGACAGTTGAGAATGCTAAGATGCAGTTTGTATGCTGGTTAGTTGGGTCAGTTGAATATGCGATAAATAACTGAAAAATAAACTCAAGCACACAGAAATTTACGTGGTTCGGAGAAACCTCCTACGTCCACGGGGAGTTGTGAGTCCACACAACTCTGTCCAAGTTCTTCTGGACAAACCACTCAGCTTACGCGGGCTGAGCAACCATTAAGGATAAGTTTGCGGGTACTTATCAACCCTACAGTTTAGTTTTCGGGTACTAAACAACCTATCTACTCAGTTGCAGGAAGAGTAGGATCCTAAACCTTTTCAGGTGAAAGAAAATGGGGTTCCAACTAAAAGCTCGAACACGAGGTGAGCTTTGATCTAACACTCTACGAACTCTCACCAAGTGATGTTCTCAAGGTTCGATCTAAAGACACAGAAACTAACTCTAGAACTCTCAACACGTGATGTTCTAAAGGATTAAATGCAGTTCAGCTCGTGAAGAATTTTGCTCTTTCTTTCGCTCTCTGGTTTCTTCTCGCGTGTGTGTCTTGTATCTTCTCTGAATGAATGAAGGCCTCTATTTATAGGCGGAGAGTATCAACTAGCCGTTGGAGGAGCTGTTGATCTCTATTCTTTGAAAGCGATGGTTTGTCTCTCATCTCTGCAGACTTTCCGGATTTGGCATCTGTGCTCTTCTGCTTTTCATCTGAGACAACCTTGTGTTGGGCCAAATGGGGTAATGACTGAACGGTCTAACCTTCACGTGACTTCCTTTTTGAAATTCAAATCTTAACAACAGACTTCCAACAAGGAGTGGTCGGTTAAGACTTTCGATCTTCAACTAGCTTGTTCTTCAGCTGATGTTCTATCTGACTGCTGACAGTTGAATTCTCAGCTGACTTCTACTTCATGCTGTTGATCTTCTGGGTTGAGTTATACAACTGATGTTTTGAAACTGAACGCTCAGTTGTCTTCCTTTTATCTTCTCCCTTTTTGAATTCACATGGAATGAACGCTCAGTTGTGTTGTGTTCCTCACAACTGATGTTCTATCTGTTGAGTGTAACTTCCCCCTTTCTCAATGCTTCATATGATGAACGCTCAGTTGTCTTCTTTACAACTGATGTTCTATCTGAGTGAAGCCTTGTTGCTGTCTTCAGCTGGAGTCCTGTAAAGATAAAATCTTAACAATGCTCAAACAGCGAGCCTAACTACTGACATTAGGAATTAGCAACATCTACTCGGTTGGGGTCAGTTGGTTTTGGAATCAATCAAAATTTTTACTTAAATTTCCCAACACGTATAATTGATAATGAATCTATTATAATTGTAATATTGATATTATATTATGGTTGTACTAAATTTTCTATATTTAAAAAAAAATAATTTAGTGCTTTACTTTTGATATTTTGAATTTGTAACTAATTTTGGGCAATGTTTTAAAAATCGGACCGGACATCGAACCGGTCATGTCATCGGGTCACTGGTTCAACCGGTCGAACCGTTCTTAAAAACCCGGATGATCCATTAATATTTTATTTTTTATATATAATATATATACATTAAAATATTAAATACTTGAATAAATCATTAAACATGATAATAAAAATAATTAAAGTTCTGAAAACTTATAAATTGTATCAACAAAAAATAAAAAAGATTGCTTATCAATATTTCTTGAACACCATAAATAAATATATCAAAGTATTTACATAAAAATAAATTAAAAAAAAAAAATATTATAAAATTCTACTGTACTAAATTTTACTGTGATTTTTCTACAAAGGATTAAATAAATTAAACAAAAGAGATAAACACAAGTCTTGCATTGGTGGAGTTGGGCATTGCTTTAGTCTAACAACTAAGAGGTACAAGGTTCAAGTCTTAAATCTAACAAAAAAATTTATATTTTGAATGTTTGATAAAAAAAAACCGAGCCGCACCGGTTCATTGGGTCACCAATTTTTACCGGGTTTGACCGGTTCGTTTCGGATTGGGTCAAACTTTAATTTCTATCAAAACCGACCCGGCCACATAACCGGGTCGCGGGTTTACCGATCCAACCGGCGGGGCCGGGCCGGGTTTAAAAACACTGATTTTGGGCCCTTAAGTAAAAGTTTCTAGCTCCGTAACTGCAAGTGCTATGCAATTGTAGATTCATATCTATAATAAACTTCACTCGAAAATTATCCATGTACTAATAATTTTTTATTTTTTTGAGATGAAATGTACTAGTAATTGAAGATGTTAGCATGCTGCAATAAATTAAAGACCCCCATCCTCGATCCCTCATAAATTAAATTAGGAACAAGTAAATATTTACCCTCATCTGCTAAAAAATAAATTAAAATAAAAAATTACCCTCGTGAATCAGGTTGCTGACTTTATTTTTCTATTGCGTTGTACCTGTATGCCTTCATTAACCATAAATTCTTGGCAGTGTTCACATTCTAAAAGCTCCATACAAAAATTATTTCCGTTACAAACTCCAAAGCATCATATAATTTCGTAATTGGAATAAGTTTGAATTGAATCATGTGGCGAAACAGTGGTGGCTAACTTAATTATGTTTGAATTATTCACATAATGCACCTAAGTCAGGAAAGAAAGAGCACGGTCAATTAATCAAATCAAATTTGTATAGGAAAACAATTATTATCATAATAATTAAAGGTAATTTTTTTTCCGACTTTTAGCTGTCACACAGACCACCTAGTTAAGCCACTCAGATATTGAGATCATAAAAGGGAAAATTTGGGTAATTTTTTTTAATTATAATTTGCCTCTTGGTTTTATTGAGACGATAAAACGAAGAAATAAATGTGGGAAATCCGATTTAAGTTAAAAGAGCAAGAGCGGGAAAAGCAGCACTATGATGAATGCCGATTAATGCGGTAGGTTTCCCTTGTAAATTAATCAAACAAATTGGTCCACAATCCTTGTGTACCTTTTCTTCAAATTTAAAGCCTCTAATTATTTTTCCCCCTCAAACAGTAAAGTTTTCTGGAAAGTATGCGTTCATTCTATGAATTTATAAATTGCTCCAAAAAAAATCAGTTTATAAATTGTAGTAAAAGAGTATATTGACGAAATAAATGTGAGACGAAGTGCAGAATATAATAAAACGTTGAAACACAAAATTGTAGTATAACTATATACGTTAATAGGATGTTGTGCCAAAAATAAAAATTTATGTCACGAATTGATGTATAATATGTAATAAAAGAATGGTACTAATATTCAAATTTGATATTTATATCCTCTTTGTATCGGTAGGCCAGTCCAATTTGATATAGTTTGTACAGTGTAAACTATTCTTTTATTTTTAAGGGTAAACTATTCTTGAGATTGAAGAAAAGGCAGACAATTTAAGATCCTTGCATAAATAATGGTAAATAATATTCAGTGTATTTTGAGCGTAGAAAAAAGGCTTTAATTCAGCAACTGAAACTGTAAAAACAATCCACTGCATTCTTAAAGAGTAAGGATAATTAAATCTTCAGAATCTCGAAGATGAACACCAAAATATTTAACGAGACACGTTACAAACGGGATATAATAAATTCACCAGAATATTATGGCAACAGTAGTCTAAAATCACAGAAAAGTCCGAAACAATTAAAGGTAATAAATCACAGAAAGAGGAAGATTTTTGCCTTAAATTTGTGCAGTTATTCCACAACTTTTACTGGGAGATTTTCAAAATTCCCACAAAATTTCAGACCTCGATTGTTCAAATTAGAAATGGCATGCTGTATTTTACTGCGTATTTGTAGTTTATTTTTTGACTGCGTATATCAGGTTTGAGACGCTTTAATCCTTGTACCCAATCCCTCTCTCTCTCTCTCTCTTCTCTCTCATTCAATGCTTTACCGAACTCACCACCACCCTTTTCTCTACACATTCAACCCTTTTTCCCCTTCCTCTTTATCCTCTATACTTCTCTCTCCTCCTTCACCTCCACTCCAGGTGCCCCCTCCTTTCCTTGTCCCCCCCCCCCCCCCCCCCCTCTCAATTCTTGCTACATTTCGCCTTCCTTTTCTGCAAATACGATGAAATTTTGTGTATAAATTTGCTTATTTGCATGTGGGTTTTGTTTGTAGGAAATGGAATGCGTGCAGGGCGCTTTCGTAAACGGCTTAAGCCCAGAGATGTTGAAAACCACTGCCTTCGCCGATGACTTCTTGGTGGTTAACGGCGGCGTCTCCGGCGATGACTTATTTGTTGACGAACTGCTCGACTTCTCTAACGATTTCGAAGAAGAAGGCGACGAACTACAGCCGCAGCAACTCGACAAACCGGAAGAGAGCCGGGAAATTGCCTGCTCTGTTTTGCAAACGCTGCCGCCGCCGGAAAATAGCGCCGTTTCCGCCAACGACGATTTTGGGTCTCTCCCCGAGAGTGAATTGAGCGTTCCCGTAAGCGAAAGTTTCAATTTTGCCGATTAATTCCCTAAAAGGAAGCGTTTCTTGAAAATTAATTTGAAAAACAAAAAGAAAACTGAAAAAAGATGACATCTTGTTTGCAGACGGAGGGGTTGGAAAGTTTAGAATGGTTATCCCATTTCGTGGAGGACTCATTTTCCGACTACTCGCTCACCGGAAAACTGCCGGCGAAGCCGGCGGAAAAAGAAACTTCCGCCGCCAGCGAGCAACCCTGTTTCACTACTCCAGTTCAAACCAAGGCCCGAACCAAGAGGGCCCGAACGGGGGTTCGCATTTGGCCCGTCTTGTCGCCCTCCTTCACCGAGTCAACCACCTCGTCCTCATCCTCATCCTCCTCGACGACGTCGTTATCGCCGCCGAACCTCTGGCCGGTCCAGAGCCAAACCGGCGAGTCCTTTCTGGGCAACCCGGCTTCAAAGAAGAATAAAAAGAAACCGGCCGACGGCGCGGCGAGCCAGCCGAGGAGGTGCAGCCATTGCGGCGTGACGAAGACCCCCCAGTGGCGGGCCGGGCCGCTCGGTTCGAAGACACTGTGCAACGCTTGTGGGGTGAGATACAAGTCGGGCCGACTCCTACCCGAATACCGACCCGCATGCAGCCCGACTTTCTCGACCGAGATGCACTCAAACAACCACCGGAAAGTTCTGGAGATGCGGCGCAAAAAGGAGTCGGAAACCGAACCCGCCGGTCTGATCCAACCGGCCACTAATTTTTGAAGATAGCATTAGCAGAGCAGGTAGGAAAAAAGATTGAAGAAGAAAATGAAAAAAATCAGTTTTAGTGGATCGAGAAGGTAGGATTTCGGGAACCGAACCGGACTGTAGCCGGTTTGGGTTTATTAGGGCCCGGTTTAATTAGTGTATATTCTTTTCATGGACCCATGGTTTGGTGAGGTAGGTTACAGGGCAGTGTAACTGATTAGGAGAGACTTTGATATTTTAATGTAATTCCAATTGAAGTCTTAATTGCTTTATTTATTTTTGGTTATTTTTTATTTAAATATCCACAAATATATGTTGTAACTGATTTTGGAAACCATGCTCATAAATTGAGAAAGGTGAGACTTGTGCTGCTCTCTCTGCCTGGTGGCCCACCCCCCAGTAGGGGCTACTTATTACTTGCTATAGAATTGGGAGCAGGAACAGGCTAAAAATGTGCTTACGTCTTGTTTTTATTTCTGTATTTTGTAAATGCGTAGCGTGATGAAATGAAAAACGAAGACGATTTGAATGAAATGGACAACTATGTGTTTTAACTAAGGATTAATATGTGAATGAAGAAATATGAAATATGAGGGGAGGGGAGGGAAGGGGTGTTCTAATTTGTAAAGGTAAAAGGTAAAAGAATGAAAATAAGGGAAGGGAAGGAAAGGCCGTTGAAAAGCGAAAAGGTAATGAGATGAGAATGAGGAGGAGGTGGTCTTGCTCCTGCACGCCACAAGCTAACAAAGAGACTTCACATGGGTTGGGTGGGAAAACAAATGGTGATGGCGTGATTCCTAAGCATTTTGCATTCCTCACCTTTCTCAATTTCATGTCCTTACACTTATTACGCCTCTCTCTCTCTTAAATCATTATCCATCAACTAAATACCATCATGAATCAATTAGTTCCCATCTTTTATTCGGTTAATAGTGCTTCACTCGTATCTTTTCATTAAGTTTATTTTACCTTAGTTAGACGTATGCTTCATTAAATCCATTTCTGAAAATGAAATGCACCACATGATAAATATCACACTGTAACTTATAAATTATCATATATGTCACTAAAAAGCTAATAACTCCATTCTCTCTTCTACTTGATATGATAAAAATAGGCTAAATAGCCTGTAAATTCCTGAACTTATTTGAATTCCGGTTTAGCAACCTTCAGATCGATTTTAGTCAATTTATTAATAAACTTTCAGATTTGACTCAATGTGCAAATCCGATTAGCCTCCAGCGAAGCAAATTTGGGAATTTTGCTTATGTAGCATAAATATGTCCAAGTGGCACCAACATGGAAAATAAACTAAGAATTCCTGACTAAAACGACGTCGTTTTATTCATTATTGAATTCTAAAAAAAAGAAAAATATTGAAAAATCCACAAATGCAGACTCGTCTCTTTCTTCTCTCTCTCTTCTCCCTTTCTTCTATCTGCGACTGCAAACTAGAAAATTTCAACCTCTCCCACCTCCACCCTTTCATCTTCTCCGATCACCACCATCAACGACGAACTGTCACACTCCTACTCTCCAGTTACGGCTCTCCCATCTCTCTCTCCCTCCTCATTTCTCCAAACCCAAAATATTCAACGCTACCAGCCCCCAATCCCCTCCCCTTTAGTCACCACCATCAACAACGAGACTGCCCCGCCTCCCCGCCGCAGAGAGAGAGAAAGAAGAGAGATAAGCGTAACTATAAAATTTACACACCCCAAATCACCCCACCCCACCCCACCCCTACCCACGGTCCCACAACCCACTGAGTCGCCGCCCCTTCTCTCCTCCCTTTCTTTCTTCCTCCGATCTTCAAATCTGCAAAACCCAAAACTCAACCACTAACCCTTCTTCATCTTCATCACTTCCTTCATCCCGTCTGCAAAAACAAACCCAGAAAACTCAACCGCCACCGCCAATCCCGTCTCCTTCAATCACCACCATCAACGATGAAACCTATGAAGAAGCAACAATACTAGCAGATCTCCTCCATTCTCCACATCTCCTTCGTTTTTCCTCATATAAATATCTCCACCACCACAAATCAAATCCAGACACTAATATCCAATCTCACCCAACAAACAATCAATCGATCCTTGAAGACAAAGGAGTCGCACTCGACGGCTTCGGTGAAGAGTCCAAGCGAGAAATTGGATGTCGATAGTGGTAGTGTTGATGAACGGTGGGCAGTGGTAAAATGGGAGTGGCGGCGTTGATAGTATTGGAGAGATGAATTGTTAATTAATTTAATATTTTTTTATTATATATTATCATAAAACGACGTCGTTGCGTATAGTGCGAAATAATATCGTTTGAGAAATGCTCCGATTTGTCCACCCTAGATTTTCAGTCATCCATGTCACCCTTGTCGTCGCCGGTGCCCTAGCTTGGTAGAACATTGAATCAAATCGAGAGTTCAGGAATTAATTCGCCAAAATCGATTTCACGGTGGCTAAATCAGAATTTGGAAAAAGTTGGTGAATTTACAGGCCATTTGGCCATAAAAATACCCCCAAAAATTACTTTATTTTTTCAATTTTACAATAAACAACTTATTTTCTTAACATGCGTGCCCAACTAAATGAGCTTAATGAAAAAATACGGAGGGAGCTACAAAATTCAGGAACTATATCATCAAGTTCATATGTCATGTCCATTTTAAATATTAATATATCTATATTATCAGTATAATCTTACAATTAAAAAAACAAAGTAAAACTCACGTGAATTCGTGTTATAATCTGCGTGTCAATTGCTGAAATGACTAAACTTTTCAGGACCAGATAATTTTCATCTTTCCACATTTGACAACATAATAAATTTATTGGATTTTAATATGTAAATTCAAAAATGTGTTAATAACCTAACATTTAACCTCAACTTTGGGTATAAATTAGGAGTAATATGTAATTCTTCTCCATGCAAGGCAACAATTTAGAAATTATTTAGGATTCTCAACTTAAGTGTCCCATGTAGTACCGTGAGAAGACCAACTCAAATCAAGATTAAATTTCTCTTTGCAATAATAGTACTCCAATTTTAAACAATAAAAAGAAGGCCACAAAAAATTATGATTACAACTAAAATAAAAAGGGGAGTAGTGTTTGAGAGATTATTCAGAGAGAGAGAGAGAGAGAGACATTGAGATGTCAAAAGATTGAATGATGCACAAATTTAAAGCCGGCCTAAGTAGAAAAACGTCGCCCCATGGAGTATCCATGATCACTACCTTTGAATGTGGTTTTTGTGATATCCAAACATAGTGTTAAATAAATGAACTGTGGATGTTGATGTGGACCAGGTTTTGTTGGACAATAGGATGTACACTTTCTGCAACGAATCAATTTCAAAATTAAATTTAAATTTAAGGTCAAATCTCCATAGGTCTCCATTTGGTTTGTCCACAAAAATTATGGTCGGATCTTTATTTTGATTCGTCCATAAAAATTAAAATGTCTACCAATTTTTCATTACAAAAAGTAAGGCTATATGTATAGCGCCTCGAAGGAGGCGTCTCGAGGGGAGCTCGAGACCCCCTCGACTTGAGGCACCTGCGCTGGAAGCCTCCGCGGCTTGAGACTGGCTCGAACGGCGTGTGTAACGCACGCGCGGAGGCCAAAAGAAAAAAAGAAAAATGGCGGGCGCGTGAATGCACGCGCCAACAGTAAAAATTTTAAAAGCCGCAACGGATGAAAAACGACTACTTTCACAATTTTTTTTTTCTTTGTTCATTTTTTACACCTATAAATACATCATTTCTTCTTCCATTTCATTCATCCATTTCATCCCCAACACCTTTTCATCTCATTCATCTCTTTCATTTCTCCAACAAATTCATCCAAAAAAAAAATTATGGTTCTCAACAACCCATTTTCGTCGGCGTGGTTTCCCTACATGTCCGACGACATGTATGGTTTCACGGGGGCGGGGCTTGATCAAATCAACCTCAACACTCCGGCCTCTGCCGAATCCTACCCGTTCTTCTCCCCCGACCCCGACAGCCCGACGACAAACACCGAGGATCGCCTCATTTTGGCGCCGTCGTCCCAGCCCGCTACCAAAGGAAGAAAGAACAAGGGCAAGGGCAAAGCCATCGCCATCTCCACCGCCGCCGCTGCCGAGGAAGATGAAGAGGAAGCCGTCAAGGGCTCCAAGCGGCACAACTTTGTTCAAACAAGCCACCTACTTGGCACATATTTGGGTGGAGGAGACCTGCAACTCTATCGTCGAATGCAACCAGTCCGGCGAAAGATACTGGGGCAAGGTACAAGAGCGTTTCAACGAGAGGTCCCAGTTGCGCCTCAACAAGAAGCAGGTAAAGAGCTACTTCGGCCGCATCCAGATGGCGGTTAAAGCTTGGATTGTCGCTTACCAGAAAGTGACCGCTCGCCGGCAAAGCGGCGCCGATGACGGGATGGTGCTCGTCGAAGCACAATCCATCTACAAGACATCAATGGACAACCCTTTTTTCCACTTTTTCACAGCTTGGGAGATTCTCAAAGACAATCCCAAGTTCCTCCTCGCCAATTTCCCAGACGTACCCTCCATGAATAGGACGAAGACTACGGCGGAGGGCAACTACACATCTTCGGCGTTCCAGCCGTCAGCGGAGGAAGTCCAGTCCATCGAAGGAGAAAGCGCGCTTCCCCGACCGGAGGGTCGAGATGCGGCAAGGGCCAGGGCAAGGTCCAAAGGAAAGAAGCCGATCGAGGAGTCGTCCCAGTTCGAATCCGTCATGGATCGATATACCTCCCGACTTACCCAGTTCGCCGAGGCCAAGCATGAGATCGCGTTGGCGTTGCAGGAATCAACTCAAGCGAAGCTGGAAAATGCAAAGGCGAGGAGCGAAGCTGTTCGGCAGAGACAATATGCTACGGACTTGAAAGTTGTCTCCAGAGATACGAGATTTATGACGTCGGAGCAGCTCCATGTTCACAAGATGATGGTGGAGGAGGTGAAGCAACGTCGGGGATGGGCGTAGTTTTTTTCCGTAATTTTTAGTTTTATGTAATTTTTTTAATTATGTAGTGTTTATTTTTATTGTGTGCGACATGTAATTTTTTAATTTTTTAATATTAATAAAAAATTCGTACTATATATTAATTAGTGTATTTTAATTTATTTACAAATACATGAATTAATTTAATAAATGAAAATGGAGAATTATTTAATATTGTGCTGGAGACCTCTTGAAGACTGTTGGAATACAGGGGTAGGAGTCTTTAGTATTAGAGACCCACTTAAAAATCACTAATGATCTCCAAAAAATGCAGATAGCCTAAATAATAATTGCGTATTTTTATATATCTATCTAATTTATTTTAAAACTCACAGTACAATCTAAAAATTATAATTATCGGACGAGTATGTAATTAAATCCAATCCAATGCCTTTTTCTTTTTCACTTTAGTATTTTCTTTTCTTTCGTCAGTGAGGGGGGCAGTGCACAGGGATCTTTACTAGTACAAAAGAAAAGACAGAGAAAAGGGCAAGAGTGTTATTAGAGCTGAAGCAAAGATAATTTATTTACTCTCACCGTCAGTGGGGTCCCTCCCATACTTTTTTTGAGATTTTCCCTCCCATACTTATATTCTTATAAGATCATTTAGGCAAGCATGCCTCATAAATTAATTCAACCATCCATAGGGATGTGGTATTGTTTGTAACCGCGGTTATAAAAATAAAAATTTACTTGCGTAAAGAAGTGAATTGGGCCCTCTCAAAAAAAAGAAAAAGAAAAAGAAAAAGAAAAAAAATGTGAATTGGGCAGTTCATGAACTTACTAATTTTACTAGATGTTAATAAAATTCCGTAGTATGAAATGATAATTGATTTTCTTAACTTTTGAATATTGTAGTTGATAATTCAATGTGATTAATGAACAAAGTAATAAACGAAAACTGCAATTGAATTTTGGCTACTTTCAACTTTATATGTATGACAAAAATAAACTACGAGTAATAAATAAACCTTGTGAGACGAACATGATTTTGTTTTTGTTTTTTTGACGAAACTTTATATGTTATTTAGGCAGTGAAGTGAATTATGGTTTAGCTATCTTCTGGCGTCTAGGTAGAAATTCTGCAAAATTTAAATGGATTGGCACTACAGAAATTTAACTGCAGCTAATTAGCTATGACCGACTAACCCACGGGATTAAATTGAAATTTTACAATAGTGGGGTAATTAATTTTGAGTAATAAAGACAAATATGTTGATATATGAAATAATAGCAACCACAGGATTTTCGTCCCAACAATCGTCATCATAGTCTCAATAGCTGACTTCATAATAGCCCTTGCCTTCTTTGGAAAAGATAGATATTTTTGTTTATGATGAACTACGATTGCAATCACAATCTTTTAAATTAAATATATAAATCAAATTAATATGCAAAAACCCCCTAGTCTAAGAATTGAAAATGAAAAGGAACATTAGCACAATTAAATGGGTGAAGAAGGGAGTAGTGAAAATTATTAAGATTAATAAGTATATACATCTATAAGAATTAATTGATATTAAATAAAGTGGTGGATAATCTAATCAGCAAGAGATGCCAAATGTCGGGTATTATTTTTGTCCGACGAGAAAAGATTAGTGACTGACTAAAACAAATATGCTTATGCCGTCTGTGATTAATTAAATCTTTAACAATGATTAATGTGTCTAAGTCAAAGGTTTAGATATTGGTGAAATTATATAATTGATAATAAGCAAAATGGGTGGTATGATTGAAATGTGCTTCTCCATTCACGTGCTTTACATACACTCCCCAATAATCTCATTGCCGCCCAACAATATACACAATTACATTTCCTATGCCCCATCAATCTATTCAAAATTTATAGTTAAATTAAATTACCAATTTATATATTTCAATCTTTGTAAATAAATTCGTGGGCAGATCTCGTGACCGGCGCTCCTCCATCCATCCCAATTCAACTACCTTTGATTTCAAACCGTCCTTGACGTGCAAAGTTAAATTTTAATTTCAAATTATGGAGGATAAAATGTGTAGTTGTCAATCAAGCCGAGTCTAACTAAACTAAGCACATCTTAGAATCGGCTTATTAGATCAAGGGATTTGCTAAGCCAAGCCATGCCATGCCAACCCACTTGAAATGGACCTCATCTAAATTTTTTAAGTAACACATATGTGCATCTTGTAAGCACTGGCGTAGCAAAAAGTAAAATAAAATAACATTTGACGACGATGGCTGATTTTTTACTTTTTCCAATTTTAATTTTTTTAAAGAGATTCGATTTGACGAGGGGGCCATTGCACAATAACTCACACAAAATTGATAATTTGTGATTATATAAGGCAAAAAAGCTAAAAAAATATTTTGGTGGGGCTACGTCACTGTTTGTAAGTCCGATCCGTAATAATATTTTCTATTATTATTTGAAATGTTGTAATCCCTTAGCATTTGGAATTTTGAGAAATTAAAATCTTTCATCACTGAATATTATGTAAAATGTTCTCATCAACGAGGAACTCTTTTCGCCAAAAATTAGAGTAGTTTACAAGATTATCAAAAATGAAAAGGGTAGGAACTAGTGAGTTAAAATAATTGAGGCAACGGAATAATTATTATTGGAAAAGGTGGCAAAAAGTACATAATCTCTGAAAATCTAGATCGTCAAATTCAAAAGTTGAACTACTAAACATTTAGAACAAGCTGTTCGGCCCGAAATTACCGGTTCCAAAATTGGCTGATTTTTTTTATTAATTACTCCTATTATTTTGCTCATATTATGCATTTTAAATACAAAAGTTATATCCATTAGAAAAACATAGGCATATAAGATTTTCAAATATGACAAATGTCTTGAAACTATCGGTTCCGAACCAGTAATTTTTACATAAGGGGACCGTAATAATGAACCCGTCCACTCGTGCGGGCAAGTTTGAACTGGAATAGTTCGCCATGCTTCCGGTTTAGGGTTGAATTGTTGTCATGTGTGTGTAATGCACGTTTAGGTGTTAATTTGTGCAGGAATCATAGAGTCCGAGAGTGCAGAGACGTGGATGCTAAAAATCGAGAAAAGATGAGATTTTATATGATTTTCCTTTGAATGAAGACGCAAAGATGAGCTCGATTTGTTTTGTTTTTGGATATTAATTTCTTTTGTAATTATAATTAGTGGGCTGATTAAAGTATTTTTTAGCCCATAGGCTTCAGTTTATGGGGCTGAGTTTGGAAGGGAATTAGCCCTTATTTTGATAATGTATTAGCCGCTTAGGATTAGATATAGTAGATAGAAGGGTTTTATTTTTCTTGGACGCACAGACTTTACTTTATATTTCTTGGCCATCAAGTTGGGGAACACGGTACAGTAGGCACAAACTTGAAGACTTTGGCTTATATGTTATTCTTGAGTTTTAGAGATTGAATTGTGCTATTTATCGTCTAATTTATTGGTGATTATTTTCTTTGTTCTTTTCAATTAATTAGCTTGATAGATGTCTATATTTATTTATTCGATTGTGTTCAATTTTATTATGCGTAGCTAATTTTCCGATTCGACTAGAATATTGAAGCACTAGTCTAATAATCAGTGAGACTTAATTGTTCGTATAATTAATTTCTAGGATTTCGATTTATTTCTTGTGTTTAAAGTTAATTTCGATTTTATTTAAGCCTGATCAACTTAGATTTAATTGGATTACAGTCAATTAGTTCTCACAATCCGTAATCGTTGGATTAGGGCTAATTAGTGATAAAACTACCATGTTCGTAGTAAGAATAAATTGGTAAACGTTGCGTTCTTGGATAATTCGCTTAAATCGGATTCCTTCAAAGCTAAAAGCTATTAGAACATTAAATTTAGGTCTGACGTTTCCAGCTAGGTTATGTTTTAATACGAAAAATAGTTAGGTCTAACGTCTACAGCTAACTATCGATATAGTACGTAGGAATTGGGATATGTCCGCTGCATTCACGGTATCCTATAACTGATTGGTCCTAGATAATTAATTAATCCTTGCGTCGATGATCAGAGCCTAGACTAGTGTGGATTTATTCGAAGCCGAGTTGTTGGGAAATTTATTAGTATAAGTTTTGATGAATTCCAAAACCAGCTGACCCCAACCGAGTAGATGTTGCCAGAACCTAATGTTAGAATTTAGGCTCGCTGTTTGAGCAAAGTTAAGATTCTATCTTTACAGGTCTCCAGCTGAAGATGGCAACAAGGCGCCACTCAGACAGAACATCAGTTGTGAAGAAAGACAACTGAGAGTTCATTTGTTCAGATGCAAACAAGGGGAAGTCTTCAAAACATCAGTTGAAGGAAACCAACTGAGCGCTCATCAGATGAAAAACAGTTGAGAGGAAGAGAACATCAGATGAAAAGGAAATCATCTGAGGGTTCAAACCCAACTGAGTAAAGAAGTGGAAGACAACTGAGGGTTCAGTTTCAGAACCTCAGTTATAGAATCTGAACAAGGAGTTCAACTGTTTTGAAGTTCAAAGTCAGCTGAGAACTCGACAGATCGGAACATCAGCTGAAGATCACTCAGATGAAGGTCAAGACGTTCAACCGACAAACCGAAGTTGACTGTCAAAGATTTGAATTTCAAAAGGAAGTCACATGAGGGTTTGACCGTTCAGTCATTACCCCATCTGGTCCAACGCAAGGCTGTCTCAGATGGAAAGCAGAAGAGCACAGATGCCATATCGGGAAAGTCTGCAGAGATGAGAGACAAGCCATCGCTTTCAACCGATCAGAGATCAACTGCTCCTCCAACGGCTAGTTGATTCTCTCCGCCTATAAATAGAGGCATCCTCTCATTCGAGAAGGACAGATATGCAGATAGACACATAGACGACGAAAAATTCAAGAGCTTTCTCGAGAGTAATCAAAGCAAATCTGCAACATCATAATCTAAGAGCATCAGCAGCTGAGAGTTCCATTTTGAGAGAACATTAGTAGCTGAGGGTTCCTAGAATTCGAAACCGTTTTTGATCTTAGGTTGAGTGTTTATCCGTTCAAGCCTTAGATCCAGCTCTCATTATTGATCGAGCTGTAGTTGGAAATCCTACCCTTTCTCACACCCTAAAAAGTGTGCTAGGACCTTACTCTTCATGTAATTGAGTAGTTAGGTTGTCAAGTACCTGCAAACTTGACTTAGGCTGTTTAGTGCCCGCAAACTAAACTGTAACGGTTGCTCAGCCCGCGTAAGTTGAGTGGAACTGTCCAGAAGAACTTGGACTGAGGTGTGTGGACTCACATCTCCCCATGGACGTAGGAGTTCTCTCCGAACCACGTAAATCTTGTGTGTCGTGTTGATTTGTGTTCAGTCATTATTTTGCATATCTCAACTGACAATCTAACCGCATACAATCTGCATACTTTCACAACAACAGTTTTGGTTTTGACCAACCGTGCATAAAAGCGTGAGTTTGATTTTACGAGTTTATTTTCCACCACATTCCGCACAGCACCAATCTTCCAGCTGAGGTTGCTTACTCAACTGTGAGATCCCAACTGAGTCCTCTCACTCAGTTGAAGTTGATTTCAAGTGTTAAGTTTTTCGAAAGTTGAAAAATCCTAACTGGTGTATTCCCCTCCCCCCCCCCCCCCATACACCAGTATCTCGTATCGGGACCATCAAGTGGTATCAGAGCAGTGGTTCAAAAGACTGCTGACTCTGTTTCACGAGGTGTGAATTCGATAATTTTCTTCAGTGGTCAACTGAACAGATCTTTTCACGCTAGTGCATTCTTGCTCGCATTTTTGTTGTCCTGTTTTTGTTTGGGCAGATGGACGTCAAGGACAAGATCACAGTCATGTTCTCTGTTGTCAACTATACATCATGGAGAACTCGAATGAAGAAGATCCTTTTGTCCAAGCATCATAGGATGCAACAGGTTCTCACATCTGGACCAATCGTCATACGAGACAGAATACTTCGCACTCCCACAAATCCCAACGATGGAGATGCAGTGGTGGAGTATGTGGAGAAACAGCCAGAGGACTACACTCCGAAGAAGGCCAAGGTGAGCCAGCTGGATATCTGGGCTCAGAGCACAATAATGTCCACGGTTGGACAAGATTATCTGCCCTGGATAGAGGAGTGTGAGACCGCAAAAGAGATGTGGGACATCCTGGCCTCGCTAAGTGAAGGAAGCGACGAGACAAAGGAAAACAAGTTCTCGCATGCATGTCAAGATTTTGACAATTTCAGTCTGCGACCTGATGAGACTATAGATCAGCTAGAGCTCCGGTTTATGGACATCATCAGAAGAATCCAATCCATCCGGAAAGGAAAATACACTCTAAGAGAAATAAACCTCAAAGTGTTGCAAGCTCTACCGGCTGAGTGGGATACTTTCACAAATATCCAAGAGAGCCGAGCTGACCTAGGTGAAATGGGAACTGAAAGATTGTTCTCAATCTTGAAAGGAAATGAGTATAAGGTCAACAGAAGGAGGTCGCAGCCCTCAAGTCAGACAAATAGAATTGAGGACGTCGGCTCAGCATCAAAGTCAGTTGCCTTCCGAGCTGACTACTCAAAGTCGAGATCGTCAAGGCCAACTAGGTCGGCTGACACGACTGCAAAGGAGCCGAGCAGAGAAGAACTGCAACAGAACATTGCAGCGTTGTCAAAGAAGTTAGCCGATATGGATACTCGGTTCGGCAAATATAAACGTTTCTATAAATCAAACCGAACTCGAGACAGTTCGAAGCCAGTCACCAATGGTTGCTTCGAATGCGGCAAGGAAGGACACTTCAAAGCCGATTGCCCAGACCTCTCAAAGAAGGAAAGAGAAGCACTGAGGGCGAAGCAAACTGCAAAGAATAAGGCCATGGTAGCTGAAGAGGCAGCTGACGATATGGACATCTTCACAGACACTGAAGATGAGGATGACCTGACCTCTACCAACAAAGTCATCAGTCCGGATCAATGCCTCATGGCACTTGGAACCGACCAAGATGATATTGAGGTACAATCTAATCCTGCTCGCTTAAATTCTTCCAATACTTCTAACATGCAGGAATCTATGAACGATGAGTTGGAACCTTCCTGGAATGATTTTCAAGAACTCAGTGAGGAACTGCATCAGCAGTCGGTTGAGTTTAAGAGTCTTCAAGCCCAGTTCGCCAAGCTTGAAGATTCCTTAACCGAAAAGGACGATATGATCAAGAGACAAGCTGAAAAGTCAACTGAGTACAGTCAACCAAACTGAGGCTTCAACCGATGAACAGTTGAAGGAACAGATCAAGGCACAGAACGAACAGTTGAACAAGCAAGAGGCTCTGATCGACCAGCTGATGAAGACATCAGATGCCCAGACCGAGCATATAGCTGTTCTTCTCAAGGATCTTCAAACTGAGAAGGACAACCTGACAAAGCTATATCAGTCATCCGAGATCATCGAGAATCTCATCAAATACAGACGGCAAACGGATGATGTGTCTGGACTCGGATATGACGTGGCAAAGGACACTGGAATTCCACCAGCTACCTTCACCAGGGCTGAGGAAGTCATGGTTGCCAAACCTAACACAGTTGAGTATGCAACTGAACAAACACCCTCACAACTGATAAAGGTAACTACGGCTGAGAAAGGCAAAGGAGCTGCAGATGGAGCACCAACGAAACAGTCCCTGGAGTCTACAACCGAGGGGGAATGTTCCAAGACTCAACGGAGGAACTGGAGACGTCGGAGTCGCAATCAAGCTCAGAACCGACGTGATAACCGACCAACAAACCAACCACAGCAGAGATGGAACCAACAGAACCGACCAAGCTTCAACCGACATAATCAACAACGGTTCCATCACCACAACAGTCAGAGGTTCCAACAGAGTCAACCTATGTGGAAAAGTTACGACAGCTATGGTTACTCATGCCACAACATGAATCAACATCCGGGCATGAACAACTATCGTCAACAGCCAAGGCAATAGAATCAGAATCAGCCAAGAAGATTCCACAATGGCGTCCGACCTCACAGACAAACTCAACAGGATAAGAATCGCCATCAAAACAGGGGGAAAGCCTCACCTCCTAAAGCCCAACATGGTAGAAATCCAACTCCTCCCAAGAAACAGAGCATCATTTCAAACAACAAGCCTAAGGATAACCGGGGTGTTGTTATAATTGATGAAAATGGGCAGATCATTTGGAATGACAAGGCTATTCGAGTGTACAGAAAAAAGCGACGCACGGTTCCAGCGGGAACTGATTCTAACCCTCCAGGACCCAACTGAAATTGGGGACCTAAGCGAGTTTCTCTTTGCAGGTACAGGAGAAACAGCTGAGGAAGAAGAAGGCGTCTACAACAATGTGGGTGATGGATAGTGGATGCTCGAAACACATGACAAATCTGAAGGATTTTCTTGGAAGTTTCGTGGAGAAAGAAGGTCCATCAGTTACTTTTGGTGATAACTCAAAAGGTTATACCAGAGGTTACGGTACCCTTGAAACCAATCATGTTTCAATTTCTAATGTCTCTTTTGTTGATGGATTGAAGCATAACCTGCTCTCCATCAGCCAATTCTGTGATAATGGGTTCTCTGTCAAGTTTGATGCACAGGGTTGCAGAGTTAAAGATGTCGGATCAAAGCAGGTGATATTGTTGGGAAATCGATCTCCAACAGGGAATGTATACTACGCTGACTGGAACAGCAGCCTCCTTGACACTTGCCTGTTGTCAAAGAGCAGTTCGGATGTGAGCTGGCTGTGGCACAAAAGGCTCAACCATCTGAACTTCAAGACAATGAACCGACTTGCCAGACAAGAACATGCAAGAGGCATACCTAACCGAGTGTTTTCAACAACACACATCTGCAGTGCATGCCAGCTGGGAAAGCTCGCTAGAACCTTCTTCCGGTTGAAGTCAACTCCTTCAACTGACCGAGTGTTACAGCTGATCCACATGGATCTCTTCGGGCCAGTTACACCAAAAAGCATTAATGGAAACGAATATACATTGGTTGTAACTGATGACTACTCAAGATATACGTGGACCATCTTCATGCACCACAAAAGTGAGACCCGATATGAGCTGCCCAAGCTGATGGATCGGATATCGAACCAACAAGAGATGAAGATCATATCTATCAGATCAGATCGTGGAACGGAGTTTCTAAATGAAACCATCATTAAGTATTGCGAAAAGAATGGCATAACCCATCAGACATCAGCCGCGCGTACTCCACAACAGAATGGCGTAGCTGAGCGAAGAAATAGAACTCTGAAGGATGCAGCCACATCCATGTTAGCGAGCTCAGCACTGCCTAAGAGATTTTGGGCTGAAGCGATCAATACAACATGCTACACACAGAATCGATCTCTTCTCACCAAGCGGTTGGGAAAGACGCCCTACGAGCTGTGGAGACGCAGAAAGCCAGATATTTCTTATTTTCGTGTTTTTGGATCTAAGTGTTATATTCACAACAATGGGAAGACTCAGTTGAAAACTTTTGATGCCAAAGCTTCGAAGGGCATATTTCTTGGATATGCAGCTCGGATCAAGGCATATAGAGTTTTCAACAACAGCTCTCGTGTTGTGGAAATAACACCTCATGTTAGTTTTGATGAATCTACCTTCGAGTGCAGGGAACAGGTAAAGGAACAACACGCGGATCCAGCTGTTCTACCAGTTCTCACCAGATCGCAAGCTCTTCGGGAAAAGAACCGAGCTGAACCACTTGTATGGGCAACTGAGGATGAGGACCCATACTCCTCTGAAGATGAATGCGAAGACCTCAGCTCGTCCCTAGGGGGAACTTCAGCTGATGTCCCTCCAACTGCATCAGCATCCGATGCCCAACCGAACTCAGTTCAATCTATTGTAAATGTTGAGGATCCAGACTCCACAGCTGATCAATCACCAGCTCTGAAGACTCCAACTCAGATGTCTGAACAGCCACTGTTGGAAGAAGAAGGAAGACGCAACCGAAGATGGTATGAAGTTCATTCCACCAACAACATCATCGGAGATTCAACCGAGGGTGTGCGCACACGGAGCAGAGTTGCAAATCCAGAATCAACCGAGGAAGAATCCAACACTTATGCCCAATATGCTGAGGAATTGGTAGTTCTAGAGGAGTTCGAGCAAGCTGGAGATGTTGCCATGATTTCTTGCTATGTAGCTGATGTTCCAGAACCGAAGAATGTTGGGGAAGCTCTCAATTGTGTCCACTGGACAACAGCCATGCAAGAAGAATTGAATGAGTTTCTACGCAACTGTGTATGGGAATTGGTAGAAAGACCAAATGGTGTCAAGGTGATTGGACTAAAGTGGATTTTCAAAAACAAGAGAGACGTCATTGGATTCATTGTGAGGAATAAAGCAAGGTTGGTAGCTCAAGGATACTGCCAACAAGAAGGAATTGACTTTGAAGATTCCTTTGCACCAGTTGCAAGGCTGGAAGCCATCCGGATCTTTCTAGCTTATGCCGCATATCACAAGTTCAAAGTATATCAGATGGATGTGAAGTGTGCATTTCTCAATGGAGATATAAAAGAAGATGTATATGTTGAACAGCCTCCTGGTTTTGAAACTGGAGATGGAAGAGTGTACAAGCTGAAGAAAGCTATCTATGGTCTAAAGCAAGCACCAAGAGCATGGTATGACACTCTTTGTGGATTTCTTCTGGACTCGGGGTTCAAACGAGGTTCAGTTGATAAAACTCTATTCACCATCAAAGTTGGAGAAGATATACTTGTCGCGCAAATTTATGTCGATGACATCATTTTCGGGTCCAAGTCGGAGGAGCTGTGCAAGAAATTCTCCGATCTTATGAAGGAAAAGTTCGAGATATCAATGATGGGCGAGATGAATTATTTCCTTGGATTACAAGTGAAGCAGTCACCTGAAGGGATTTTCATCAACCAGTCCAAATATACAAGGGAGCTCATCACCAAGTTCGGATTGCAGACAAGTAAGACAACCAAGATCCCTATGAACACGAACTGGAAGATCGAACCAGGAGCTGAGGGAAAGCTCATTGATGCCAGCCAGTATAGAGGGATCATCGGTTCGCTGCTCTACCTAACTGCCAGCCGACCAGACATTTCATACGCAGTTGGAGTGTGTGCTCGTTTTCAAGTCCAACCAAGAGAAACACACATGTTGGCAGCAAAGAACATCATTAAGTATCTGAAGGGAACTGTCAATGTTGGATTGTGGTACCCAATTGATGACAATATCCAGCTGACTGGATACTCAGATGCCGACCTAGCAGGAGATCGGTTGGACAGAAAGTCTACTTCTGGACACTGTCAGTTCATGGGAAGCAAGCTGGTTTCATGGTTCTCCAAGAAACAAGCGTGTGTTGCTACTTCGACAACCGAGTCAGAGTACATGGCTGCCGGAAGCTGTTGCATGCAAGTATTGTGGCTGAAGCAGCAGCTGGGAGATTATGAAGTCTCAACTGGACAGGTTCCCATACATTGTGATAGCTCGAGTGCCATAGCTATCTCTCTAAACCCTGTTCATCACTCTCGGACTAAGCATATCGATATTCGTCATCACTTCATTCGAGATCATATTGAGAAGAAGGATGTGTCCATGGAGAAGATCCCAACTGAGATTCAGAGAGCTGACATCCTCACCAAACCTCTTCCTCAAGCCCGGTTCAAGATGCTGTGTGATCTTCTAAGACTTTTGGATCCGAGCTAAAAACTCATCCGAGCTGAAGAGTCATCCGAGCAGAAGAGTCATCTGAGCTGATAAGGATTCATCCGAGCTGAAGAATCGGATATCGACTTAAGGGGGAAGCTCAGATGAAGGGGGAAGCTCAGCTGAAAGGGGAATATCAGATACGAATTGCCAACTGAGGACATCAAACGTCAGCTGAGGAGATGAACTTGAGTTAGCTGATGGTATGCTGCAACAATGGAACAGACGTCAGCTGAACAGACGAACTCGAGTCAGCTGATGGTATGCGGCAACTGAGGAATTCAACAAATGAACACAGCTGATTCAGACATCAGCTGGCAGGTATCATTTATGACTGAAGGTGTTATGATATTAAATGAGAATGTTTGAAATAAATTCAAACATTCCTGAACATGTCAGCTAGACTAAACAAGCCATCATATCGCATTTAATGTAAAGTCTGGCTGAACACCTATAGCCTTACTTTATAGTGCGACTGGGCTGACACCTCAAACTATTCACCTTCTCACTCGCGCGAGTGGTATATCAGTCAAAATTACTCAACAGTCGCAAAATCACAGCCGTTAATAGATTCGCGCGATTTAACCCCAGCCGTTGATTTTATCCGAGTCAAAGATTATATAATACGGCAAATCAGGAAGTGATCCTTACCTTCTCTTTTCGTGCATATCTTTACTCACTATTCATCATCTTCTCAAATCTTGTTTCGCCATTTCCAGTAAAGTCTTTCACTCTTTCTTTGCATATATATCTCCTCGAGATGGCGCCCAAGTCAAAAGCTTCTAAAAAGATGGTTTCCTCAGAGCCTGCAACGTTCCAGGAATCGTTCGACATGGTGATGTCGAAGATTCATTTCGAACAAATTTTATCCAAAGCGGCTCTCTCATCGCCTGAGCTCGCTCCAATCGCCACCATCCTCTCCGACCACCATCTGCTTGATTGGGCCACCCTCTCTCCGGCCCTGTTGCTCAGGAAGCAGATCGTACATTTCTACCGGAATCTGCAACGAGTCGCAAATGACGGGCTTGTCACGATCATCCCGTGCAAGCAACGCCACAGAACCTCCCGAACAGTAGAAGACTCCGTTGTGGAGATAAAGGTGTCGAAGGAGCTGGAGAAGCTCATCCCCAGAAACCGTGAAGTCACAGACGTGGTGGGGAACTTTTCTGACAAGGAAGCTGATGCCTTCCTTCAAACCATTCTTCTTGTTCCCGAACCATTGAAGGGGAGCATGCAAAGGACAAAGCTGAAGCCGGAGCACCGACTTCTTTTCGATGTAATCTCCAAATGCATCTTCGCATATGGTGGAGCCTTCGGGGACATCAGCCGTCCTAAGCTCAAGCAGCAGAAGGCCCTGGAAGAGATGCACCAGGTCGACTGGTTGGGATATATAGAGAGCCAGCTGGTGTCGGAGAAGCAGAAGATATCCGAGACGACAGCTGAGTCCGGAGATGTTCTGTTGAGTGTCAAGGGGACTCTCAACTTCGGGACAAAGATATCAGCCCTCATCCTCCAAGCCACAAAGGGTCTGCCGCTGACATGGGAAGGGAGTGAGGACACTCCAGTCAGCAAGCTGTCACTGTTCCCCTCAGCCAAGAAGGCCAGGGATGTTGTAGAAGCTGTCTACACCCCCAAGGGTGTCCCCTAGCCAGCTGTGGAGGCAGCTGCTCGTCGCCCTTCGAGGACTAAGTCGGCGAAGCGCCAGCTGGAAGAGGTAGCTGAGGAGGAAGAAGACGAAGAGGAGGAAGAGGAGGAACCTCTGCAGAAGAGGCCAAGGATAAGAATCATCCAGCCCGCGGCTAAACCATCCACAACAAGTCCAGTGGTGGTCAAGCCGACTGAGGCGAATGAGTCAACCGAATCCAGTCAATCGGTTGACCCAGCTGGGTTTATTCTTCAACCTCGCCAGGAGGACGTGGCTGAGGAGGCAGGTGGAGACGTGGAGATCCAAGTGGTGGATGCCAGCTCCTCCTCAGATGACTCTTCTTCATCTGAGGAGTCCCACGACAGTCGGTCTAGAGCTGATGCCAGCCAGGTTAACCCACCTGTGACTGAAGAAATCCTCCAGCCAGCCAACTCTCCATCCAAAGAGGATCCGGTTCTCTCAACTGGTCCTCAGTCAGATATTCCGAGCCTCTCGCTCGATGCCAACGTTGTGACCACTTCTTCGGCCAACGTTGATGAAACCATCGAACCGTTAACCTTCGATATCGACCCCCCTCAGATCGATGAAGAAGCCAACCATCAGGCGATCCTGGCTGAATATGAAGGAAGACTCAGCTACTGCTTCCGCAAGCTGATTGGTATGTTCCCCGAGGCAACATCGATGCCCATTTTCTCTGTTCTCGGGACGGAGCTTCTATACCAATTCAGTTTCATATTCAGCTACTGGTACGTGAAGGAGGAGACCCTCAGGATCCATGGCTGGGACAAGTTAAAGGTCGAAGAGTCCAACCTGAGGGAGTACTTCGACTACCAGAGCCTGGAGGTGGCTTACAACCAAAAGGTGGCTGTGCTCCGACGACGTCTGGACAAAAGCATCCAAGAAGGGACAGACACCAGGGAGCTGTGCAACAACCCTAAAGCTGTTCACTTTCTTGATGACATGCTCGCCAAAAATGCCTCCTGCATGGACGACGTCGATGCAGCTGATGAGGCGGCCAAGAGAGAAGAAGACAAGCTCAAGGCCTACCTCGCCAGCCGATCTGCCATGGTTGTCCTGGAGTCTGCTGCCCAGCCACAACCACCGCTCCTGCCCGGACCCTCCGATCAGCCAGCTTTCTCAACCGACGTCATCTGCGAGCTGATCTCGGAGAGGGTCAACCAGCTGAGGACGGAGATGCTGTCCAAGATCCAGCTGGGCAAGGAGGAAGAAGCTGACAGGATGCAGCAGCTGATGGCAGAAAATGCCAGCCTGAAGAATCAGCTAGATCACCTCTCCTCCTCTCTGCAGCACAAGCTCGAAGATCTCTCCACTTCTTCCAGCTCGGAGGTCTCGGCTCTAAGGAAGGCCGTCCAGAGCCTCAGCTCGGATTTCAACGTGTTCAAGACCGTTGCTGAATCTGACCTCGCAAAGTCCCAGCAGACTCAGGACCAGGAGTGGATGGCTCAGTTCGCCTCTTTCCGAGCTGAGTTCGTCTCCCTCCACAAAGAGGTCTCTGCGACCTTTGCAGCTGTGCAGCGAGCTGAGCAGGAGCGCCAAGACTTGGAGTTGGCGAAAAAGGTGGAAGAGAAGGACGCTGTTGATGAGCTGTTTTCCCGCATTCAACAAGCTGAAGCCAAGTTGACCTCTCTGGATGGCACTGTTGCCACCCTTTTGGATGATGCCAAAAAGGGGGAAGACAAGGAGCCAGCAGCTGGGGAAGACAAGGAGCCAGCAGCTGGGGATGGACAAGGGAAAGCTGTTCTCCAGCAAGGAGAAGGAGTGCCAGCTGAAGCTGAAGCTGAAGGGTCGCAGCCCGAATTGGAAGTCTCCCACGACCTCGTAGCCGAGCTCACAGCCGAGCTCGATGCAGAACTTGACGGGATATCCGTTGAAGACTGTATCGAAGCTGCCAAAGCTATGAAGGTGCCTAAGGAGAAATACTTGAATCCCTCTTGGATCAAGAAGTTCGCTGCCGATCAGGCCAAAAAGGTAGCCAAGTTCGAGAAGGAGCTCACCAAGGTGGAGAAGAACGTCGACAGAAACAAAGCCAGCCGGAGTGTGCGAAGAATCAACAAGCACCAGATGAAGGCTGAGGCTAGAAAGTCGACGCATCAGCTGCAGAAGAACGCTCCGCTCCCGTCTCGATACCCACATGTTGACAAGTGGATGAATGCGGAGTGGAACGATGACTGGGAACAGTTCAAGCATGAGTTCGTCAATGACTTCTATTACAGGAAAGTCTACTCGACTGAAGACCCAAGGTTAGCCTTCAAGGAAGCCCTGTGGGAACTCAGATCTGGAGACCCTGGAATGTTTAGTCAGTTCAAGCGAGCTATGCTGAATGCTCAGCTTGATCCCAACACTGTTCCAGTTCCAAAGAAGTGCATATACCGCCCTCCGATGATCAAAGGCGCAAGCACGCCAAATAGAAATACGATCTTGGCTGAGGCGAGGCAAGTATGCAAGGAACACGGCGTCAACACTAGGATTGAGTTGGAAGCGAAGAAGGAGATCTTCAACCGTATCTTCAACAAGTACGGTCAACAGTATTTCTGAGCTGTCAAAGTTTTTGAGCTGATAATGTTTTTGGATGTTGTAGTTTTTGAAGCAACTGTTGTATCTTTCTATGTTTTGCGCTTATCTTTGTAACCTTCAGTTGTAACAAAAACTTCAAAGTATATAATACGATTCACCTTGATGAACAATTCCTCATTGTCCAAGCTCTGAATCACAAAGTCTTTCAATTTCATGTTATAACTGTGCTAACCCTTTGTTGTTTTATCTTATAGACTGTCTAGAATTTCAGCTGAGATTTTAGATAAGTTAGTGAGGTTTAGATCAGTAGTGGTTTCAAGTTGTAAGTGGTTTTGGCATCATCAAAAAGGGGGAAATTGTTGGGAAATTTATTAGTATAAGTTTTGATGAATTCCAAAACCGGCTGACCCCAACCGAGTAGATGTTGCCAGAACCTAATGTTAGAATTTAGGCTCGCTGTTTGAGCAAAGTTAAGATTCTATCTTTACAGGTCTCCAGCTGAAGATGACAACAAGGCGTCACTCAGACAGAACATCAGTTGTGAAGAAAGACAACTGAGAGTTCATTTGTTCAGATGCAAACAAGGGGAAGTCTTCAAAACATCAGTTGAAGGAAACCAACTGAGCGCTCATCAGATGAGAAACAGTTGAGAGGAAGAGAACATCAGATGAAAAGGAAATCATCTGAGGGTTCAAACCCAACTGAGTAAAGAAGTGGAAGACAACTGAGGGTTCAGTTTCAGAACCTCAGTTATAGAATCTGAACAAGGAGTTCAACTGTTTTGAAGTTCAAAGTCAGCTGAGAACTCGACAGATCGGAACATCAGCTGAAGATCACTCAGATGAAGGTCAAGACGTTCAACCGACAAACCGAAGTTGACTGTCAAAGATTTGAATTTCAAAAGGAAGTCACATGAGGGTTTGACCGTTCAGTCATTACCCCATCTGGCCCAACACAAGGCTGTCTCAGATGGAAAGCAGAAGAGCACAGATGCCATATCGGGAAAGTCTGCAGAGATGAGAGACAAGCCATCGCTTTCAACCGATCAGAGATCAACTGCTCCTCCAACGGCTAGTTGATTCTCTCCGCCTATAAATAGAGGCATCCTCTCATTCGAGAAGGACAGATATGCAGATAGACACATAGACGACGAAAAATTCAAGAGCTTTCTCGAGAGTAATCAAAGCAAATCTGCAACATCATCATCTAAGAGCATCAGCAGCTGAGAGTTCCATTTTGAGAGAACATTAGTAGCTGAGGGTTCCTAGAATTCGAAACCGTTTTTGATCTTAGGTTGAGTGTTTATCCGTTCAAGCCTTAGATCCAGCTCTCATTATTGATCGAGCTGTAGTTGGAAATCCTACCCTTTCTCACACCCTAAAAAGTGTGCTAGGACCTTACTCTTCCTGTAATTGAGTAGTTAGGTTGTCAAGTACCTGCAAACTTGACTTAGGCTGTTTAGTGCCCGCAAACTAAACTGTAACGGTTGCTCAGCCCGCGTAAGTTGAGTGGAACTGTCCAGAAGAACTTGGACTGAGGTGTGTGGACTCACATCTCCCCGTGGACATAGGAGTTCTCTCCGAACCACGTAAATCTTGTGTGTCGTGTTGATTTGTGTTCAGTCATTATTTTGCATATCTCAACTGACAATCTAACCGCATACAATCTGCATACTTTCACAACAACAGTTTTGGTTTTGACCAACCGTGCATAAAAGCGTGAGTTTGATTTTACGAGTTTATTTTCCACCACATTCCGCACAGCACCAATCTTCCAGCTGAGGTTGCTTACTCAGCTGTGAGATCCCAACTGAGTCCTCTCACTCAGTTGAAGTTGATTTCAAGTGTTAAGTTTTTCGAAAGTTGAAAAATCCTAACTGGTGTATTCCCCCCCCCCCCATACACCAGTATCTCGTATCGGGACCATCACGAGTTATTTTTCTTTGATTAATATCTCGTTGCAATTTAGTTTTTTTTTTATTTTTAGTTAATAGTTAAGAAAAAAACTCAAATTTAAGGCGTGGTGGATGCACCAAAATTAATTCACGGGAAAAATAAGTGATTAACCTAGGGGTGTTCAAAGTTTGGTTTAAGAAATATGGTTCGATTTGGATTTTTCTAAAATTTTGGTTTATGGTTTAGGTTTGGTTTTTAAGAAAATTCAAACCAAACCAATACTGTAAACCGAAAAATCGTATTTGATATAATGATATTAATATTATCATTTTATTTATTATGTGAGGAAATAGAGATTTTCTTGATTGCATGTCTTATCTGAGTGTTATACAAATTTAATTAATGAAGTCGTACAATTTAGAATCATTAAACCCTACAATCTACTATACATTTTCAATTAATTGTTACAGTGGCTTATCTTCTTCATCTTTGAATACAAAGTACGAATTTCTATTTATTTTCTTTTCTTCTATATACTTTTCAAATTCAATTTGTTTTCGATAGAAAAAGTAGAGAATGTGAAATTATTGTACTATAATTTACTATTTAGCTAAATAATGTTATCCTAGAGTCCTAGTATATTTATTCTAGCAAAAGAGAAAAATGTATATGGTCATGACAACAACTTTATTTAATTCATTTTATTTCTATTACGAAGAAAATGAAAAAATATTGATAAATCGCAAACCAAACCGCACCAAACTGTATTATTATGGTTTGGTTTGATTTAGTTTTACTACTTAATTAGTTCGGTTTGGTTCCAAAAAATTACCAAACCATATTTTACGATTTGGTTTGGGTTTAGTATCAAACTGCACCAAACCAGACCGCCAACACCCCTAGATTATCCCGTTCTCTATGGTTCGACCCTGCTTATTACTATACTCATTTTGATTTTAAGCAGGATTTGCAGAAATTATTTGAGAGTATACGACGCTCACCACGTTGGTTTTGATTTTCATAAGCACCTATTCTATGCATGTAATTATGTTTTGTGTTTCATAATAAAAACTTAAATTTGTAATTTTATAAATGATCGTCATTATATATGAAAGTATTTGCATTTTAAAATATCAAAATGTGTAGTTTCGCAAGAGTGCATACCCTTAGGTGATGGTTGGTACGTATGAATGAAATGATCTTGGTAATAAAATGAAAATGGAATGGAATGGAATGAAGAATGATATTTCTATGACTGGTATACGCAAGGAATGAAATTAAACTTTTTAATTAGTTTAATAATAATTTTAATATTAAATAAATATAATAAAATATTATTTTAATATTATTTATTAATAATAGTAATGATAATATTTTTATACTAACTACAATAATAAAAATAATATAATAATAAAAATAATAAATGTTACTATTTATTATTGATTTAATATTATTATAATACGTTTAATAGTTAATTGATATAATAATATAAAAATTATAATTAAATAATATTATTGTTTAATACTTAATTATAATTATTAGAATTATTTTGTAATAATAATAATAATAATAATAATAATAATAATAATAATAATAATAATAATAATAATAATAATACAGTATGGTGCATCTCGGTACACATGGTTGTGCATATCATTATATATCAGTGGCGGAGCTAGGCCCCTTAAGGGAGGGGGGGGGCAAAATATTTAGGACAATATTTTTTAATAAAAATTATATAATAAAATATTCTTACAATAATTATTACATATATTCTAAAAACGACATAATATTAGTTTATTATCTACGGTATAAAAAATTTCCTCTCTATTGAATGGTATTTTGATATTTTCTTTTCTCCCCCTTCTCTACGATAGAGAACATGGAGAAGATGATTGAAATATAATGGTATTTTGATATTTTCTTCTCTCTCTTTTCCTCTCTATTGTTATACTCTTTCTCTCGTTTTTAATGAAAGGAAGACAAAAAGTCAGTACTTTTAAAGAAAGGAAGACAAGAGGTCAAATACTTTTATTTAATTAAATTTTATTTTTTTATCCTTGTGAGTTATGCCCTTATTTTATTTTATTTTTGGTGGGGCAAGTTTTAATATATGTGTGAGTTTCTTCATGACATGAGGTATATATAGCCCAAATTGAGGTGGGGCAATTACCCCACCATTGATAAGGGTAGTTCCACCACTGTTATATATGGTAGTAAATCTGTATAAACTATGTGGTGCATCTCAAAAAATAGGGGAAAATATATTAATAAAACTAAAAAAAGGGCTGCTTCTCATTATGTAGTGTAATACATATAAGTACACAATGGTGCATATAATCAGATCGTAAGAAAAAAAAAGATCAACAAATTAACTGAATCAACCTGGATCCCAACCGGATCGACCCGGTCTACACATTGTGAGACGCGTTGCAGGCTAAAATTTGCCTTATGTGATTATAATTAACATGTACGGTTAAGTTGTTTGTGTACATATATAACTTTCTGGAAAAAGAAATTTGAAAAACAACTCATCACAGGCCCATTTAAGGCCTGAACCAACTTGGAAGTTTTAAACGAAAGTTTTTGTTTTCTTTTTATGAAACAAGTTTTAGTTTAAACCCAAATTAAATCGAATTAAAAGTTAGATTTTTCGGTTTCGAAAATATGATTTGGTTTAAAATTTTTAATATTATAGTTTATGGTTTAGGTTTGATTTTTAAGAAAATTCAAACCAAATCAAACCGTAAATCGAAAAACTGTATTTCATATATTGATGTTAATATTATTATTTTATTTATTATGTAACGAAATAGAGATTTTTTTGATTGTATGTCATATATGAGTGTTATACAAATTTAATTAATGAAATAGTACAATTTAAAATCATTAAACGTTACAATTTATTATACATTTTCAATTAATTGTTATAGTGACTTATCTTCACCTTTGAATACAAGGTACAAATTTCTATTTGTTTTCTTTTCTTCTATATTTTTTTCAAATTCAAATTGTTTTCAATAGAAAAGGTAGAGAATGTGAAATTATTTTACTATAATTTACTATTTAGCCAAATAATGTTATCCTAGACTTCTAGTATATTTATTCTAGCAAAAAAGAAAAACGTACATGGTCATGACAACAACTTTATTTAATTCATTTTATTTCTATTACGAAGAAAATAAAAAAATATTGATAAACTGCAAACTAAACCGCACCAAACCGTTTTATTACAGTTTGGATTGGTTTGGTTTTACTACTTAATCAGTTCGATTTGGTTCCAAAAAATTACCAAACCGTATTTTACGATTTGGTTTGAAATTTAGTATCAAATCGCACCAAATCAGACCGTGAACACCCCTAAATTTTAGATGCAAGTTAAATTTAAATGTTTTGCAAACTTCAGCACATGACAATTAGCGTAGAAATTAAAGTAGGTTAAATTAAATACGTAGTTATAAGGCGATTCAAGCTAAAGAATATTGAAATTAAGTAGTTATGAAATAAATTTAAAGAAAGATTGACGTAATGAATATTCTTACCGTATGGTATACAAAAGTGAATACATAAGTATGAGTACATTCCTTAAAAGCCGTATGATTTTTTTTTTTCAACGTACTCATACATTTATATCTATATCTATATCTATCTATATCTATATCTATACCTATACCTATATTTATAGTGTCTTGTTGAAAACTTTTGATTTGCCTATAATACCCTTATTAATTAATATATATTTTATTATCATTAGATATATATTATAATTGTATATAATTGTATATATTCTAGATCAAATCTCATTGACCACGAGATATTAGATATATATCTCAAGTATTAGAAAATTTAATTAGACAAGTATAACATTATTCAAATGGAAATAGAACAAAAATAATTAATTAATTTCATTAACATACTTATATTTAATAATAATAAAAATTTGTGGATTGATCTATCCAATTTAAATTTGAAAATTTAATTAACATACCAATATTTAATAATAAAAAATTAATGGATTAATCTATCCTAATTCAAATTTGAAATAATAGAATATCTATATTCAATTTATACCTATTATAAAAGAGCTATTTTCCCTTGTAAATACATTGGTGAATTAATAGAATTTATTTACCAAAAAAAAAAGAACGGATTCTTACAAAATTTGGTTCGCCTAATATATCTTTCTTATTATATTTATTGTAAGGGTAATGGTGTAATTTAATAATAAATGAATAATTACTTTAAAATCATAATTCAATGATGTAATCCTATTATAGCTCTTATAAAAATCAAATTATATTAGAAATTTTGTCTTATTATAACTCTTCATTGCTTTCGATGAATTGTGTTGGTCTATTATGATGCAATTAATAAATTACCACTTAACTATTTTACAAGTGATTTAATTAGCTCTATAATTTACATGCAGAATAATAAGAAAAAATCTCAAAAAAAAAATTATAATACTTTAACATGTATGTAAAATTTTGCAATTTTGGGTTGAATCGCTTTAAGGTTGATTCTATTAGCTTCAGTTGGATAATGAATAACATAAACAAAAATACTATGAGAATGAATATGCATGAGTTTGTATGAAAATTGTATAAACTTCTACAAATCAATGTATTGCTTGTGAAATTGTATAATCTTTTTTAGTCGTCAAAAAATGAAATATTATAATACTTTAGCATGTATGTGAAATTTTGCAATTTCAGGTTGAATCGTTTGTCGGTTTGTTTCTATTAGCTTCAATTGGATAATGAATAACATAACAAAAATACTATGAGAATGAATATGCATAAGTTTGTATGAAAATTGTGTAAACTTGTACAAATTAAAGTACTGCTTGTGAAAGTGTATAAACTTTTTTATTTGTCCCAAATTACATGTTTTAGATACATAAAATAAAAAAATATGAATATTAATTAATATACTATTAGTATATAGGTCCGTGCGATACACATATATCACATTATAAAGATCTATAATTTTAATGTAAATTAGCAATTATATTTATCAAATAGTTTAAAAGTTTTGTAAGTAGATGACAATAAGATAAACGTTGAGATAGTAAATTGGTTCCAGTCAAAAGCCAAACAGATTTAAAAAGTTCGAGGGACATTACTATAGTGATCAAGTAATTTTTTTTTTATCATCGTGTTATTTATTTGACAAATAGTCATATTTAAGTTAAATGCTATATTTCCAATATTTAAGTCTTAAACAATCACTTATATTTCTTATATTTATACAGTTCTAAGATTATCGTTGTTTCTCTTTGAGATGATATGGCTATTCACTATCCTCTCTCGATAGATAACAAAAGAGGATCAAACTATCGACTCTCTCGGCTAAGACTCAAGACGACAATTCAATTCTAAAAGGCACAAAGAATTAAAGCTTCCATGCATGAATTCATCACTTGTTAAGTCTCAAAACCATGCATGATGTGACAATTTGATTTCCATGCATGTAAAAACCTATTAAGAATTTCCACAAACACTTGGCATGTAAGAAAGATGATCAATAATTTCTATATGAAATCAAGACCCAAATCCACAATCAAATAGGAGAAGAGAATTAGAATTAGAGAGCTAAGATCAAAACCACCATTAAATCATCACAAATCCCGAAAACCAACTAAAAAAATTTAGCTAGACATAAGAAGAGAAATAACACAAGAAATGATAATTGAATGCATAATTAGAGATACTAAGAACCCAAATGGAGAAATCTTTAAATAAATCTTCAAAACAATCCAAATCCAACCTTTTTACTTGATTATAATGATTAAAATCTAATTCAAACCCTAAATGAAAACTTTGGGAAGAGAGAGCTAAGCTAGGATGAAAGATACCACATTTTTTGGGCTAAATCTCCTTTATATAGGGTACAAGAAGTGCTAAAACATGTTAAAAACGTAAAAAAGGGCAATTTCAAAATTTCTGGTACAAAATTAGCCAAATCGGCGGTCCGACCACCCAAACCGGCGGTCTGCCACCCAAATCGGTGGGTTGCCGGCAGGGCGCCGACCGGACCGCCAGTCGACATTAACACTACAAAATCCATCCAGGTTTTCTCGGCGGCTTGACCGGCGGTTCACCCCTGAACCGCCGGTTCGACACTGCAACCCGCCGGTTCCTCTTTTGGGGCGCCGGTTTGAGTTTTCCCTTTCGTCCGATTTCTCACTTCTTCGTCCCGATTCTTCGATTTCGCTCTTCTTTGAATCTTTTCTTTCAGCTTAAAGCACCTCAATTTACATACACACATGCACAAACTCTGCAAAACGTGATACAAATCTAAGATAACGAATTTTATGCAAAACAAGTCACATTCAAAGTCAAAAGCTTAACAAAAAGAGAAGAAAAACAAGCTTAGTTGCTATAACAATGAGTGTTTATCAGGCTACACATGAAGGGAACTTGAAAAAATTCATGGGCCAAAAACCAATTGTAACTATTTTAAATGTCACTCAATAAAAGTTTTGGGTGATGCATGCATAATTATATAGCAATGCATTCAATAGTATTTATTAGGTTGATGATAATTACAAAGTACATTCACATCCATATTACAAATCTCACCAGAATATCAAGAGATGTTCAAAGGTGAAAATGTAAGTGATCAATAGTGAAAATTGATTCTATAATTTTTATCCCTTTTCATGTATAGCCATATCATCTCAAAGAGAAACGACTATAAACTTAGAACTGTATAAATATGAGAAATATAAGTGATTGTTTAAGACAAATATTGAAAATATAACATTTAAATTAAATATGACTATTATTAAATATTAAATAACATCATCATAAATAAATAATTTTATATTTTATTTAATTATATAGAAACTTTATATTTGATCAATTTACGTATATTACTTTTATGTTATATTAAAGTTACGAGTAAATTGGTACAACTGGAGACTTTGAAAGAGCTTAAAGAAAATTGGCATAAACTATTACACGTACATGTACCATCAGTCTCTATATCTTCTTGAACGTTTTGGATACACAACTATGAATATATATATATATATATATGGAGAGGATCATATAGGAACTCATAATTATATGAGTCCGTAGGAACCATGCATTTTTATCACATCAGTTAATGCATAAATTACATTATTTCAATGCACAAATATATATTGATAAAAAAATTAAAAAATTTGATATAGTTTATGCATTATCTGATTTAGTTAATGCATTATATTATTTCATGTTGTGCATTGAGTTAGTGTAAAATTTGTCAAATATTTGTGCATTGAGTTAGTGTAATATGCCCTTTGCCATGTTTGTGCATTAAAGTACTGCATTTTGTGCATTTCCGAAGTAATATTAATGTACAATTCCTACTGACTCATATAAGGATGAATTCATACTAGATTTACACCATATATATATATATTAACTTGTCAATTCCATTATACTCACTGACGTCCAAATTAAACCAAAGTAGAATCCATATTTACTCGAGAGTTAAGATAATATATATTTTCTTGGGAAAATCAGATACTCTACTTTTCTGATTTTTAATTCAAAATTCAGTATTAGTGCATATTATATTATATATATAATAATGAACATAAAGTTGATTTACACTCTATTAGAAAATAAAATTAATATTACATCGTAATAAATATTTGATAAACAACTAGACATATAGTTTGTTCAAACCCTTATTTTATTCTAAGAATATATATATTTATCATTTTACTAATTATGATTAATTAATTATTAAGAATTTCTTATTTTATATTACATGAATCTTACTATTACTTGATGGAAATTGTTGATGGAATTTAAAACAAATCAATAATATGGTACAATTCTTATAAAAAGTGCTCAACATCCTACCTAAAAATGTTGGAAGTACAATATGAAAAAGATGTAATGAGGAAATTGTAATGATAATTAGAATACAACTACATAAAACTTTATAATAAAATATGTACCACGTCTGGTCCGGTCCTAAAATAAGTTTCTAAGAGGGAGTGACACAGAAATTAAGAAAAAAATTGTTATGAGTAAGGGTAATGTAATATTTTATTGTGTGGGTTTGATAAAAAATAAGTAGGAAGTTATTTGGGATAGAAAGTTATTTGGGGACCGAATGTAGTATTAACTTTTATTTAATACTATTTTAGGTATAGAATAACCCCAAATGTTGTATAGGGGGATTATAATGTGCATATTACGATGTTCAATGAAGTTGATGTAGTATATGTAGGATGCCGATTGATGAGTATATGGTAGATGTTTGTTGAGAAAGGAATCCATCATCTTAAGAAATTTGTGGTAGAAATTTGTTGAGAGGAAAAAGAGATTCTCCATTATAAAAAGGTGCGGGATGTTTGTAAAGAGTTGTGTAGGGTAATACATAAAAATAGAAGTGACATTTTTTTATGGACAAATGAAAGTAGTCTTAATGATACAATTTTCGTGGAAGGATGGACTATAAAATATTAACAAAAAAGTTATTCTATTTCATTTTATTCTAATACATTTATTTCTACAGGGTGATATTATAGAGGTTTCCAAAATTTAACTGAAGTACGCTTCATGACCATAGTCAAGTATGCAACATTTGATCGAAGCGGAAACCTCACTTTTATAGTAAATGAAATCTAAAAGAGATAATCCAGTGCCATGAATAATTCAAGAACCTCAAACAACGGGAAAAGAAAAAATCAATTTAGAGGGTCGAGCTAGCTAAAGTGGTAGAAAAATGAATAAAAAAATGTGAAGCAACACAAGTAAGAAAATACCAAATCAAATATGAAATTGCAGCTTCATTAAATGCAATTAAGGAAAAAGAAAAAGAAGAATCACAAAAAAGTTTTAAGATTACGAAAGCAAATATTAAAAATTACATTGACATTCCAACCGATAATGATGATGATGTGTTATTGGATAAACTAATAAAAGCTATAGAACTAAGATTAAACTCTCTCTACCCAATAAGATCAACCAAGAAAAGAGTTGATCTCAATAAATTTTCACACGTTATTTAAATTTTTTTAACCTATATTAAAAAATTTAGAATAATAATATATGAACGTTAATATTCATTTTTCCATCTTTATTAGTAATTAAATGTTAAACTTCTAGTAAAATTGATGAGTATTTTTTTTTATACATGCACCCTTTCAAGATATTGAAACAATTCAGAAAGCCACATTGTCATAATTTTGTGATTGCTCCACCTTCTTAATTATCATTTTCAACAGATTCTCATTGTCATTGGTTCGTCAAAGACAGAGGGATAAACGAAGCTTGTTTCTTTGGTTGGTATATTCATTGAAATAAGCAAATGAAAATAAAAACACAAAAGTTTGTGGTAGTTTTTTTTAACCTTTATTAAAAAATTTAAAATAATAATATACGGACATTAATTTTCATTTTTCCATCTTTATTACTCCCCCCGTTCCAATATTTATGACCTATTTTTAATTTTTGGGTGCCCCGCTGTTGTCTATTGATGGTTAGTTTCATTTTATAGACTAAATTAGAACCTAATTATGTTTTAAAATTATCTAACACCTTACCTAAAATCATTTTATGACTATTCACTTTCCCTCTTCCTACTTTCTTACCTAAAATCACTTTATGGACCTATAAAGTACTTTATTAACTTATAAATCATTTTATTAATAAGAATTAAATATTCTATAAAATAACACTAATTATGTGGGAGACTACCTTTTCATTCCTAATTTCCTTCTCCTTAATTTTAACATATCTTATAATAATTGATAAAGGACAGAAAGTTTCACGTGCATGGCACGTGATTTCTTACTAGTATGAATAAATGCCTCGTGAACATGAGTTCGTATGAACTCTTTTTCCTCGTCATTCGGTTAATTATTAGCATAAATTTTCAACATATGTAAGCGAACCTGCAGCATGCTCATTTTAGATGCATGCTCATAACTCTCTTCAACGACGAATAATTAAACTAATTAAAATAAAAACGAAACTGCGATGAAATGAAATAGTACAAAATACAAGTTACATGCTGAGGAGAAATTACATTAATAACACTGATAATGATTTCACAATCAATATTACAAATTAGGGATAATAACTATATTTTAAAATACTAATAATATGATTCAGAAAGTAGGCAGCCCTCAAAATCAAATAAATCAAATGAAATGTGATATCGATGGGCAAACGAAGTCTCAAGTATAATCCCCGTTGAAGTACACAACGGAGTTTATTATATAGAAAGCCAAATAAAAGTCGTCAATCACTTTTATGAAAAAGGCTCACCCAAAAGAGTCTCATTCATAAAAAGAAAGGATTTTATTTGTGTGGTTGAGAAATGCTGAAATGTAAAATAATGATATCTCCACGTAAATGCATGCAAATTTTGTTGTTTGTGTTTATGGATGTTCCATGCACCCCCAACCCCAACAACCACCTTGTTTGCCTCCCCCACCACCACCTCCTCCCCATCCCCCTCCTTCGCCTGCCCCACTACCGCCTCCACCACCACCCCCTCCTCCTCCTCCTCCGCCTCCTCCACCCCCACCTCCTCCTCCCCCTCCTTTCCCACCACCCGATCCATGGCCACTTCCATTTCCTCCCCCTCCTCCTCCGCCACCACCCGATCCATGACCACTTCCATTTCCTCCCCCTCCTCCTCCGCCACCACCCGATCCATGACCACTTCCATTTCCTCCTCCGCCGCCACCGCCACCACCTCTGCCTCCTCCTCCTCCTTTCCCACCACCCGATCCATGACCACTTCCATTTCCTCCTCCACCGCCACCGCCACCACCTCTGCCTCCTCCTCCTCCTTTCCCACCACCCGATCCATGACCACTTCCATTTCCTCCTCCGCTGCCACCACCTCTGCCTCCTCCTCCTCCTTTCCCACCACCCGATCCATGACCACTTCCATTTCCTCCCCCACTACTATTCCCACCGCTCCGCTTGTGACCACCTCCATTTCCTCCACCACCCCCTTCACCATGACCGCCCTCCTTTCCACCTGCACCCCCACCGTTTCCTTTTCCCGATCCTTTACCGCATCCCTTTCCACCACCACTCCCTCCCCTACCACTTCCACTTCCTCCGCCACCACCTCGTCCACCCCCTTCACCGTGGCTGCCTCCATTTCCTCCACCTCCACCCCCACCATTTCCATCTCCCGATCCTTTGCCGCCTCCGTTTCCTCCACCCCCTTCACCGTGGCCGCCTCCATTTCCTCCACCTCCACCCCCACCATTTTCATCTCCCGATCCTTTGCCACCTCCGTTTCCTCCGCCACCACCTCGTCCACCCCCTTCACCGTGGCCGCCTCCATTTCCTCCTCCTGATCCATGACCTTCACCGCCACCACCACCTCTATGCACTCTCCTTCCCCGTTGTCCACTCCCACTCCCTCCGCCACCTCCGCCTCCATGGCCGCCTCCGCCACCACCTCCACCTCCACCTCCATTTCCTTTGCCACCATTCCCTATGGCATGCTTGGTATCGACCAAAGTGGTATTTAGTCCACCAATATCATCATTCGACTGCAACAGCTTTCTCATTGGAGTAGTTGCTCTTGCTCCATTAGTTTCAACTCCAACGCCATTTTCGTTACTCCCACAAACCAAGTAAAGACTCAACACCATGCAAACACACACAAATAACCCGTAACCCATTTTCTTACATATATTTTGTGACTTGATGAGAATAATATAGTATCTTGTTCAATCTCTTGCACTTTATATACTACTCCTACTACAAAGACATGTACAATATGCTTGTATTTGTGTTTGACAATGAGATTATGCTGCCCTAGCCCTACTCTCATTAACGTTTTGCAAAGGCTGCCAAAACAACTAACTACAATACGTATCTTTTGTTTCGATTTAATTTTGTCCCCCACTGCACCTTGTCGATTACTACTATTAACTTAAGTCAATGCTCTACATCAACTATCTCTTCTCTTACACCTAAAAAACTCTAAAACTAACTCAAAATTAATAAACTTTAATTTGCAATATTATTTTTTAGTTGTGCAATATAGTAGTATTACTTTAATAATACCCGTGGCCAACTAATTTCTTTTCACATATTTATTTTAATATGGGGTGGGGTGGGGTGGGGTGGGGTTGACTACTTTTCTGTTTCCTTTAAATCTATATATGGTGTCACCATTTTTAATATTTATATGAACTAGGAATTCGATATGGCCCTTTATTTTGATAGATTTACGGTTGTGTTATAGAAATTCTTTAAGTCTCTTTTTACGTCAAATGTAAAATCTGATTTGTTAAACCTATAAGAACCACCATTTCACTTCACTCTTCAGTATGAGCTAGCTATCTACACATAAACTCCCTTTCTATGCATTAATTAATTCATGTAATTTTTTTAAACATATGTATTTTTGTAAAAAGTAATTAACCTATTGGATCATTCAAATTGAATGAAAGTCTATTAAAATGGATCTGGAGCACTCAAGAACAAATTTCCCGACTATATAGTATTCTGGAAAAAAAATAATGAGCAAGTATCAATGTAGAACTTGGATATTAGCAGCATACTGTCTTTGTAATCTAATCTCTATATAGTATTCTGGAAAAAAAGAGCTCAATTTATAGTACTCCAGTTATTAAGTGACGGTTAACTGGTGGTTTTCATTCTACATGAGCTAGCTAGTACTCCCCCCTTTCGTCCACCATTAATACGTAACACAGGTTATAAGTATTTGTGGGTGGAAATAAATATAGACTCACACATATTCTTGCAGCATTATTGTGAGTGAAGAAGATAGGTGATAAATTTTGTAAATAAATTGAAAGTGAGAGTGTAACAGATAAGAAAAGATGATTGATTGGTCATATTCTATATATAAAAGGAATGTGCATGTTAATTTATTGTGGACTCAAGGAGTATATATGTGTAAACCCACTTTACTTGAAAAAAAAGTAATGTTGCAACCCACCTTCAAACTCATGATTCATTGACACGATTCGAGTGGGCCCGGAACCAAAGTGTTGATCATGGTTTTGTTGGGCCTGGCAGTTTGGACGGTAATAGGTGGTGGGATTGGAGTTTGAAGGAATGGGTTATAATTCCTTTACAAATTGAGAAAAGAGTTAGCAGCAATGCATGCGTGGTATCCACTCCCACTATCAAGATTCATTTAAATTATTTTGCATACCTCAAAATCTCATTCATGCCATTCTCCACAACCTAATTTCAATCTCTAATTAAAAATGTAGCACCTGAAAATCAAACGTCTAAGAAATGAAGAATTCTATACATACATAAAAAGATGATTGCTATGTATGTATATTGGGTTGTGGTTTTGTGCAGTTGTGACGCATAACAATAACATAATTGAGTTGGAGTGCATTCCAGGCAGGTAATAATTGAATAGCATCTTCGATTGGTAATGGTTACTACTAGTTGAGTAGTACTTAGTGTCATAATTCTCTCCCATGTGAACCATTTCCATTTTCTCAAAATTTTCTTTCCCCTTTCTTTAAGCAATCGCAACCGGATTCTTCTTCTTCAATGCAATCCACGTCTATATTTTCCTATGCATGTAACCCAGTTTTATAATATAATAACAACAATAATTGTCAATAAATTATTCTATCAAAATAGGTTAATTAGAGCATTCACTATAAGATTCTATATAGACTTGGTAAAAAAATTGATAACGTGAGGTTGATATAGACCTACGTCTATCCAATGATTGAATAATTTTGTTTTTGATTTTTTGTTGTATTTTTAATTAATAATAAGAAGAATACTTAAATTAAATATAAAAATTTAAAAATAAACAATTTTATTGAATTAAAATAAAAACATACAACAATTTCATGAATTAAAAAAAATACTAGTTAAGCGGACCGAAACGTGTCTAAATTTCTTCAATCATATCATCCATAAGACGGTCGTAGGCACGCGCATCTTGAAGCCGAACTTGTCTCTCAATATATGCGTTGAATGTAGCCGGAGCACCTTGATGTACTGGTGCCGTGTTCACATTGCGATCGCCCCGTGCGCTCGATTCAACACTGAATTGAGTTGTTTGGGGTCCTTCATCTTCAATGGCGTTTGGCCTCCTCAAATAGACGTCGTCGGAAGCAGATCTGATAGCCCGATAGAAATTTTTGAGACATGTTGTGCCCGTTGTCGGTCCAACGTGCAGATTTTCATCGTATTGATCGGCACTTCCACCATTGGCGAGTTGCCTCAAAGCAATGATGCACTTCACCCATGAGTGAAACCCCAGTCTTCCGGTTTCATTTGAAAGTTGTTGGAAAAAAGGCTCCCTCGCCTCTAAAGTTTCAGCTATCCTCAAGAACAACCTCTTGCTCATGCAAAAATGTTGGCGAAATACAGTTTTACCCCATATAGAAAAGTCGGCAAAATAATCACGGCGGAGGCATTATTCGGCCTCCTCACGATTCCGGTGCACGTACGTCCTCGTCTGTGGCTCGTCCTCCTCCTCATCATCATCACCAAATGCTTCGGTGAAAATCTCAATGGCTCGCTGACCAAACTCAATATTTCTTTGACGTTGCTCGTCTTCCTCATCTAAATTGAAAAAGTACCCGGAAAATTCATAGTATTTTTTTTTTTTGCGAAAATTAAAGTGGAATTGAGAGAGGAAAAGAGAATAGAATTGAGGTGAAGGTGAGTGTGATATTTATAAGGAAATTTGGAAAATTAAACCATTGGATTTTTTTTTTTTTAATAAAAAGGGGACGAATGGGGACACGCTGCGTGACCCCAAATGCCGCACCAACTGACTCGAGAGGGAGCTCGATACACCGACTCCCTCTTTGACACCCCCCCCCCCCCTTCGACACACCTCACTACGGGATCAACCTCGGGGATCGATCCGCGTAGTAAATGCTCTTATTCAAATATGAATAAATGAAGATTGAAGAACATTGGAGAAAACAGCAAAATGTTAATTTTCAATATCAATTTCAACTCCCTTCAAAATATACATAAATACCGAAACCCTAGACAATCCGGAACTAATATGGAAACTAGAGTCCCCCTAACATAAGTAAATAATTAAACAATAAATAGCAAATTAAAGCATAATTAAATTAATAATAATTCAATCATATATGTGGGCTTTAATTCAAAAAATAATTTCAGACTTTAAAACACTATTAACTAGCTAGGACTATATATGTCAACATATAGCAAGTTTTATTGTATTTTAGATTTTTTTTTTCTTGTTCTCTATTTTGTTTTTTTGGAGATAGTACTAAATATTGTAAACTCTTGAGAAAATATATTTTGAATAAACAACCATATCCATATATACGTATTCTTACATTGAAAATCTAATCAACTCAAGTATATTGAAAATGGTGAATTTCACTTTGAATGGCAAACTATTTTTTTTAAACCATAAATATATTCTGACAATAAAATGGTGAATTTTACATTGAAAGTATATTGAAAATGGTGAATTTCACTTCTGAAATGTTTGATATGTGATCTACGGAGGGGCGGGGCCCGATGCGAAATTTAAAATTGGACCCTTTATTCATAGTAAAAAATGAGTCGAAAGTATAAACTTAATATATGTATATATTAAAGAATGATACAATTTTTGGTCAAAATACATAATAAACATGTAAAAACTAAGACATTCACTTAAAAAAAATTGTAAGTTTTGAAACAAAATCAATAACAATACTTTCATCATCAATTTCTTTAAAAGAATATATTCAATCGCCATCAAGGCACGTGGAATCATCCATTTAATCTTTCGTGCGATGCAGTTGTCTATAAGTATGACTTAAACAATTTCAATTTTAAAAAACATTTTTAACATGAATTGTGAATAAAATTCTATAAGCAATCATTGCATTTAGAAAGTAATTAAATTATTTTAAAAATAGTAAAATATTATTATCATTGTTATTCTCACCACCTGAAATATTTTTGTAACATTATTATACTACTAGTTATTAGTGGCAATAATTGCATTTAGAAAGTAAATAAATTGTTTCAAAAATATTAAGATATCATTATTATTTTTCGTTCTCACCTAAAATATTTTGTGCAACATTACTAGTAGTGGCAGTTACAAAATAAATAAATTAATACTAATAAAAGACTGTGAGCCCAACTTAAGAAGGAGATTTGTCGACAACCTCCAACTAAGAAATTGGCTCACAAGAGAATCTAACACGAGTGCCTCTCCTCAAGCTTTGAAAGAAAAGCTCTTCCACTGAGCTAATCCACTCTATGTTAGAATTTTCAACTATTTAAAAATATATACATATATATAGACTTGTATATATTTAGGGCCCTCGATTTTTCGGGGCTTACGCGGTCGCTCATCCCGCACACCTCTAGAACCGTCCCTGGATCTACGTCATTTTTTCATCAAAGAAATAAAAAAAAACTCACTACTACTATAGTATGTGATGGTCCCGATAACGAGTATCTGCTGTATGGGGGGGGGGGAGGAATACACCAGTAACGATTTTTGCTTTCAAAATCTTTTCATTGAGTTAAGTGCTCATGTCAGTTCGCTCAACAATTGAGAAGGTCAGTTGGAAACTTGGAGCTGCTCTACAACTGAGAGGATCAGTTGGAGCTGATCACACAGTTGGGTGCACAGTTGACTTCTTGGACTGAGGGTCAGCTGTGTATTCCAACTGAGGTTTCAAAGAGTTAAGAGTTGCGGAAATTGGTGGAAATTAAAACTCGTTACTTAAACTGAAACCTTTATGAAAACGGGGAAAGTCAAGTTCCCAGTACTTAGTGCAGTTTGTGATACTGCAGATTGTATGCAGTTGTATGTTGGGTCAGTTAGTTAGGTAACTGAAAGTAAAATACTGAATGTAAATACAAAAATGTATAGGACACAGTATTTTAACGTGGTTCAGAGATTGACCTCCTACATCCACGACTTCATTTTCGGGGAAGTAATCTACTAGACAAGCTTACGCGTGCTTATTAAACGTTCCACTTTATTTGTGGGTACCAAGCAACATAACCTATTCGATTACGGGTTCGAACAAAACCTTACAACACTTTTGCGGGCAAGTGTACAGCCAGAGTCTTAGATTGCGGGTGCTAAGGACCTAGTCTTAGATTGCGGGTTCTAAGGGACCTAGTCTTTGATTACGGGTTCAAAGGCACTTGGTCTTTGATTTCGGGTTTAAAGGGACCTAAGAGGTTGTGGGATTTTCCAACTATGAAGCCTTCTATACAGAGAGAAGTGGATGAGGCTTCGTCCTAAGCAAAAACTTATATTCTAGACTCGATCAAAGAAGAAGCTTTTTTAGAGGCTAGATAAAAGAAATGGAGGAGGTGTGGACACTCGACTTCTACTGGTCTTCAACAGAGATATTCTTGCTAGAGAGAATGATGGAATGTTGTTGTTGCTTTTCTTCACCCTGCACGATTCTATCGGCGTCTTGCTCTCTTTTCTCTCTCGTGCTCTCTCTCACCGTCTTCAATTGTGGAGACCTCTATTTATAGAGGAAAATCTAACTGAGTTCTTCACGAACTGCCTTCTTCAGTACGACTGTCTTCTACTGCTTGAATCCTATAAAGATAAAAATCCTTACGCTCAAATAGTGAGCTCTAGCTAAGTTCAAACTAATGACTTTCATCTATTCGATTGAAGTCAGTTGAGTTTTTGAGATAAATCAAAAATTTTAATAACTTTCCCAATAATATGATATGTGATCTACGTCATTTTTTCATCAAAGAAATAAAGAAAAACTTACTACTACTATAATAAAAACGTCACGTGAACAAAAATTGTAATGTTTGTGCTGTTAGCATGACTTATTGATGAGATAATGACATCCTCTATTATATTGCATTATTGAGAGGATGATATATGTCATGACTAAAGTTTTAAGATTTAAGATATAAATTAAGAAAATATATTCTTTAAATTTGAATTATTAATTGTGACACATGTCATTATCTTATTAATACAATAAGAGATAAAATACAGAAATGAAATAAACGATCTCAAATGAGTATTAATAATGCTCTATATATCATATTTAGTTTTTCAAGTATATTTTTACTTACCATATTTGATTTGCAAGCTATCTATTGCATAAATATATACTACTAGTACTTATATAGTTAATTCATTACGCAACGAAAATAATGGCCGTGGAATTTTGAGACAGAGAAAAATAATCACGTGTAAATAGACACGAGGCAGCTCACTTTTGGTCCTTCATTTTTAGTTTATCTTTTACTCCGTATATGAAATTTTCGATTAATTTAGTTGGGAAATTTGTTAGGCCTAAAATCTGTAAACCAATAAACGATGGGAGGCTTTCGTAATCGTGACGGGACTTATGACCAATTTAGGAAATTTAAAATATTATTTAAGAAAACTAAAATCCCTCATTAGTATTCCACTTTGTCAGTGGGTATTTTCAGTCTCACATATTAAATTAAAACAGATACTATAATGTCTTATAGGAAGTTTGGCATATTATCTGTAGGTGTTCATCCGAACCGGAACCGGCGGGTTCAAATCTGAACCGGAACTGTGGTCAACGGTTTTCGAATCGGAATCGTAGTTAATGGACCGGTTCCGAACCGAAACCGTATGTAGGAAGGGCCGGTTCCGATTCAAATGGCTAGGAACCGTGAACCGACGGTTCCGAACCGGCGGTTCCAACGATTTTTTATTATTTTCTTTCTTTTTTTAGTTTTAAAATATGTTTTGTATTAATTCATGTTAATTGTATGTTTTAGAAATCAAAAATGATAATTATAACGATAAATGGAATGAAAAAGACCAAAAAGAAAATAAATATTTATATAAGGTTCAAATATGAACCGGCGGTTCCGGTTCGGAACCGTTGAACCGTGTGAAAATATAAGGTTTTTAATTGATCACACATTGTATAAATGAAGATATATTTTGTTTTATATCGATTCTATACATTATATTGAAAATTATGAGTTTGAAATACAATATAATCTATATTTTCAATGATTAAAAAAATAAAAAATAAATAAAAAATTTAGACGGTTTGGACCCGGAACCGGCGGATTGGAACCGGAACCGTGACTACGCGGGCCGGTTTCGAACCGGAACCATGACTATGGCGGGCCGATTCAGGTTCTAACATTCCCGAACTGGAACCGGCGGTTCCGGACCGGTTCCGACCCGGAACCAGGCCCGTGAACACCTATTATCAATTCAATTTCCGTCATTAACAAAATTGATTATGACGATGATTTTATTATTATTATTATTATTATTAATATTGTTATTATTATTATCGATCAAATAAAAAAAATGATTGTGGCACCCTTCATATTGTTTCATTCCTATTTATTTAAATTCTACATTTTTTGATTTAAAATTAATATTTATCATATTTATATTCTATATTATATATGATATATATAGAAATAAAATCTTAATAAAATAAAATCTTTAAAATTAATATCTATTCGATTTCAATTTATTATATACATATAAGACTGGTTTATGTATAAATAATATTAATATAGAACCAATAATTTTTAAACGAAAACTGTGAACTCTAAAGAGTTGAATTTTTATTTTTACTTTTACATGAATTTGAATAGTATTTAGATGGGTATTGTTAACGCGACCGAACTGGTCACCTCCTCCTCCTCCTCCTCATCATCATTATCATCATCATCATCATCATCATCATCATTATTATAAATTAAAACAGAAAAATCTTACGTGACACCTCTCTTAATTCTCTAATCTTATTTATCTAAATTCTCAAATTTTTAATTTTTTAAATATAAAATAATAGATTTTAAAAATATACTAAAATCTTTGTATCCACATCGATTTTTTAATAAAACTTCACAAAAAACGTATAAATACCGAGAATCAATATGTATTTTCTCATCTTTTAGCCAATTCATTTATTAGTCGCCCTAATAAATTACTATATTTTTATAGTTTAATTAATCTTTAGTCTTATTTATTTTAAAATTTTCATTTTATGCATTTTTTTCATGTATTTTCTAAAATCTAGAATCGTCATCAATGCATTAATTTTTACGTTATTTGTAGTTGAGTTTTCAATTTTGCATGTCGTAATTGTAATTAGCGAATATACTCCCTCCGTCCACGATATGGTAACACATTGTGGATTGCATGTGTTTTAAAAAAGTGGTAGGTAGTAGTGCATAATAATATGTATTATTGTGTGTGGAAAGTCCATATATCTTCATTCCTATTTATCTAAATTCTTATATTTTCAATGAAATTTTACCTATTTTGAAAAATCTATAAATACCTTGAATCAATTTGTATTTTATCATCTTATGCACCACCAGTTTTATTTGACCAATTTATTTATTATTCGGCCGAATAGACTATATTTTTATAGTCTAATTTAATTTAATTTGGTCAATTTATTAGTTGGCCGAATAAATAATTATTTTTTATGGAGGAACTAATTATTAGTTGACCGAATAAATTGTTCCAAAATAATTTGCCTAATTTATTGATTGGTCGAATTAAAATTTGAATAGTCTAATAATTTTTATTTAATTTTTAAAAATTAAAAATTAATTTTAATTTGACTAATTAATTAGATAGACGGACCAATTTTCAACCGACGGGTATCTCAACTCGGATCCCATGTGACAAATCTCAATTCTTTATTTATTGCAATTATTTAATTTTATGCATTTTTTTTTTTCATGTATTTTCTAAAATCTAAAATCGTCATCCATGTATCTACTTTTATATTATTTGTAGTTGAGTTTTCAACTTTACATCATAATTCTAATCAGCGAATGTTAGTGATATACAGTTAAGGGCGAGAATAAATAGTACAATCAATTTTTTTATTATTAAATTTGAATCTCTATAAATTTTAAACGAATTTGGCTAATTTATTCGCACTTATACATCAAATCGTTGTCAACGGGTCAATTTCGACCCGAAACCGTCTCAACTCGGATCAGACGTGGCACATTTCCATTCTTTATTCTTATTTATTTTAATTTTTTTGTTTTCTGCATTTTTTTCATGTAATTTCTAAAATCCAAAATCATCATACATGTATTAACTTTTACGTTATTTGTAGTTGAGTTTCCAACTTTACATCATAATTATAATTTTCGAATATTAGTATAATACAGTTAAGGGCGAGAATGAATAGTACAATCAATTTGTTTTTTATTAAATTTGAGTCTCTATAAATTCTAAACGAATTTGGCTAATTTATTTTTGCACTTATAAATCAAATCATGGTCAATGAGCCAATTCCAACCCGGAACTGTGGCGGTAGATGAGCCAATCCCAACCGGAGGGTACCTCAACTCGGGAAAGTTTTCAATTTATGCATTTTTTTTATGTATTTTCTAAAATTTGAAATTTTCATTCATGAATTAATTTTTACGTTATTTGTAGTTGGGTTTCCAACTTTGCATAATCTATATATATAATTAGCGAATATTACTATACGGTTAAGGACGAGAACGAATAGTGCAATCAATTTTTTTTAATTAAATTTTGAATCTATATAAATTCTAAACGAGTTTTACACACTTATAAATCAGAACCGTAGCCAACGGGTAGTTCAGACCTAAAATCGGGGCGGTAGATGAGCCAATTATCAACTGACGGATATTGTTATATGGATTTTTTTAGAAATGAATCCAAATGACTAATTTTTTAATTGAGTTTGAAACAAGTATGAATATGTACATTTCAAACAGTTTGAGTAATCCTCAACATATTGTCTTTGAAAATATCGAATGTGTAGAAAAATTGGCAGAAAAATTACTACTCCAAATTAAATTGTGTGGGTCCAAATTAAAGAGAGTGTTTGATTGTGGTTGTGTGGATTCAATAATGACAATTGGATGTAAATATGAGAGATTCGTTGAGAAATGCATGCATGGGAGCTTGTATTCTTATGCTTTTGGGAGTTGATTCGTCGACTTGTGTCTTAGCCGATAGAGTCGTCGAGTTGATCCGCTTTTACTATCTATCGAGAGAGGGTAGTGATTATCCTTGTGAATGCTCCTCTTTTAGATGATTAAATATGGTTATATGACTTAGTAAGTGAAGATCAAGCCATCTAAAATCAAAGCAAATCCCTAGAACCAACCCTTTCCTTCAATTGCCTCTAAATCGTTTATTTGATCGTTTATTTGTCAATTGTGCTTGATTTTAAGTTTTAATTGCTTGTTTAGCCGTAATTGCTTGTTTAATAGTTGTATGAATCCAAAATCCCCTTATTTGAAGAGCTTGAATAGTAGGAATGCGCATGAACCTCATTTCCATTAGAAACTCGTTTTATAGTCCTCGTGGAATCGACACTCGTTACTTATGCTACATTTGACCCGATAAAGTGCGGTATAAATTGCTAGTGAAAGTAGTGATCACTTTTTGGCGCCGTTGCCGGGGACTATTTAGAGTTTTAAGTGTTAATGATCTTTGCGTTGAGAATACTAGGTCAAGCAACTTTTATTTAAATGTTTGTTATGGAATTAAGTGTGCTCTTGGTTGGTTTTTACAGGTGAACTAGTGCATGATCACAAGACGAAAGAAAGGAGAGCTTACTCCTTTGGATTTGGAAATTGAGGTCACACACAAGAGAGCCAACCGGGAGAGAAGAAAGCAAGCAATGGAGCGCCAAGGGCCGAATCCTATGGCCGAATTAGAGAGACAAATGCAAGAGCTTCGCCGACAAATGGCGGAGCAACTAGCCCAAAAAGAGAGGCCACCACCCCCGCCTATTAATCAAATGTTCGATCCACAAGTGAACATGTTCCAAGACGGTGGATGGGGGAACCGATGCAACGTTAATCAATTCGAGATCAAGACGGGTCTTGTGAGTTTGGTGCAAGCGGAGATGTTTGATGGGGGAACCGATGCAACATTTGAGAGCCTTCTTGGACGTGTGTGAGACGATAAAGATTCAAGGAGTCTCAAGTGATGCTATTAGATTGAGGTTATTTGGTTTTTCATTGAGAGACAAGGCAAAGGATTGGTACAAAACCATTGATCGATCGGAGATCACAACATGGGAGCAACTTTGCCGGCTCTTCCTTGCCAAGTACTTCCCACCATCTCGGGCACAAAAATTGATATCCGATATTTCTCACTTCTCACAAGCCGGAGATGAGTCTATTCATGAGGCTTGGGAGCGATACAAGGATTTGTTGAGGCGATGCCCTCAACATGGATTCTCAAAGGAACAACAAATTATAAACTTCTATCGTGTGCTCGCGAGTCATACAAGGGAAGTGGTGAATGCCACCGCCGGAGGGGGATTGACTAACCGTCCATATGAAGAGGCGGTCCGTATTTTGGAAGAGATGTTGGCGAATAGCTATCTTTGGCCTCAAGAGAGAAATCCTTCTAAGAAGGTTGCTTCTATCGCCGATGATAGATATGATGACGTGTTGGAGCAACTAACCTTGCTTAGGAAGGATTATGAAGCCGATAGAAAAGCTAAGTCGGAGGTGAAGATGATAGTTCAACCGATGCAACGTGGAGGTGAAGAGAGTTCCCATTTTGAGGATGCTAATTATGTGAATCAAAGAGGCTACAACAACTTCAACCGTTCGAGCTACCCACCGGGTAATCAAGCCTATAATCCTAACTATAGGAATCCCAATCTCTCTTATTCCAACCCAAACAATGCTATCCATCCACCACCCGGATTCTCGGTTTCTCAAGGAATGATCAATGAGCCGAAGAAGCCCACGCCGTCTATGGAGGAGATGATGCAACAACTTCTCCAAAATCAAAATGCTTTCATGGGTTCCACAGGTCAAAAAGTCACTAGTTTAGAGGGAACCATCTCGGCCCTATCCAAGTCAGTGAAGATGCTCGAAGGCTAAGTGAGCCAAATGGCTAATCAAGCGGCGTCTCAACACAAGCCGGGTCAATTTCCAAGTAATACGGAAGTAAACCCGAAGAATCAATGCAACGCTATTCACTTGAGAAGTGGGACAACCTACAAGAACTACCCGAAGTTAGAGGAAAAAGATCAAGTGGTTAATGAAGAGGTAGAAGTGGAGGAGCCGGTTCCTCAAGTGGACAAGCCTCAAGCTCAAGAAGAGGTACTTTCTAAAGCTAATCCTCCTAGTCCTTCATCTTCTTTGCCAAACAAAGATGTGGTTCCAAAAGCCCCTTATCCTCAAAGACTTGCCAAAGCTAAGGGAGACGAAAAACTTGCCAAATTTATTGAGATGTTCAAAAAGGTGGAAATCAACATTCCCTTGCTTGATGCTTTGAGAGACATGCCGGGGTATGCTAAGTTCTTGAAGGAGGCCGTATCTAGGAAGAGGAAGCTTGGAAAATTTGAAACCATTAACTTATCGGAGGAGTGTAGTGCCGTGTTGCAAAAAAAGTTGCCGTTGAAGCAAAAGGATCCGGGGAGCTTTGTTATTGAATGTGTGATTGGAGGTCAAACGTTTGGAAGAGTGCTATGTGACTTAGGGGCAAGCATCAACCTCATGCCCTTGTCTATATTTAGAAGGTTGGAAATTGGAGAGTTGAAGCCCACAACGATTGCCTTGCAAATGGCCGACCGATCTATTTCTTATCCAAGGGAAATCGTGGATGATGTACTCATTAAGGTGGAGACATTTATATTTCCTGCTGATTTTGTGGTACTCGATATGCCCGAAGATGAGCATACTCCCCTTATTTTAGGCCGTGCGTTCCTAGCAACCGGTAGGGCATTGATTGATGTCCAAGATGGGGAACTCACCTTCCGTCTTAATGATGAGAAGATGACTATTTCTATCTATGAAGCCATGAGGAAACCTCAAGAGTTGGACCTTGAAGAATGTAAGTTCATCGATTCTATTTCATCTTATCCTCAAGACCCATTGGAAACTTGCATTGTTGACTCTATTCACTCTTATTCGGATTTTGATGAGGCTTGTGATGAGTTATTGGAGTCTATTGCATATATGGATGCTAATCAAGGAGTCCCTTTAGAAGATTTGGCTTATCTTGACCTCTACACACCCGTTGAAGGAGGAGTACCGGAAGGAGTATCCAAATCAAGCTCTCCTTCGACTTTGGAGTTGAAGCCATTACCCGATCACCTCAAATATGCATATTTGGGTAAGGATGAGACTTTGCCGGTTATTGTGTCTTCTTTTCTTAATGATGAGGAGTTGGATAAGTTGTTGAGGGTGTTGAGGAAGTATAAATCTTCTATTGGGTGGTCTATAGCGGATATTAAGGGAATTAGCCCTTCTATTTGTATGCATCGGATTTTGTTGGAGGATGATGCAAAGCCGAAAGTTCAACCTCAACGTCGTTTAAATCCGGTTATGCAAGAAGTTGTGAGAAAGGATGTATTGAAGTTGTTTGATGCCGGAATCATTTATGCTATATCCGATAGTGAGTGGGTTAGCCCGACTCAAGTAGTGGCAAAGAAGGGAGGCATCACCGTTGTAGAGGATCCTAATGGAGAACAAATAGCCACCCGTTTGCAAACGGGGTGGAGGGTTTGTATTGACTATAGAGCCTTGAATGCGGCTACAAGAAAGGACCATTTCCCTCTCCCCTTCATTGATCAAATGCTCGATCGGCTAGCCGGATATCAATACTATTTTTTTTTGGACCGGTATTCCGGATACAATCAAATTGCTATAGCTCCGGAGGATCAACATAAGACGGCCTTCACTTGCCCATATGAGATTTTTGCTTGCCGTCGGATGTCATTCGGATTATGCAATGCCCCCGCCACTTTCCAACGATGCATGATGGCCATCTTCCATGGTCTTATTGAGAATATCATGGAGGTGTTTATGGATGATTTTTCAGTTTTTGGATCCTCTTTTGATGCATGTTTGGCCAACCTTTCTTAAGTATTACAAAGATGTGAAGAAACCTCCCTTTGCTTGAATTGGGAGAAATGCCACTTCATGGTACGAGAAGGGATTGTTTTGGGCCATAAAGTCTCAAGTAATGGGCTAGAGATGGACCGAGCCAAGATCGTTGCCATAGAGAAGCTTCCTCCTCTAACAAACGTGAAGTCTATACGGAGTTTCCTTGGCCATGCCGGCTTCTATAGAAGATTCATCAAGGATTTTTCCGAGGTATCGAAGCCTCTTTGCTCTTTGTTAGAAAAGGATTCAAAATTCGACTTTAATGATGCATGCTTGGAGTCTTTTGAGAAATTGAAGAAGGCCCTCGTTTCTACTCCCGTTTTGATTACACCCGATTGGAGTGAGCCGTTTGTTCTTATGTGTGATGCAAGTGATTGGGCGGTTGGCACCGTTTTAGGCCAAAAGAGAGATAAGTTGTTCCGGGTGATTTACTATGCAAGTAAAACTCTTGACTCGGCTCAAATGAATTACACCACGACCGAGAAAGAGTTTCTTGCGGTGGTTTATGCATTTGACAAGTTCCGTCCGTATTTGGTGGGGACCCACTCTATTGTGTACACGGATCATGCCGCCATCCGCTATCTCTTCACTAAGAAAGACTTGAAGCCTCGCCTTATTCGTTGGATACTCCTTCTCCAAGAGTTCGACATGGAGATTCGGGACCGAAAGGGTTGTGAGAATGTAGTGGCCAATCATCTTTCCCGTCTTGAAAATCCGGTGGAGGGAGAAGATCCAAAAGTGAGGATCAATGAGAGCTTTCCGAATGAGCAAGTGTTGAAGCTTGTGGACTATACACCATGGTATGCGGATTTTGTCAACTACCTTGTGATTGGAGAGTTGCCCGGTGACTTCACTTCTTATCAAAAAAAGAAGTTCTTGCATGATGTGAAATTCTACTATTGGGAAGACCCCAACTTGTATAGAAGGTGTGCCGATGGGATTATCCGGAAATGCGTCAAGCAAACGGATTGGACAAGGATCATTGAAGAATGCCATAGCTCACCTTGTGGAGGCCATTTTGGAGGGCATCGAACCGCCATCAAGGTATTTCATAGTGGTTTTTATTGGCCTTCGATTTTTAAAGATTGTTATGCCTTTGTGAAGTCATGTGATCGTTGCCAACGGGTGGGTAACATTTCCAAAAGAGATGAGATGCCTCAAAATATCTTGGTGGAGGTTGAGTTATTTGACGTATGGGGTATAGACTTCATGGGGCCGTTTCCAAAATCCCAAGGGTTTTCTTATATTCTTCTTGCGGTGGAGTATGTATCCCGTTGGGTTGAAGCTATTCCTACGGTGAAGAGTGACTCAAAAGCGGTGTTAAAATTCTTGCAAAAGAACATTCTCACTCGTTTTGGCACCCTAAGGGCATTGATAAGTGATGGAGGGTCACATTTCAACAACAAGTGGCTTGGGAGTTTACTTTCCAAATATGGGGTAAAGCACAAGGTGGCCACTCCTTACCATCCTCAAGGAAATGGCCAAGCCGAGTTAGCCAATCGAGAGATCAAGCAAATTTTGGAGAAATCGGTGGCACGTCGAAAAGATTGGGCAAGTCACTTGGATAATGCATTATGGGCCTATCGAACCGCCTATAAGACTCCCATAGGCATGTCTCCATTTCAACTTGTATTTAGGAAGTCTTGTCACTTGCCGATTGAGCTAGAACACAAGGCGTATTGGGCTACAAGGCGCATTAACCTTGAATTTAAAGAAGCCGGATATACAAGGCTTGAGAAGTTACTTGAATTTGATGAATGGAGAAATGAAGCATTTGAGAGCTCTCGGATCTACAAAGAAAGAGCCAAGAAGTTCCATGACCGAGCCATTCGATCCAAGAACTTTGCTCCGGGTGATGAGGTGCTTCTCTACAATTCTTGCCTCCGTATCTTTCCGAGAAAGTTGAAGTCGAGGTGGACGGGTCCCTATGTCATTTACAAGAGCAATGGAAACGGCACCTATCATCTTCTCAAAGCCGATGGAGAGACCTTCTTAGTGAATGGGCATCGACTCAAGCCGTACATCAATTGTGAGCTGGACCGGAACATGACAGTCACAATCTTGAATGACCCTTGAAAGTGAGGTATCGTCTAGCTTTAGACGTTAAACAAAGCGCTTGTTGGGAGGCACCCCAACATTTTCCTTGCTTTTGGTTTTTCTTTTCGTTGTGGTTTTGATGCGTCATTGGGATGAGTTTGGTTTGGTTGAGAAATCGGTTAGCATGCTTGTTTGAGTTCGTGGAGAGTTTGGTGGTGTTCAAGTTAAGTGTTAGTTTGGCTTGTCGTTGGTGTTGGTTTTTCTGTGTTTAGTCTCGTTTCTAGGAAGTTTTTCGTTTCATTTTTTTTCCCTTAAAAAAAAAAAAAAAAAAAAACGGTTCAAAGTCAAAATCGGCGGCCGGACCGCCGAAAAATATGCCCAGACCGCCGATTCGACCGCCGAAAATCACTGTAATTTTCGGCCCGTTCAAAGTCGAAATCGGCGACCCACTCGGCGGTCTAGCCTGGACCGCCGACTTTTGGCTTGGACCGCCGAAAACGTGGTTGAACCGCCGATTTTTGCGTTTTCACCCCTTTTTCTTCCCTTTTTCTCCTCTTTCTCTCATTTCTTTCATCCCAACTTCAAAACTCACGAAAATACTCAATTTTCTTCTTCAAATTCCTCCTTCAATACTTCAAATCTCCTCAAATCCTTCCACACACACCACACCCATCACCTAATCTTCATCTCCATCCAAGAAATTCAAGTGTTCATCCATCCAAATCCTCAAACCCAAGTTGTGGAATTTTTTGCCCTTTTTCTTGCAAATTTTCGAATTTTTGAGGTATTTTGCTTCTTTAATTCTTGTTTTTATGTTTTTTATGCTTAGTTTTTTTGGTTTGTTTGTGTTAATTTTCGTTTTTATTTTGGGTAATTTTTCTAGGACTTGAATTTTCGAATTTTGGGGGTTTTTGTACTTAATTGTTCATGTAATCATGTTTCCTTATAATTGGGTGTTAATTTGAGCATGTTAGTTGATCCCTTAGGGTTGGTTGTTGATTGTTTTGATATTCTGGAACCCTTAAGTGATTTCTAGCAACCTTAGTGAGCTTATTGGTTAATTGGTGCATGATTATGTGTTTAAAGAGGTTTGGTGATAATGAATTGGTGCGTATTTGTTTAAATCGTGGAGTTGTAGATAGTCTTGAGCTTGTAATGTTTCATTTTGATGATAAGAGAAATGTTTTATGGTTTGGTGTGTGCTACAATTGTTCTGATATCCATTAGTGGAGGATTTGTTGTGATGAATTCATCGCTATGTTGTTTTGGAGTTGGATACTTATCTATGGTGGTTGAGTATAGGTACCATGGGCCGAGGTAAAGCCGACAAGCGTCCACGCCTTGAGGATTCACCGCCCAAGGGCAAGGGCAAGGAAAAAGAGAAGCAAAAGCCGACTTCTTCCTGACAAGATACGGCAACTTACTCAAGACGGCGACAAGTGGAGGAAGATCCATACCATCCTTCCGTCTTTGGGATTAGAAATCTTCAAGACCATCACAAGAAGTACTTCACCCAACTTGTGAAAAGGGGAGTGAAGAAGGGCCTCGCCTCTTGCAAATATCCCGATGAAAAAGCCCTCAAGGAGCTTGGGTTATGGGAGAATGTAAAGGAATTGTTCGACAACATTGGGTGGGGGTCGATCTTGACGGGGTGGTGGCCCACTTGTCCAAGAGCATCTTACGAGCTTTTCTCCACATTGACCATCCCAACTAGTCAACTCAAGCGCCCAAGCATGGTACATTTTAGGTTGGGAAACGAGACGCATTCGTTGACAATGAGCCAAGTCAATGCCATTTTCAATTGTCCGGAAGGAGGTGATTGTGACAAGCCACGGGGTTTCAAGGCCAAGAATTTTTGGAAAGAGTTGACTATTACAACGGTCAAGCTATACTCTTCGGGGAAATCTAAGGCTACTTTGCTCCGCAACCCCGTCATTCGAGTTGTTCAACGAATATAGGACCACACGGTGGATTTCAAGGTGGATACCATGGATTTGGAGGGCCCTATGGACCCTATAACCCGTATGGAGGGTTGGCAGCGCCGGGAACTTTCTACGGGGAAGAACTCTCAAGCATGCCCGAGCAAATCTCGCACATTGATAATTTGTGCACCCAATGGGATAGCGAGTTTGCCGTCATGAAGCATGATATCCAAACTAACCGCATCGGCCAACAAGACATGCGAGAAAGCCAAGAAATGCAATACGGATATCTAAGGGCTTTCCAAAATGACATGTATGAGAGGGATGATAGGGCCCAAGCCAATTTTCGAGCATTCCAAGAGGAGAAGCAAGCCTTCCAAGAAGAACAACGCACTTTCTTTCAAGAGCAACGAGCCGATATGCAAGACTTGAGGCAAGAGCTCTTTGGCCGCCAAGAGCGGTTCCACCAAGAAGAAAGGGCGGAGCGCCAAGCCTTCCAGCAATCATGGTTTGATCAACATAACGCGTTCCAACAAGAGCTCTACGCGCGTCAAGATCGTTACCACCAAGAGAATGTCGTCAAGGAGGACGAATTGTTGGATCTCGTGCACCATTTTGAAGCCGCGCAACTTGAGGAAGGACATCCTTGGCCCCCACTACCGCCTCCCTAATGAAGAATGAGAGGTACCCCCGTCTTTGTATTTATTTCTTCCCTTCAAACTTATTCGGTTCCTTCGGTTTCGACTAAGTTTGGGGGAGGGGGGAGGTGAATACAAAGACGGTTGTAAATATGTGTGCGTTTTGCTTGGGTCGTTGTGTTTTGTTTGGTTTGTTTTGTTGGTGTGTTTGTTGATTGTGGTGTTAGAATTGCAAGTTTGTTGAATTTGTGGAAATTTTGTGAAACATTTGCAAAAGTGGAGCGTAGTTGCTATAATTGTGGTTGTTTATTGCTCAAGTGACGTGGTGAAATGCCGATGAGGATATTGAGTTGATTTTGTAAAACTTTGTTGAGATTGAGTGGTTTGTGAACGGCTTGCATGAATGATTGGTGTGCCGGTTTTTACTTCTTGATGAATGAATAAAACCCGTGAGGACTTGAGCCTTGATTTGCTATGAATTTTGTTCCTTTCTTGTGAGTTTGATCATGCATGCTTATTCACTTCTAGAACTTGCTTTGGTTCTTCGTCAAGAATGCGTGTTTATGCAAGAATTTTGGAAATAATCTTAGGCCATCCTTGTTAGCTCTCTTAAAACCCAAAAACTACCTTGTGCTTTGATTTATCCCTTGTTAACCCCTTCGTGCTTTATTTGCCTTTTATTGTTAAACCGGAGAAAAAGGAGGTGTTGGAGTGTAAGGGCATCCGGGGTGGTTTGACGATTTAATGATGGTTTGGGTAGTTGTTAAGGACTTGTTGCTTTGTAAAGAAAATAAATTCCCATAAGCTCAAAGTGAAAAAAAAAATGAATGAAAAAGAGAAAAGAAAGTGGAAGTTGAGCAAAATGAGTATATATATTGTGTGTTAGGGTGTTCCACTTGAAAATTGAAAGAAGAAAAAATATGAGCATAAGGGGATGAAAGTGAGTTGAAGTCCTATGAATGAGTAGTGTGTGGTGAGGAAGGAAGTTGGAGAGATTCCATGCGTGTTTTGAAGTAGATATAAGGTTGGTGAATGAATGTGTTAAGTCACTTGGCCAAATTACCCTTCCTAAACCAATGTCCCTACATTACAACCCCAGAAAAGCCCTTTGTGATCCTTGTTCTTGCATAATTTGTTTTGCAATGGAGATGATAGACGATAAGCAAGCTTATGGTAAATGGATTTGCATTGCATGATTTCGATGAGAGCTTGAGCCTAAACATTTGAGAGCGAGGGATACACCACTTTGTGAGTTTCGTTTGTTGAGTTGTTGAGATTGGCATGCCATTAGTTTGTGTGAGTTGTGAACAATATGCTCGATTTTGGCATTGAAAGTGTTGAGTTTTCTGAGGCATTTAGGATCCAAAGTTGCTACTCCATTCGATGTTTATGTTCTTTAGTTGAATATGTTGTTCGGGACGAACAATGCTTAAGTTTGGGGGAGTGATAAACGCCCATTTTGTAGCAACTTATCGCGTTTCTATAGCACAAAGTGCGTTCCTTTGCCTTTAAATGTGAGCGGTTTTATATTATTTTCAATATCGTGAATGGATCTCACGTTTTGGTGGAGTTTTCGCATGTGTGTAGGTTGAACGGGATGCCGAGTCAAGAAGGGAAGGATATAGAAGAGCGGGGACGAAGAAACGGAACGAAAAAGTCGAAAACGGGACGAAATGGAGCTCTACAGAAAAAACCGGCGGTCCAAGCACCAAAACCGGCGGTTGGAGTTGGACCGCCGGAAAATGGAGCCGGGTCGCCAGTCTGAGCGCCGAATTTCACTGGAATACGAACTCCAGTGTAAAACCAAAACCGGCGGTCCAGCCTGGACCGCCGAAAATTTCGCTGGACCGCCGAAAATTGTCCACCGACCGCCGAGTTTTGCTGATTTTCCCTATAGTTGCGTTTTCCTCCCTTTTTGCAATTTCTACATGTATTAACACTTTTCTACTCCTATATAAATGAGATGGCAGCCCAAAAACGCCCAACCCACTACTCTTACCCTAATTTCCACTTGCAACACTTGCTATTTAGAGTTCTAAACACTATTTCATTGATTGTAATAGAGATTAGCTTGGATTTGGAAGACTTGTTGAAGATTTAAGCATTGGGTTCCTAGTATTTTATTTATGCAATCCTCTTCCCTTTGTTTTGTGTTAATTTCAATTATGTCTAGCTAAGTTTTCTTTGTTGGTTTGAGGGATTTGTGTGATTTGATGATGGATTTGATCTTAGCTTGTTATTTCTAATTGCCCTCATCTATTTGATTGTGGTGTTGGATCTTGTTTTCATGTGAGAATTTTTTATCACCTTTCTTGCATACCAAGTGTTTGTAGAATTGCTTAATAGGATTTTACTTTCATGGAAATCAATGATCACAACATGCCTTGCTTTTGAGACTTAGAAGGTGAGAAATGCATGCATGGGAGCTTGTATTCTTATGCTTTTGGGAGTTGATTCGTCGTCTTGAGTCTTAGCCGATAGAGTCGTCGAGTTGATCCGCTTTTACTATCTATCGAGAGAGGGTAGTGATTATCCTTGTGAATGCTCCTCTTTTAGATGATTAAATATGGTTATATGACTTAGTAAGTGAAGATCAGGCCATCTAAAATCAAAGCAAATCCCTAGAACCAACCCTTTCCTTCAATTGCCTCTAAATCGTTTATTTGATCGTTTATTTGTCAATTGTGCTTGATTTTAAGTTTTAATTGCTTGTTTAGCCGTAATTGCTTGTTTAATAGTTGTATGAATCCAAAATCCCCTTATTCGAAGAGCTTGAATAGTAGGAATGCGCATGAACCTCATTTCCATTAGAAACTCGTTTTATAGTCCTCGTGGAATCGACACTCGTTACTTATGCTACATTTGACCCGATAAAGTGCGGTATAAATTGCTAGTGAAAGTAGTGATCAAGTACATATATTTCAAACAAGTTTGAATAATCCTAAAACACCGGCTCAAATTATTTGATTAATCGTCTCGGTTGGAAAATGCTAAATGTGAAGGAATTTTAGCAGTAAATTTACAACAATTTGTCCACGGGTCAATTTCGATCCAGAAATGTGAGTATTGAGGGACCAATTCAGTACCATCGGGGCAACTTTAATTTTTTTTTAATTTAGGGAGACAAATAGATACATGCTATAAAAAAAATCACCTCAATTTTCATACAAGATCAAGACAATACAATCACTTTGAGTAGTAAATTGTTTTTGTCTCACAACAGTTTTTTAAAAAATGGGGCTTCGAAAATTATCTATAAAAATAATTGGTGTGAATTAGATTTGAATTTTTAATGAGTATGAAAAAAATAAAAAATAAGCAATACCTTTCTTATACTATCACATTAAATTTTATTAAATACTAATTTTCGGTCGATTTTCGGTGGGCTACACGCTAGTTCTTATAATTGAAAATAGATAGTAGACCAAAATGGTAAATACAGGACGAATTTCAAATTTTAGTAACACGTGATTCAACATTTTCATTTACAAATATGATTATTAGACGGCTCGCAGCGGTCATCTCGTTCCCCCGACTCGAGATGCCACCGCCGACGAGACGGCCGTTGTAAGCCTCTGCGTCTCGAGCACGTCCCGCTACGATGAGACCGTCTCGATTCGGCTCGTGCATTGCATGCGCTGGACTTTTTTTATAATAAAGCGCGTGCATTGCACGCGCCTGACGAAAAAAAAAAGAAAAAATAGGCAACGACTTGATTTTGTCCAACGACTATTTTAGCCGATTTTTTTTTAAAAATATATTGACACCTATAAATACCCTACTTCATCACACAATTTTCCACACCAAATTCATCTTATTCCTTTAGTTTTCTCTCTATTTTTCTCTCAATTTTTTTGCAAAAAAATGTCTTCGTCGTCGGACCCCTAAACCGGCTACTTTTCTCATAGCACCGACAACGAGATTATGTCGATGGTGACGAACCTACAAGCTGCTGCCGCTCGACTCTTCGCCTCCAAGAAAAAAAAGAAGGTGAAGAGGACGGTCGTACACTACGATCGGGAGGCAACCCTGCAACAGTTGATGGCCAATTACTTCAACGATAACCCGATGTATGGCCCAATATTTTTCCGCCGGCGTTTTCGGATGCACAAGCATCTGTTCTTGCGCATTTGCGAGGCGTTGGAGTAGATTGTGCAGTACTTCCAGCAGAAACAAGATGCAACCGGCAAATGAGGCCTCACGTTGGTGCAAAAATGCACAATGGCCATTCGCCAACTAGCCACCGGTGGAGCGCCGGATATATTCGATGAATAATTGAAGATCGGTGATAGCACCGACCGTCTTTGCCTTCGGAAGTTCTGCAAAGGTGTCATCGAGCTATTCGGTGACGTGTATTTAAGGAGGCCAAATGCTCAAGACACCGCTCGGCTGCTGCGGATGCACGAGGAGAGGCACGACTTTCCAGGGATGCTCAGTAGCCTGGACTGCATGCACTGGGCGTGGAGAAATTGCCCGAAGGCGTGGGTGGCTGCCTACACACGAGGAGATATTGGCGTGCATTCCTCGATTCTTGAGGCCGTGGCGTCTCAAGATTTATGGATCTGGCACGCCTTTTTTGGAGTAGCCGGCTCCAACAACGATATCAACGTCCTCAATCAGTCGCCCTTATTTGGGGACGTGCTTGAAGAACAGGCTCCGCCGTGCCAATTCGTGGTGAACGGAAAGCCCTACGACGGGGGTTACTACTTAACCGATGGGATCTACCCGGATTGGACGGCTCTGATCAAGGCTCCTCCGCTTGCAAAGGACGAGAAGGCGGCGCTGTATAAGAAGAAGCAGGAAGCGGCGAGGAAGGATATCGAACTGGCATTCGGTGTTCTTCAAACCCGATGAGGAACTATCGGAACCCGATGCGGAACTGGTACACACAGCACCTCCGCAACATCATGTTTACGTGCATTATTTTGCACAACATGATCATTGAAGACGAGAGGAAGGATGCTGAGAACGGGAGAGAGGACACATAAACAAAACCGGGTAGTAATGTAGTTCGAGTCCCCACTCCGCTCTTCTAGAAGAATTTTCTCAAACGGGACGCCGCATTGAGAGATATAAGGAAGCGCCATCGGCTCACCAATGATTTGATCGAGCATGTTTGGAGCCGATTTGGGCCGGTTGAGGAGTAGGATGTTTTTTATTTTTTCAATTTCAATTAATGTAATGTTTTTTTTTGTTTTATTTCAATTAATGTATTGTGCTAGTTATTTATTTAAATTAATGAAAATTTCAAATTTTCTTATTAAAATTAATGCAAAGTACAAAATCATAAATTAGATAGAGACACCCTTTGAGACAGCCCCACTGCAGCTCACTGTCTCTATTTCCAAAAAACTCTTAGAGACACTCCTTAGAGATACTACCATTGCAGGTAATCTTATAAATCTCGTCATCAAACTTTCAATTTTAGACAAACTCTCAATATTTACTCATTTGATTTAAGAAAAAAAAGAAAAAAAGAACACTACTCTAACCAGATCATAGATAGAAACATTGTGACATATGAATCGATATTCAATACTTGATGATCGCGGCAATTTTCACAAATTGGCAAGTTTTGCGGCACAATTAATGTTGAATAATGAAATTTGTCGCGGAACAAGTATTGAATGTCAATCCATAAATTAAAATGTTGCTTTCCTTAAATCCATGAAAATCCAGTCTTTGATTTCTCGAATTAAGAACTTAAAGATGAGAAATTATTTGAAATTGTGAGTTTGACGAATTGCATGGTCGAATTGGGGGGAGGTTGGGTAGCATGTTGCCGAGCCGTACTGAATTTATCTACTACGATTAAACTATATCCACAGACCAAATTTTGGAGAATATATATATAATTTTTTTTTGTCTGTTTGAAGCCGTTATTGAATACGTATAATTTTTGTTTTGAGCCAGAACAAGAATCATGTTAACCTTACTACTCTATAGTATATTCCTTCTGTCCAACGAAAATAATTCTTCTTTCATTTCATACAAATTAAGAAAGTATATTTAAATTTCGGGACAAGTAGCATATTACCCCCTAACCTAACATATACAATCCTACCAAATTTACCTCCCCACTATACATTGACGAGTTGTCATCACCCCAAGGTATATTAAATTGTGCAAATCATTCCTCGTCGACTAACTGATGTTAAAACGACATCCATAAACTTTCTTTTCTTTTCTTCCTAATTTTTAGTGGGGCCACACACGTTTGAAGCTGGAGTTGAAGGGTTGTTTACTTGTTTTGTTCATCTCGTCTTGCATAAACCCTCCTCCCTCCTGCTCAGGACTGTAAAATCCTCATCGGCTTCACCAACATCACCGACTACTCTGTTCTCATATATAGAAATGGCTTGACAAAATAGGAATTTATACTCTCAAGTCACAGATATCCTTCATCATCCCAGGTAGTAATAAAATTCCACATTTATTTTCTTCTGATTTTTGGATTAAATTTATGAACTTTCTTGAATATATGTTAATTTCTTGAAAAGGTAGTGTAGGAAATGGATTTCAAAACAACTATGGAATTGGAATGACAGCTTGGAGCTCGTCGTTGGTGCGCTGTCGATTGGCTTCACCAACATCACCGCTACTCTATTCTAGTCGGCTTAGCATCGGAGCTCGAGCTGATCTGTAGCAAAGCTCACTGTTCACCAAGAATTGGGAATTCTCTTTCTTTCTCTACATCGCATAACTTTCCTTCCTCTCCTCGCAATCATCGCCATTGGCATGTTGTGGATCAAATAAATATACTTGCAGAGGATTAGGCTTTCTTACTTTACAGTTGCCCCGTTGTCATCTATATGCGTCACCATGAAAGTAATGGTGTTGTCGTTTCTCATCGGTGGCAGTATTGACAACAAGTGCCGGAGCTGGGCGGCGACATTATATATCGAATCAAAGTTTGGTTGTTGTGGACATCGTTGGAGTTTGGTGTGCATTGATGGATTGAAGGAAGATAAGGCTATCTGCATCCCTTAGAAACCATTAGGGTACTCTAAGGGGTGCTCCACCACTAGAGCACTCTTAGAGATCTTTACCCCTGCATCCTAAGGGTGCTCCAGCACAATATTAAACAATTCTCATTTTCATTTATTAAATTAATTCATCTATTTGTAAATAAATTAAAATACATTAATTAATAAATAATACGAATTTTTCATTAATATTTGAAAATTGGAAAATTACATGCCGCACACAATAAAATAAAAAACACTACATAATTAAAAAAAAGTTACATAAAACTAAAAATTACGGAAAAAAACTACGTTCATCCCCGACGTTGCTTCACCTCCTCCACCATCATCTTGTGAACATGGAGCTGCTCCGGCGTCATATATCTCGTATCCTTGGAGACAACTTCCAAGTCCGTGGCATATTGTCTCTGCCGAACAGCTTCTTGTCTCGCCCGAGCATTTTCCAGCTTCGCTTGAGCTGATTCCCGCAACGCCAACGCGATCTCATGCTTGGCCTTGGCGAACTGGGTAATTCGGGAGGTATATCGTTCCATGACGGATTCGAACTGGGACGACCCCTCGACCGGCTTCTTTCCTTTGCCCCTTGTCCTGGCCCGTGCCGCATCTTGACCCTCTGATCGGGGAGGCGCGCTTTCTCTTTCGGTGGACTGGGCCTCCTCCGCTGACGGCTGGGACTGAGAAGAAGTGTAGTTGCCCTCCGCCGTAGTCTTCATCCTCTTCATGGACGGTACGTCTGGGAAATTGGTGAGGAGGAACTTGGGGTTGTCTTTAAGAATGTCTCAAGGTGTGAAATAATGGAAAGAAGGTACCTAGGTATTAGCCTTGTAAATGGCTTGGGCTTGGGCAATCACATACCCGTCATCGGCGCCGCTTGGCCAGTGAGATTGGGCTTTCTGGAAAGCGCTAATCCAGGCTTTAATGGCGGTCTGGAAGAAGCTCCTCACGGCTTTCTTGTTGAGATCCAAGTTGAACCTCTTGTTGAAGCGCTCTTGGATAGCACCCCAATATCTCTCGCCGGACTGGTCGCATCCGACGATGGAGTTGCAGGTCTTCTCCACCCAAATCTGTGCCATGTAGCTGGCTTGTTCGTCGGTGTAGTTGTGCTGCTTGGCCCGGACGGGTTTCGAGTCATCTTCCTCGGCAGCGGCGGCAGAGGTGGCGATGGCTTTGCCCTTGCCCTTCTTTTTTGTCGTCGCCGAACCAATTGTATGGATTGTTGGGATCCATAATTTATTTTTGGGATAAATTTGTTGGAGAAATGAAGAAGATAAAAAAATTTGAGGGATGAAAGAGATAAGAGGTGTGGAAATGAGGGAGATGAAAATGGGTATTTATAGGTAAAATAAATAAAATAAAATAAAATAAAATAAAAAAGAAAAATTGCATTCTTACCGTTGCTGCTGCCAAAAATCAAGCCGTTGCCATTTAATTTTTTTTTACCGTTGGCGCGTGGCGCCACGCGCCCGCATTTTTTTATTTTTTTTCTGGCCCGCGCATATCGAGCACGCGCTGCTCGAGCCATGCTCGAGCGCCTGCCCCCCGCCACGCGACGAGCTCGAGCCCCCCCTGCTCGATCCTTGCTCGAGCACCCCTCTTTGAAACGGGATGCAGATAGTCTAAGTGAGAATTTGAGAAATGGAGTAGAAAGTGAAATTTGACTGCTACTCTCGAAGAAAGTGAAAATCATTGAAAAGAATAGAAAATAAGAAAAAGAAAATTTCTTGACGGTGTTAATACTTTGTAAGAAGCAAGGGGTTATTTGCACAACTTGTGGTATCTTAGGGTGCTGACAGCTCATTAACGTACGTTAGGGAGGTAAATGTGATAAGGGGGTGCACGCAAGGGGATAATACGCTACTTTTTCCTTAAATTTCTTACAAACACATTTTTATTTACAGTTCAATTTTGCCCCTATTTATTACTCAAAAGTTAATTTTGAATAAGACTATATTAGTGAATGCTTTTATGATACAATTCTAATAAAAAAGTGGACCATAAGTCCCCCACAGGAATATTCAAACTGTGCGGCTTCATTCTATAAACAGTGAGTACTCGGGTTCAAACTCCACTGCTCCTCTTCCCTAATAAAAAAAAAAGATATGGACTATATTTTTGGAGTACTCGAAAAAAATAAATTATTTTCGTGGAACAGAGAAATATTTTAAATTTCATGACATTCATTAGATTGTATCTATTTTCTTTTTCTTTTTCAGTAATCGTCCTTTTGTCATTTCGATCTAAATTTTATAGCCAATTTAAAAATTTTAACTTTTACTTTAGTTTTCCTTTTTCTATTTGGGCCAATTTGAAAGTTGTGGATGGGGAATAGAAACCAAGACCAAAGCCCAAAATCTAGATTTAATCCCATATATCACTAAACCTGCTAAATCTAATTGGGCGGGCCGTTGTCAATCTTACACATGTTTCTTTCTTTCTTTATTTTGTTTCTTCAACATTTAGTTTTAAATAAGCTAGAGTGGCACCACATGTGCCACTTTGTGTAAAGCCGAACGACCCATTTTGATTTAATTTTTATTATCTAACTTCACATATGAGCGCTAATGAGGCCTAATTCAATTGGCCGGCTGAGGTACCACAAGTCTCTTCTTAGTGAGAGATTTTGAATTCAATTCTATTTGTAAGCGGTGTAGTTTATTTTCCACCTTATGATTGAGTAGTTGTCCCACCCTGCGTGGTGGTGTAGTGGTCCCACATTATGGTGTAGAGGGCCCACTTATATGGTAGTGTAGCGATTTATTTGATTGTATAAATATACACCTCATTGTAATTTGAAAAAAAAAAACAAAAAACTTCACATATAAGCTTTTTATGAACTTTTATGAGTCCAATTTATTTATTAAAAAAAAGTTACATGTGTATTCATTGGATTGAGTTACAATATTTATTCTCGAAAGATATCTCTATGCCATATTTGAAATTTTACTTAGATGTAAGGGTTTCATACAAGATTTTTAAGGTTAGTTCATTTTAAAACTCTCCCCGGAAATCAGGTCATAAACTCTAATTATTCATTAGTATTGAATTGTGAGTGTACACACGAACACATGCTTTGAACATTTGTTTAGCGCAAAAACTTATACAGCAGGTCGCACCCCATGCGACCGTACACCCTTTTTTCGATTTTTTTTTTCCAGATCTTTTTATTTTTAAATTTTCAAAGTTTTTTTCCTTCTTTTTTTTTTAAATTTGTCGCTTCTTCTTTGGTCAACATTCGAACGAGGGGACTCAAAGACCTCGGAACGAGCCGAATAAATTCAAATTGTTACCCGATAATTATCATTATATTAATAATCGGAAGGAAGACGGAGCCGAAGAAAGAAAAAACTGAAATAAAAAAAATTAATTTTGATCGGGTCAACAAGTCAACCCGACCCAAATCCGATCGCAGGGTCCATGCCACCTGCCTCACAGGAGATCACCTCTTTGTTTAGAATTTATATATAAAATCTGAGCTAATAAAGATTTTTAATATAATATGGGCACTATTAGGTTGGCATCTGGCGATTGAATGTATTCATTTCCTGTACAAAACTTGTTAAAAGTTTCGATGTTTTAGGATTAAAGAGTAATATGTTCCAACTTTGGCAATGAGTTTTAGGGGAACTTTGCCTATGAGTTTAGGTAAACGAGTTGCGATCATTAAAAACCAATAAGCTGTGAGCCCCCACCCATGGGCCCCACCGCATTCATGTCATGTCTCTCGTGGCGCTGGCGCATACTCCCCAGATTTAGATTTTGATTTTGATTTTGAAGTAATTTATACTATTCGAACTTCCAAAAACTATCGTCATTTTAATGATTTTGGATGATGTCAACACTTTTGGCTCATCATAGAATTCTTATCTAGCGTTTTGTATTTTACTCAACCTCCTCCTACATACTTTGGCATATTTATTCCTACATTTCAGTCGATACAGTTTTATTTTTCTTTATTTATTGTATTACTTTTATTCCTACCCTACTAATTAAGTCGCACAATTAGATTACAATAATTTAGTTTAATTTACTAAAATTTAAATTGAGTTTTGTTGTCTTATTTATGAAGAATGACTTTTATACTTTCACATGAATTATACTTGAGTTCGTGTACTTTTATATGTATAAAATAACAATCTTCAAAATTCTTATTTTGCAAATGATGTGTATAGACTTATTCATTATGTGCACTAGGCTCCAATTTTAATTCAATAAAAGACTAGGAACTATAACTCCTTAATATAATTATATAAAAGAAAAAAAGTTACTAGATATAACAAAATACAGATATCCGAACATATGTTTTTCCTATTCGATGTTAAATCTTTTAAGGTTAATTAATTAGCAATCTTCAAACACCTTACAAACGAATTTATTATTTTTATTTCATTTGGTATATGACATACATAATAAAATAGGTGAACACAACTTTTTCGCAAAACTTGGGATCCAGTGTTCCATTTTCTTTTTTGGGTAATTTTAATATTAAATTTTAAAATAAAATGTTCTATTTTTTTTTTTTTCTTTTGCAATTGTGATCACATCATAGTGAATTTGAAAGTGAGAACTTTTACCTCAAATGTTAAGGGCATCTCAAGTGCGGTGTTAAATCTCTAAACTTGGAGAAAATTTTGCTCCAGCCCTGCACTAAACCATGCGATTCTATGAATCAGCACAAACTCTTCATGCGCTACTTTTCTTTTTGTCATTTATTTTCCTTTTCTTGTTATATTTAATTACATATTTGTTCCAATATGTTTTAATTTAGTTAAATTCTAAAAAAATTACACCAATAATAAATTATGTAATATTGACAACAAAACACAATCACATAATATATGCAAGGCAAATTAAAAATTAATTAAAACCAATTACAATTACCATCAATACAATTAGTATATTTTATTATGTAATGTTTTATTTGTTGTAATAATCATTAATAAGTACTCTTTCCTACTCATTTGAGGGATTTAATGAGACTCATTAGATTTGCAATTTTATATATTTGTTAATGAATTTTTGTTATTATTTTTTATTATTTGATATAAATTTATATTTTTAATTACTAAACAAAAAAAGGATAACATTTCAAGAATTTTCAGTTTTTTGTGTAAAAATATAAAGCATGTTGTTGGAGATAACTTGTTGATTTTGCTGTATTTTTTTATGCTAAAACTGCTCTATTTTGATGCGAACGACTGGAGATACTGTAACTACTTTATTGCTATATAGACATATAGCGTACCATTTTCAATTTTTTTTATTCTATTTTTTTCTCAAATTCAATTTATCTTAGTTATATTTTTCCTTGTTAGTAGCATTTATTACATCCAATTAGATGTATAATTAATATTAGAATTTAATTTTAGTTTATTAGTTATTAATTTGTTACTAGGATTTCTATTTCCGTAAATATGGTGCATAAATTTTTAAGATCAATTATTTAGTGATAAATGTTGATTATAATCCATTATATTCTAATAATTTTACTTTTATAATAAATATTATGAAAAGAAATATTTAATAATGTGATACGAATATGTCAAAAATATTGGGACATTGGTTACGACCTTTTTTTACATTCTTTTTGCTTCAATGCGTATATTGTATGTGATGGGCCCGATACAAGTTAATTGCTGTAGGAGGGAAATACATCAATAGAGATTTTTTCTTAAAACACAATTTTGAGAACTCGACAACTGTAAAACTCATAGTTTGAGGCAACAGTATGTATCACGCAAGTGTGCATACATTTCACATTTTATCAAATTAAAGTTTGAGGCAAATTGCTCTATGTCATTATTGACACAAAAATCATCAAATTTTGTTAAAAGTGTTAGTTTTGACAAAAAAGATGAATATTTTGTGCATTTTCGGGCATAAATGCCCTTACTAAAATAGCAAAGTTGTACCAAGCGTACCACGCGTACCACCGTCATCTTTCATTTTGCCATCGCCGCCGCTGTGGTTCACATGATAAGATTTACCAAGCGTACCATCGTCACCATTCATTTTGCCACTGCCATAGCCAACATCACCGCTACCGCCGTGGAGTGCTTGGTACGATTTCGTACCAAGCGTACCACTGTCATCTTTTATTCCACCACATCCACTACCACCACCGCCACCACCACAGTTGCGGCGAGTTACGCTCCGTATGAAGCATACGCGCACGAATTCGTACCAAGCATACCACTATCACATTTCATTCCGCCACCGCCACCACCACCATCACCATCGCCGCCATGGTACGTTTGGTACAAATTAGAAATACGTTACCACTTAATACTTGGTACGTCAGTACAAAATGAAGAAATCGTGTATCAACATTCCAGCTTACCAGTTACGTGATTGGTATCGCAGTACAACTACAGAACCTGGTAAGTAGGTACGAGATACCATCATTTCGTACCGCTTTACCACTTCATACTTGGTACGTCTCTACGAAATGTACATTTTCGTACCAAAATTCAGGTTACTGCGTGTTAAGCTTGATACGAAGTGGTTATTTTGTAATGGTACGAGTTACTACTGGTATGAATACACTCATTTCGTAACGACATGTTCAGCGAGCAACAACCTTCCTCATGAACACAAACAAATTAGAAATCAATACAAATACATCGAAATCAACCAAAATTCAACCCAAATAAATCAGAAATCATTAGAAACTACATGAAAAACTTATAAGTTATAAAAAATAAGTGTGAAAAAAATCATAAATGACAAAAAAAAATTAAAAAAAGAATATTTACCCCTAATTTTAGATCATGGCGGAATGAAAGTGACAGTGGTACACTTGATACGAATTCGTATCAAACGCACCTCCCTGACATCGTGGCGGTTTCGGTGGTGGAATGAAAGATGACATTGGTACGCTTTGTACGACGGTGGTGGCGGTGGCAAAATGAAAGATGACAATGATATGCTTGGTATGAAATCGTACCAAACGTACTACGGTGGTGGCGGTGGCGATGACAGTGGTGGCGAAAGCGGAATGAATTTTTTTGGTGGTACGGTTAGTATGAATTCGTACAGAGGGTACCACGACAGCAGCTGTGGTGGCGGCAGTAGAATGAAAGACGATGGTGGAAAGCTTGGTACGTTTGGTATGAGTTCGTACCTAGTGTACCATGACGACGACGGTGATGATGGTGGCGGTAGCACTGTGGCAGTGGTGGAATGAATAGTGACGGTCGTACGGTTGGTACGAAATCGTACACGGCGGTGGCGAAATGAAAGGTGACGGTGGTACGTTTGGTACGAATTTGTAGCATACCTTGCTGCTGTCGTGGCGGTAGCAGTGGCGAAATGAAAGATGATGGTGATTCGTTTGGTACGAAATTGTACCAAGCGTATCTCACTGCTTGTTAGGTGGAAAAGGTAAAAAGTAAGGGTATAATTGTCCAAAATACCTACTTTTTTGACATATTATGAGAAATTTTCAATTTTGAAAAAAATTGATATTCCAAGTTAATTAATGACATATAGGTGTATTTGCTCTTAGGGTGCATTTGGTAGATAAGATTAAATTCATGATTATCAACACTCGTTGTTTAGTAGGCAGTAAAAAACTCAAGACTAATCTGAGAAGGAAAATGCACAATTCATATGACCACAATTCACCGAAACACGAATCTGAGAGGAGAAGCGCCGGTGCAATCTAATTCATCAAACGAGTTCGGAAAAATCTGAAGGCAAGATAACATAGTTCGACACAAGGTTAGACAATCAGCGGGCACTCTTTCCATTACATTATTCATGTGGATTTTCTCGTTCAATCTAATTTTTCGGGAAAGCATGCCTAGGGTTGCTAAGGATTTCAACATGATGTATGAATTATATTTTGATTTGGAATTTTTTAAGTTGTTACAAATTTGAATTTGAGTTGTGTCTTTTTGGAGCATTTTTTGGGGTAATATATGAATAAGTAGCTTGTTTTGAGCAGTTTTGAGGCTATGTTGGGATCTGGTGGTTTAGTGTTTGGGATAATTATATGAGAAATTATTCTGATTTGTCATGTTTTGAGGGATTAAGTTTTATCGTTTCTTTACGCAGTTCTCATACATTGTTTGAATATTTAATAGTTCTCTTCATAGTAAAACGGTTTACTCTTTCTCCAGGATAGAACATGCCTTTGTTCATGTTGACTTTTTTTTTCTAAAATAATTTCTGCCGAAGCAGATATATGTTTACATGTTAAGTTTTTGTCAATTAACTAATTCTATGTAAGTTTCAACTAAGTCAGCCTTCATAGGCAAATTGAAAGGTGCATTCACATAGTATGCATCCATTTTCCTTCATCTACCTACATGTGTCATTGATTTTGTTATCATTAAAAATAATTGAAAATTGAAAAATTGGAACCATGGTTGGATATGACTGAATGAATATGAATACTGTTTTCCTTTTACACAATTATTAATGTATTGAGCAATTATTAAAATTAAAAAATAAATTTGAGAATTCTCTCTTTACCCCCTATGCACGTTGGTTTTTGGAATCTGTTATCTCTTCCCTTCCTCTCACCCTTGTTCTTTGCACCCCTTCTCAACCACCACCACGCAAGTTCCGGTGGCGGCGACGGCGTTCGACATGATTTACTTTTTTTAGATTTGTTTAGGAAAATTTACCCTTTCTTTGATCTCGTTGATTTGAAGGTTGATCTTGCTATTAACGCTGGAGATGGGGGTGAATTGGAGCTGTTGGTCATCGTTGGAAATGGCGGCGGCGGTTTGAAAGAGGCGGGTGGTGGTGGTGGTCGGAGAAGGGGGTGGGAGAGAAGAGAGAAACGAGGCCACAAGGCCCACAACAGGGTGTTGTGGCAGTGCCATTAAACGGCGCTGCTTAGCTCGTTTACAACCCTTCTTTTTTTCTTTTTTTTTTCTTTTTGCTTTTATGTAACCAATTTTTAGTTTTCTCTTTTTATTATTATTATTATTTTTAATTCGTGGAAACAGTAGCCGCTACTTTTAATGTGCACTGGGTTTTCTTTTTTCGCTCTTCTTCGTCATCGTGTTATTATAACTAACGTATAATCAGCCGGGAAATTATATTTAATAAATGTAATAAATTTATTAAATAGTACTCCCTCCGTCTCACGAAAAATGTCCTACTTGTGTTCGGCATGGGAATTAAGGAGAAATGATAAAGAATGTAAAAGTAGTGTGAATAAATGATAAAGAATGTAAAAGTGGTGCGAATAAATAATAAAGAATGTAAAAGCAGTGTGAATGCAAATGTAAAAGCAGTGTGAATGCATTTAATTATTTTCCAAAAAGGAAATGAGACATTTTTCGTGAGACAGCCTAAAAAGGAAAGTGAGACATATTTCGTGAGATAGAGGGAGTAATATGTAATAAGATTAAGAAAAATATTATTTATTAATTATTTTAGAGTCCAATTATTCGATTATACAATCTACTAAACTCGTTTAGAATATATATGTACTTGAACATATCTCAAATTTATTTAAAAAAGTAATTTTACTACATGTTTATGTCTAAAACTCATATAGTAGTGTCTGTTCATAATTCTAATCTAATCTACCTTCATTAAACATATTTGACTCTCAAAAAGATTGTATGCGTCGAATTTATATGAAAATTGAGAAGAATGTTTTTCGCAAATACTCCTTACCCCATACTAATTTAGAAAAAAGAAAAATAATTTTAAAAATTGTCTATAAAAATGAAAGTGACCCTAACTACCATACATTATAAGTTCAACATAAGATTAAAGAAAAAGTTGAACCACCAATTTGCAATCATCATGTCTACAACCACGATTCCGACCTATAACCGTCCCGTTGATTACAGTATTAAATTTATAGAAAATAATAGTAGTAAAAGGTAAAAAAATAAATTTCAACTATAAATTTGAAATCGCATAAATTGTTAAACTCATTTAGAATTTATATAGACTTAAATTTAATTAAAAAGTAATTGTACTATTTGTTCTCATCCTTAATTCGTATAAATAAGCTTGTAAATTTCGATGGTTATGTAGTAGAATTTAATGTAGGAGAAATCGGCAACCATTGCAAAATTAAAAGAAAAAAGAAAAGTCATAGAAATTTGGGCAATAATATCTTCTATACTTGAGTTTCGTATCATTTGATTAAGACAATCAAAACTCAATTATCACTAGTTGAGTCTGTTATAGTATAATTATGGGTGAACATTCGGTTATTCGGTCACCGAATCAAATTGAATTGAATTGTAAAATCGAATTGTATAATTAATAACCGAATCTAAATCGAGCATGGCTAAAACCGAACAAAATCAAACCAAAATACTTCAGTTAAAACAGAATAACCGATATAAATACATAATATACTTTCTATTTTAAATAACTAATTAACATTCAATATTTAAAATTCCAATCCGCAAAAACAATAACCCGAAATTCCAAAACTTTAAACATAAATAAATAACTTCCAAAGTTGCTAAACTATCAACATCTTAATCAAAACATAAAATTTCAAAAATACACCCAACTTCTACATCAATTTCTTATTTTCTACTTTACTTATTTTATATAAGTCAACCGCATGAGACTTGAGTATAAGACTACCTGCAGTGGTAGTGTCTCTAAGTGGTGTCTCTAAGGATTTTTTGGAGATAGAAACAGTGAGCTGCAGTGAAGCTGTCTCTAAGGGGTGTCTCTAAGGAATTTCTGAATTTATATTTTGCATTAATTTTAATAAGAAAATTCTAATTTCATTAATTTAAACAAATAACTAGTACAATACATTAATTGAAATAAAACAAATAAAAACATTACATTAATTGACAAACATACCATTTTGAAAGTCTAATTAAGCTTTATCCCAATTTAAATTCAAAAGGTTAGGAGTTGGGTGTGGATAAGAGTGGAATTTGGGAGGGGGTTTGCGTGAAATCGATTTTATTAGAGCCAAACTTCATTAATTTGGAGCCTAAATCGATCAGAGGGAAATTAGTAACACTAATTATGGGTTTAATTCAAAAATTGATTTTTTCTAGTTTAATCGTGTGTGTTTGGACACAATGTGAGGATAGAGTTAACGGAGGGAATAGTAAATAAAGATAAGAGAATTGCACAATAATTTTTTTTAATTTAATTAGAAATTGAAGATTTCACTTTTAAAATAAATTTTTAGAACTACCGAATGAATTGCGTTTAATAATTTTAGTAAATGATGATTCCCGTCAATTTTCGACGGATTGCACATTAATAAACATTTAATTGATAATCTCATTCATGCAACTAATTATAACGAGTTTGTTTATAAACGACGTAAGGTAAATAGAATCATAGTGAACTAGTGATAATAATTATAAGGATGGAATTTCTAGTTTTATGATTAATTTTTTAAATCAAAGTATCTTAGTACGTGAACTTCAGGGTAATTATTTATCATTATTATCGAATAAATAATCAAATTACTCTATATGTTGTTCTTATAACTAATTAAATACGAATGTTATTAGATTTATCATGAATCTGAAAAGCTAACTTAGTTTATCAAGTGTAATTAACGAACGCACAAGCTTTTTTAGTATTAATTTAAAATTTAAAATTTTGAATATTTTTGGAATTAATTTTCTATATACTATTAGTTACATTTTGTGAAAAATAAATTAATAAAATTGGCGTATGAATATTTTTTGTTAAGATTTCATGATTATCAAATAAAAAATTAAATTACGATTCTATCTCGTCTCTCGGTCTCTCCTTTCTCTTCTCTCTCTAATCAAATTCTCCAAAGTCCCACCGTCAGTTTTATCTACCGAGAAAATCAAATTTCTCATCTTCTTTATGAGATCTGTAATTTATTTCGCTCCTTCTTCATCCTTCTTTTCCGGCAAACCCCGCCGCGGCCAACACCTTCAACAAGACAACCGCCGCCGACCTTGGATGATTTTGCGACACAACTGCCGCTGCAGCCCCTCTACATCTCTACCGGCGACATGTCCAACCACCTCCTGTCGCAGCCTCCCTCTTTCCACACCAGAACGCGGCCAACGCCTTCATTGAGACGACGGTCACCGACCTCGGAAGATTTTGCCACACAACTACCGCAGCATCCCCTCTGCATCTCAACCGGCAGCAACTTCAGCCGTCTCCCATCACCGCCTCCGTCTTTCTACACCAGAACTCATAGCCCCAAACATATTTTCCTTCAATATCTCCCTAAATTCCCATTCTCCAAACCCCCAATTTCGGACAATTTTGGAACTACAGTGCCACGAAATTGCCGTTGGTGGTGGTGGTATTGTCGATGCGTGTGATATTGCAGGTGGTGTGGGTCCTACTTGGTAAGTCAAACGAACAGTTGCTGTGTAGTATTTAAACTACACCAAAGTTAAAAGAAAATTAATAAACAAATGCAAGATAAATCAGTCACAAAAATTAATTGGATATATAAATGATATTACGCGTGAACGGCTACCACTCAAGTGAAACATACTATGTGCTGCCAGGATCCAGGCTCCCGCCTTCATATACAATTTGTAGTGGCAGATTTCTGTTTTAGTTTTATTGATATATGCATGGAGTTAAGGGTCAGTTGTAGGGAGGATTTTTTAGGTGCAAAGCAGTTTTGTTGCTTGGTTAGATTAATATATGTTGATTCAAATTACGTTGCTTTCCTAGTGTGATGCTAATGCTGATGGTCCCGAAACGAGTTACTGGTGTATAGGGGGAGAATACACCAGTTAAGATTTTAAAAATAAACTCTTGAAAATTACTTCAACCGAGTAAAAAGACTCAGTTGGAATCTCACAGCTGAATAAGCAACCTCAGCTGGAAGAATGGTGCGGTGCGGAATGTGGTGGAAATTAAACTCGTAAAACAACTCACGCTTTTATGCACAGTTGGTCAATAACCAAAACAGTTGATAATGCGCAGATGAGGTTTGTATGTTGGTTAGTCAGTCAGTTGAAAATGCAAGAACTACCTGAATAACGATAAACACAAGCACACAGAGATTTAACGTGGTTCGGAGATAACCCTCCTACGTCCACGGGGAGTTGTGAGTCCACACAACTCTGTCCAAGTTTTTCTGGACAAACCACTCAGCTTACGCGGGCTGAGCAACCGTTATGGATAAGTTTGCGGGTACTTATCAACCTTACAGTTTAGTTTACGGGTACTAAACGACCTAACTACTCAGTTGCAGGAAGAGTAGGATCCTAAACCTTTTCAGGTGAAAGAAAAATGTGTTTCAACTAAAAGCTCAAACGAGATGTGAGCTATGATCTAACTCTCTATGAACACTCACTAAGTGATGTTCTCAAGGTTCGATCTACAAACACAAAACTAACTCTAGAACTCTCAACAAGTGATGTTCTAAGAGATTAACTTCAGTTCAGCTCGTGAAGAATATTGCTCTTTCTTTTGCTCTCTGATTTCTTCTCGCGTGTGTGTCTTGTATATTCTTTGAATGAATGAAGGCCTCTATTTATAGGCGGAGAGTATCAACTAGCCGTTGGAGGAGCTGTTGATCTCTGTTCTTTGAAAGCGATGGCTTGTCTCTGATCTCTGCAGACTTTCCTGATATGGCATCTGTGCTCTTCTGCTTTCCATCTGAGATAGCCTTGTGTTGGGCCAAATGGGGTAATGACTGAACGGTCAAACCCTCACGTGACTTCCTTTTTGAAATTCAAATCTTAACAACAGACTTCCAACAAGGAGTGGTCGGTTAAGACTTTCGATCTTCAACTAGCTTGTTCTTCAGCCGATGTTCTATCTGACAACTAACAGTTGAACTCTCAGCTGACTTTGTCTTCAAGCTGTTGATCTTCTTGGTTGAGTTCTACAACTGATGTTCTGAAACTGAACACTCAGTTGTCTTCCTTGTATCTGGTCAGTTGGGTTCGAACGCTCAGATGGCTTTCTTTCATCTGATGTTCTCTTCCCCTTTACTGCTTCTCATCTGATGAACGCTCAGTTGTTTTCCTTACAACTGATGTTCTATCTCTTGAATGAGACTTCCCTCTTTTTGCATTATGAAGAAGTGAACGCTCAGTTGTCTTTCTTACAACTGATGTTCTGTCCGAGTGATGCCTTGTTGCCATCTTCAGCTGGAGACCTGTAAAGATAAAATCTTGACAATGCTCAAACAGCGAGTCTATCTACTAACAATAGGTTCTGGCAACATCTACTCGGTTGGGGTCAGTTGGTTTTGAAATTCATCAAAACTCTTACTAATAAATTTCCCAACAATTTTCCCCTTTTTGATGATGCCAAAACCACTTACAACTTTAAACCTCTACTGATCCAAACCTTACTAACTTATCTAAAATCTCAGCTGAAATTCTAGACAGTCTATAAGATAAAACATCAAAGGGTTAGCACAATTATAACATGATATTTAAAAGACTTTGCGATTCAGAGCTTAGACAATGAGGGATTGTTCATCAAGGTGAATCGAATATATATACTTGAAGTTTTCATTACAACTGATGTTCTATCTCTTGAATGTGACTTCCCCCTTTTTGCATTATGAAGAAGTGAACGCTCAGTTGTCTTTCTTACAACTGATGTTCTGTCCGAGTGATGCCTTGTTGCCATCTTCAGCTGGAGACCTGTAAAGATAAAATCTTGACAATGCTCAAACAGCGAGCCTATCTACTAACAATAGGTTCTGGCAACATCTACTCGGTTGGGGTCAGTTGGTTTTGGAATTCATCAAAACTCTTACTAATAAATTTTCCAACAATTTCCCCCTTTTTGATGATGCCAAAACCACTTACAACTTTAAACCTCTACTGATCTAAACCTTACTAACTTATCTAAAATCTCAGCTGAAATTCTAGACAGTCTATAAGATAAAACATCAAAGGGTTAGCACAGTTATAACATGGTATTTAAAAGATTTTGCGATTCAGAGCTTGGACAATGAGAGATTGTTCATCAAGGTGAATCGAATATATATACTTGAAGTTTTCATTACAACTGTTGATTACACAGATATGCGCAAAAACCAAAAATTACAACAGTTGCTAGAAAACTAACTGAGCTAGAACTGTAGCCCATACTTACTAAAGATCCTAACAAAAATTTCCCTCTTAGCAGGTGACTCCTTGGAAATGTCCACTCCATGCTCCTTGCAAACCTGCCTCGCCTCAGATGCGATCTTCGTGCGGTTCGGGTTGCTTGAATCTGGGAGAAGAGGAGGCCGATAAGTAACCCTCTTCGGAACTGGAACAGTGTTCAGGTCCAGGTTGGCTTCAATCATAGCCCGCCTGAACTGGCTGAACATGCCAGGATCCCCTCAGTGCAACTCGGTCAGCGCTTCCTTGAACGCTTTCCTTGGGTCGTCGGTTGCGTAAACCTTCCTGTAGTAGAAGTCGTTCACGAACTCCTGCTTGAACAGCTCCCACTCTTCATTCCACTCGGTCGGCATCCACTTGTCAACATGCCTAAACTGACTCTCAACCTTGGACTTTGCAGGCAACCTTTGTTGCTTCGACCGAGCTTCCGCCTTTGATTGAATTTTGTTGATGCGGCGTCGGCTGCGGGAGGCAACGTTGCGGTCCAGGTTCTTAGACACCTTTTTCAGCTCGACCTCGAACTGGTTCACCCTCCTCGCCTGGCTGGCGGCAAACTTTCTGATCCAACTCGGGTTCATGTAGTCCTTCTCCTCTACATCCATAGCCTTGGCCGCTGCAATGCACTCTTCAGTTGTTATCCCGTCGAGTTCAGTGTCCAGCTCGGCTGCGATCTCGGCTATGGAGCTGTAGGAAACTTCAATCTTCTCTGCCTGCTCCAAGTCTTTAGACATTTCAGCTCCACCGACTTCGGTTGACTTGGGAGCAACAGACTTCCTTCTCCTCAGATGAGATTTGGATGGTTGAGCAGCTGGCACTCCTTGTTCTTGGGTCTCTTCTTCTTCCTGTGCCTCAACCTCCGTCTCCTTCTCTTCCCCCTTTTTGGCATCAGCAACAATGCTTGCTACTGAACCGTCCAGAGAGTTGAGTTTATCTTCGGTCAGTTGAACACGGTTGAAGAGTTCATCGACCGCACACTCCAGCTCAATCTTCTTCGCCAGTTCGGAGTCCTGGCGCTCTTGTTCGGCCTTCTTCAAGACAGAGAGGTTGTCGTAGACCTCTGTCTGAAAGGCAACGAACTCAGCCCAACGCGACTCGAACCGGGACTCCCATTCAGCATCCTGCGTCTGTTGGGACTTGGCCAGATTTGAATCGGCCAAAGATTTGAAGACGTTCACCTCCGACTTCAATCCCAACAGAGTGGACTTCAGCTCCGACATGTCCTGACTGGTGGAGGAGGAGAAATCATTCAGTTTGGTCTTCAGTTTGGCATTCTCCTCCACCAGTTGTTGGTACTTCGCTTCTTGTGCTGCCAACTCCCTCAGCTGGTCATCTTGTTGGTGCTGGAGGTTGGCGAACAGTTCGGTCCTCAACTGGTTGACCCTCTCAGCTACCAGCTCGCAGATTTCTTCAGTTGATGGAACGTGCTGAGTAGCTGGAGGGGCTTGAGCGGACTGAGCTAGAGGCTCAGCTGTGACCATGGCTTGTCTGTTCGCTAGGTACAGCTTCAGATCTTCCTCTTCTACCTTCGCGGCGGCGGCTGCTGCATCGACATCCTCAAGGAAGTCAGCTGATTTCGCCAACATGCTGTCAAGGAAGTCGACACACTCCTTTCCAGCTGCCTCCCTTGTGTCTGTCCCTTCAGCCAGACTCTGGTCCATCCGTCAAGTGAGCAACGCAATCCGGTTGTTGTACGCCACCTCCAAGTTGGAATAGTTGAAGTAGGCTCGGATGCGGGACTCATCGGACTTCAGCCTGTCCCAGCTCTGCACCCTGATCGTATCCTCCTTAACGTACCAATGGCTGAAGATCAGGTGGAACTGGTACGGTAGCTCGGTTCCCAGAGTGGCGAAGATAGGCATGTTGCGAGCCGCAGGGAACAGGCCTAACAGCTTTTGAAAGTAGTAGGCCACCCTGCCTTCGTGCTCCTGAGCAACTGCCTGCAGATCCTCCGCTTCATTGATTGGGGAGGGGGTTAGATTATATGGTTCTGGTTCAAGAGGTTCATCGATGTTGGCCAAAGAGTCGGTCACAACATCGGCATTGAGCTGAGAGCTCGGAATTTGGGATTCGGTTGGGAGAGTGGGTTCAATGGTTTCATCAACATCGGCCAAAGGATCGGTCTCGATGTTGGCATCGAGCAGAGTGCTCGGAATATTTGGCTCTGGTTGGGTAGAAAGAGCAAGAGGCTCTGGGGGCGGTACGGCATTGTCTCCTGCCGTGGGGGAGGTGGTAACATCTTCAACGTCCTCAGACGAGGAGGATGCATCCGACGTCTCCATGCCCTCAACCTCATCAGCTCCGGGGGCTCGAGGGACGATCTCGAATGACGCGGCCTCAGCTGAGCGGCTGGATTCGGAACGCTCCTCAGCAGGTGTTGACTCAACCGGTGCTCCCTCCTCGGCTGGAGCTTGCTCCTCAGCTGGAACCTCAACTGGCTCATCAGCTGACTCATCAGCTGGAACATCAGTTGGCTCATCAGCTGGCACCTCAGCTGCCTTCTTGGTCGACTTCTTGAACCGTACCCTTAACTTTTTCTGGGCAGGTTCTTCAGTTGACTCCTTTTCCGCCTCAGCTCAGCGGCGTGAAACTTTGGATTTGGCGGGGCGAGCAGCGGCTTGTTCCCCCTCAGCTGTTGACTCAGCTGGCTTTCCCGACTCCCTCTTGTCCTTAGGAGTGTAGACGCTCCTAAGCACCTCCTGTGCTTTCTTGGCTGTCGGGAACAACAGCAGCTTCTTCAGCGGCGTCTCCTCGCAGTCAGCCCAGACCATGTTGCGGTCCTTCGTTGCTAGCAAGATGAGGGTGGAAATCTTACAGCCGAAGTTGAGTGTTCCCTTTACACTCAGCAGCTTCTCTCCGGACTCGGTTGTAGTCTCGGAGATCTTCGACTTCTCCACCATCAACTGGTTCAAGAAATATTGGAACCAGTTGATTTGGTGTTGGTGCTCCAAGGCCACCAGTTGCTTCAGTTTGGGTGGGCTGATGTCGCCGAACGCGCCACTGTATCCGAATACCACCTTCGACACGGCATCGAACATCAGGCGATGTTCCGGCTTCAGCTTTGTCCGTTACATGTTGCTCCTCAACCGCTCCGGCTCGATCAGAGCATCCTGTAGAAACTCATCCGCCTGCTCGTCGGTAATATTCTCCAGGAACTCGGTGGCGGTGTGGTTGACGGGAATGATGTACCGGAGGACATCGGACACATCGATGGGGAAGGTGACACGACGTATCATCCTGGCCGGAACATCTCTTTGTCGGCAGGACACCTCCGTAGATACCCCCTCTGCACAGTCAAGGGGGCGCTTGAGGTTGACGTAGAATTCTCCGACTTGGCGTCTGAGCAAGTGGGAGGGGCAGAGTTTGGCCCATTCGAGGAGGCCATTCTCCCTGAGTGTGTTTGCGAGCGGGGCCAAGACCGGCGACTCCAGCTCCTCGTCGGAGAGGATTTGCTCGAAGTAAATCTTCGATACTAGCATATCGAACGATTCTTCATATGTGGTAGGGACGAAGGATGGTCCAGACGATGCCATTCTCTTACTTTTGGGTGCCATTAATGATCACTGCAATGAGAATATATAGGAGAAAGGAAAGAAATCTATTGCAGAAAATGGTTAGGCAAAGAATGGGAAGACGATGAATAGTTAAATCTGATAAGCACGAATGAGGAAAGTAGGAGATATCTTCCTGATTTTTCGCTTTATATAGGTCTTGACTCGGATGAAATCGACGGCTGGGATTAAATGGCGCGAATCCATCAACGGCTGAGATCACGCGACTGTTGACTATCTTTGACTTGACGTTTTGATCCAAGTTCCAATCAGCGCGTGAGAAGGTGTACAGTTTATCTTGTCAGCCCAGTCGCACTATAAAGTAGGCTATGGATGTTCAGCCGTACTTTACATTTAATGCGACATGATGGCTATTTTTAATGTAACTGACTATTTCAGGAATGTTTGAATTTATTTCAAACATTCTCAGTTAAGAACATATCACCTTCAGCCATAAATGTTACCTGCCAGCTGATGTCGAAATCAGCTGTATACCTCAGTTGTGTTCCTCAGTTGCCGCATACCATCAGCTGACTCGAGTTCGTCTGTTCAGCTGACGTCTGATCCAATGTTGCAGCATACCATCAGCTGACTCGAGTTCATCTGTTCAGCTGATGTCTGATGTCTTCAGTTGGCAATCTGCATCTGATCGGCATACCATCAGCTGACTCGAGTTCGTCTGTTCAGCTGACGTCTGATGTCATCAGTTGGCGATCCGCATCTGAAATTCCCCCTTCATCTGAGCTTCCTCCTCAGATGGATATCTATCTCTTTTCCTCAGCTGGTTCCTCATCAGGTGGATCTAACAATCCAAGTAGATCACATAGCATTTTGAACCGCGCTTCGGCTAGAGATTTAGTGAAGATATCAGCCCTCTGTATCTCAGTTGGGATCTTCTCCATAGACACATCCTTCTTCTTAATATGATCTCGAATGAAATGATGACGGATGTCGATATGCTTTGTCCGAGAGTGGTGAACAGGATTCAGAGAGATAGCTATGCACTCGAGCTATCACAATGAATGGGAACCTGTCCAGTTGCGACTTCATAATCTCTCAGCTGTTGCTTCAGCCACAACACTTGCATGCAACAGCTTCCAGCAGCCATATACTCTGATTCGGTTGTCGAAGTAGCAACACATGCTTGTTTCTTAGAGAACCATGAAAACAACTTGCTTCCCATGAACTGACAGTGTCCAGAAGTAGACTTCCTGTCCAACCGATCTCCGGCTAGGTCCGCATCTGAGTATCCGGTCAGTTGGATATTGTCGTCAGTTGGATACCACAATCCAACATTAACAGTTCCCTTCAGATACTTGATGATGTTCTTTGCTGCCAACATGTGTGCTTCTCTTGGTTGAACTTGGAATCGAGCACATACTCCAACTGCGTATGATATGTCTGGCCGGCTGGCAGTTAGGTATAGCAAAGAACCGATGATCCCTCTATACTTACTGGCATCCACGAGCTTTCCTTCAGTTCCAGGTTCAATCTTCCAGTTAGTATTCATTGGGATCCTCGTGATCTTACTTGTCTGCAATCCAAACTTGGTGATGAGCTCCTTTGTATACTTGGATTGATTGATGAAAATTCCTTCTGGCGACTGCTTCACTTGTAATCCAAGGAAATAATTCATCTCGCCCATCATTGACATCTCGAACTTCTCCTTCATGAGGTTTGAAAATTTGTCACACAGTTCCTCTGACTTGGAACCGAATATGATGTCATCCACGTAGATTTGCACCACAAGAATGTCATCTCCAACTTTGATGGTGAACAGGGTTTTGTCAACTGACCCTCGTTTGAAACCCGAGTTCAGAAGAAAACCACAAAGAGTGTCATACCAAGCTCTTGGCGCTTGCTTTAGTCCATAGATAGCTTTCTTCAACTTGTACACTCTTCCATCTCCAGTCTCAAAACCAGGAGGCTGTTCAACATATACATCTTCCTTGATATCTCCGTTGAGGAATGCACACTTCACATCCATCTGATACACCTTGAACTTGTGATGTGCGACATAAGCTAGAAAGATTCGGATGGCTTCCAGCCTTGCAACCGGCGCGAAGGAGTCCTCGAAATCGATTCCTTCTTGTTGGCAATATCCTTGAGCTACCAACCTTGCCTTATTCCTCACTATGAATCCAATGGCGTCTCTCTTGTTTTTGAAGATCCACTTCAATCCAATTACCTTGACACCATTTGGTCTTTCTACCAACTCCCATACACAGTTGCGTAGAAACACATTCAGTTCTTCTTGCATGGCTGTTGTCCAGTGAACACAGTTGAGAGCTTCCACAACGTTCTTCGGTTCTGGCACATCAACTACAAAGCAAGAAATCATGGCAACATCTCCAGCTTGCTCGAATTCCTCTAGAACTGCCAACTCCTCAGCATATTGGGCATAAGTGTTGGAATCTTCCTCGGTTAAATCCTGAGTCGCAACTCTGCTTCTTGTACGAACACCTTCGGTTGGATCTCCGATAATGTTGTCAGTGGAATGAACTTCATACCATCTTCGGTTGCGTCTTCCTTCTTCTTCCACCTGTGGATGTTCCGTGATCTGAGTTGGAGTCTTCAGAGTTGGTGATTGATCAGCTGTTGAGTCTGGATCCTCAACATTGACATTATTTTGAACCGGACTTGGTTGAGCTTCTTCGGATGCTGATGCAGTTGGAGGGGCATCAGCTGGAGTTTCCCCTTGAGATGAGCTGGGGTCCTCGCATTCATCTTCAGAGGAGTATGGATCCTCATCCTCGGTTGCCCATACCAGTGGTTCAGCTATATTCTTTTCCCTTAGAGCTTGTGAACTGGTGAGAACAGGTGGAACTTGTGGATTGCCCTGTTGTCCTTTAGCCTGTTCCATGCACTCAAAAGTAGATTCATCAAAACTAACATGAGGTGTTATCTCCACAACACGAGAGCTATTGTTGAAAAAACTCCATAAGCCTTAATCCGAGCGGCATATACGAGAAATATGCCTTTCGAAGCTTTGGCATCAAAAGTTTTCAACTGAGTTTTCCCGTTGTTGTGAATATGACACTTAGAACCAAAAATGCGAAAATAAGAAATATCTGGCTTCCTGCGTCTCCATAGCTCGTATGGTGTCTTTCCCAACCGCTTGGTTAGAAGGGACCGGTTCTGAGTGTAACATGCAGTGTTGATGGCCTCAGCCCAAAATCTCTTTGGCAGAGCTGAACTGGTTAGCATGGATGTAGCTGCATCCTTCAGCGTTCTGTTCCTTCGCTCAGCTACTCCATTCTGTTGCGGAGTACGCGCGGCTGATGTCTGATGGGTAATTCCATTCTTCTCGCAATACTTGATGATGGTTTTATTTAGAAACTCAGTTCCACGATCTGATCGGATATAAATGATCTTCATCTCTTGTTGGTTCGATATCCGATCCATCAGCTTGGGTAGCTCATCTCGGGTTTCACTCTTGTGGCGCATGAAGAAGGTCCACGTATATCTTGAGTAGTCATCAGTTACAACCAGAGTGTACTCGTTCCCGTTAATGCTCTTTGGTGTAACTGGCCCGAAGAGATCCATATGGATCAGCTGTAACACTCGGTCGGTTGAGGGAGTTGACTTCAACCGGAAGGAGGATCTAGCGAGCTTTCCTAGCTGGCATGCACTGCAGATGTGTGTTGTTGAAAACACTCGATTTGGTATGTCTCTTGCATGTTCTTGTCTGGCGAGTCGGTTCATCGTCTTGAAGTTCAGATGGTTGAGCCTTTTGTGCCACAGCCAGCTCACATCTGAACTGCTTTTTGATAGCAGGCAGGTATCTGGAAGACTGCTGTTCCAATCAGCATAGTAGACATTCCCTGTTGGTGATCGATTTCCCAACAATATTACCTGCTTTGATCCGACATCCTTAACTCTGCAACCCTGTGCATTAAACTTGACAGAGAAACCATTATCACAGAATTGGCTGATGGAGAGCAAGTTATGCTTCAATCCATCAACATAAGAAACATTAGAAATCGAAACATGATTGGTTTCAAGGGTACCGTAACCTCTGGTGTAACCTTTTGAGTTATCACCAAAAGTAACTGAGGGTCTTTCTTTCTCCACGAAACTTCCAAGCAAATCCTTCAGACTCTTTCTTCTTCCTCAGCTGTTTCTCCTGTACCTGCAAAGAGAAACTCGCTTAGGTCCCCAATTTCAGTTGGGTCCTGGAGGGTTAGAACCAGTTCCCCCTGGAACTGTGCGTCGCTTTTCCCTGTATACTCGGATGGATTTATCATTCTAGATCACTTTTCCTTGATCATCAACTATAACAACACCTCGGTTATCCTTAGGCTTGTTGTTAGTAGTGATGTTCTGTTTCTTGTGAGGAGTTGGATTTCTCCCATGTTGAACTTTAGGAGGTGAGGCTTTCCCCCTGTTTTGATGGCGATTTTTATCCTGTTTGATTTGTCTGAATGATCGGACGCCATGTTGGAATCTTTGTGGCTGATTCTGATTCCAACTTCTTGAGTGTTGTTGATAGGTGTTCATGCCATGTTGATGATTCATATTGTGGCATGAGTATCTCCAACTGTTCGACCTGCTCCTTATCGGTTGACTCGGTTGGAACCTTTGGTTGAACTGGGGATGGAACCGCTGTTGATTCAGATGATTGAACCCTTGTCGGTTTTGCGGTCGGTTCCATTCTTTCTGTTGTTGACTCTGAGGTTGATGCAGAGGTCGGTTCTTATTCTGAGTTCGGTTGCGATTATGTCTTCGACGCCTCTGATTCCTCTTCTGACTTTTGGAACATTCCCCCTCGGTTGATGTCCCAACTGATGGAACATTCTGTCCTTCATCTACTGTTCTTTTTCCCTTCTCAGTTGTGGTTGTATTGGTCGGTTGAGCTTGCTGAGAAACGGAGGTTGAAATATTTCGTGGTGACTCAGGTTCCACTGTGTTCGGTTCATCAGCTTTAACCTCGACAGCTTTGATGAAGGTTGCTGGAGGAATTCCACTATCTTTAATCACATCATAACCGAGTCCTGACACGTCATCCATCTGTCTGCTGTAACTGATAAGATTCTCTATGATCTTGGGTGACTGATACAACTTGATTAGATTGTCCTTTTCAGTTTGCAACTCCTTGAGGAGGACAGTTATCTGCTCGGTTTGTCCATCTGACTTCTTTATCAGCTGCTCGATCTGAGCCTCTTGATTTTTCAACTGATCTTGTTGTTCCTTGATCTGCTTCATCAACTCTTTATCAGTTGGAGCCTTAGCCTCGTTCAGTTGACTCTTGAGATTCTCAATCTCCTCGGTTTGACTCTTGATCAAATCGTCCTTTTCGGTTAAGAAATCTTCAAGTTTGGCGAACTGAGCTTGAAGACTCTTAAACTCAACCGATTGGTGATGCAGTTCCTCACTAAGTTCTTGAAAATCACTCCAGGAGGGTTCCAACTCTTCGTCCAGTGATTCCTGCATGTTAGAAATATTTGAAGAATTTAACTTAGCAGGATTAGAGTGTACCTCAGTATCATCCTGGTCGGTTCCAAGAGCCATGAGGCATTGATCCTGACCGGTAGCGTTGTTGGTGGAAGTCAGCTCATCCTCATCTTCAGTGTCAGTGAAGATGTCCATGTCGTCAGCTGCTTCTTCTGCAACCATGACCTTGTTCTTTCCAGCTTGTTTGGCCCTTAACGCTTCTCTCTCTTTCTTCGATAGATCTGGGCAGTCAGCCTTGAAATGACCTTCCTTCCCGCATTCAAAGCAACCGTTGGTGACAGGCTTTGAACTGTCTCGAGTTCGGTTTGATTTGTAGAATCGTTTGTATTTCCCGAACCGAGTGTCCATGTCGGCTAGTTTCTTTGACAGGGCTGCAATGTTACGTTGCAGTTCCTCTCTGCTTGGATCCTTTGCAGTCGTGTCAGCCGATCTGGTTGGCCTCGATGTTCTCGATTTTGAGTAGTCAGCTTGGAGAGCAACTGACTTTGAGGTTGAACCAACATCCTCAAGTCGACTCATCTGAACCGAGGACTGAGATCTTCTTCGGTTCACCTTATACTCATTTCCCTTTAAGAATGAGAACAATCTTTCAGTTCCCATTTCACCAAGGTCAGCTCGGCTCTCGTGGATATTGGTGAAAGTATCCCACTCAGCCGGTAGAGCTTGTAACACTTTGAGATTGATTTCTCTTAGTGTGTATTTTCCTCTTCGGATGGACTGGATTCTTCTGAGGATGTCCATAAACCGGAGCTCTAGCTGATCAATTGTTTCATCTGTCTTCAGACAAAAATTGTCGAAGTCTTGGCATGCATGTGAGAATTTGTTCTCCTTCGTCTCATCACTTCCTTCACTCAGCGATGCCAGGATGTCCCACATCTCTTTTGCAGTCTCACACTCCTCTATCCAAGGCAGATAATCTTGTCCAACTGTGGACATTATTGTGCTCTGAGCCCAGATGTCTAACTGGCACACCTTGGCTTCCTCTGGAGTGTAGTCTTCCGGCTGCTTCTCCACAAACTCCACAACTGTATCCCCATCGTTGGGATTTGTAGGAGTGCGAGCTATTCTTTCTTTGATGATGATCGGTCCGGAAGAAAGAACTTGTTGCATCCTATGATGCTTTGACAGTAAGATCTTCTTCATCCGTGTCCTCCAGGATGTATAATTTACAACCGAGAATATTACCACGATCTTATCCTTGACGTCCATCTGCACACAACAACAGAGCAAATATGCAAGCAAATATGCACTAGCGTGAAAAAGATCTGTTCAGTTGACTACTGAAGAAACTTTCTCGAATTCACACCTTGTGAAACAGAGTCAGTAGTCTTTTGAACCACTGCTCTGATACCACTTGATGGTCCCGAAACGAGTTACTGGTGTATGGGGGGGGGGGAATACACCAGTTAAGATTTTAAAAATAAACTCTTGAAAATTACTTTAACCGAGTAAAAAGACTCAGTTGGAATCTCACAGCTGAGTAAGCAACCTCAGCTGTAAGAGTGATGCGGAGCGGAATGTGGTGGAAATTAAACTCGTAAAACAACTCACGCTTTTATGCACAGTTGGTCAATAACAAAACAGTTGATAATGCGCAGATGAGGTTTGTATGCTAGTTAGTCAGTCAGTTGAAAATGCAAGAACTACCTGAATAACGATAAACACAAGCACACAGAGATTTAACGTGGTTTGGAGATAACTCTCCTACGTCCACGGGGAGTTGTGAGTCCACACAACTCTGTCCAAGTTCTTCTGGACAAACCACTCAGCTTACGCGGGCTGAGCAACCGTTATAGATAAGTTTGCGGGTACTTATCAACCTTACAGTTTAGTTTACGGGTACTTAACGACCTAACTACTCAGTTGCAGGAAGAGTAGGATCCTAAACCTTTTCAGGTGAAAGAAAAATGTGTTTCCAACTAAAGGCTCGAACGATGTGAGCTATGATCTAACTCTCTACGAACTCTCACTAAGTGATGTTCTCAAGGTTCGATCTAAAGACGCAAAACTAACTAACTCTAGAACTCTCAACAAGTGATGTTCTAAGAGATTAACTTCAATTCAGCTCGTGAAGAATATTGCTCTTTCTTTTGCTCTCTGGTTTCTTCTCGCGTGTGTGTCTTGTATATTCTTCGAATGAATGAAGGCCTCTATTTATAGGCGGAGAGTATCAACTAGCCGTTGGAGGAGCTGTTGATCTCTGTTCTTTGAAAGCGATGGCTTGTCTCTGATCTCTGCAGACTTTCCTGATATGGCATCTGTGCTCTTCTGCTTTCCATCTGAGATAGCCTTGTGTTGGGCCAAATGGGGTAATGACTGAACGGTCAAACCCTCACGTGACTTCCTTTTTGAAATTCAAATCTTAACAACAGACTTCCAACAAGGAGTGGTCGGTTAAGACTTTCGATCTTCAACTAGCTTGTTCTTCAGCCGATGTTCTATCTGACAACTAACAGTTGAACTCTCAGCTGACTTTGTCTTCAAGCTGTTGATCTTCTTGGTTGAGTTCTACAACTGATGTTCTGAAACTGAACACTCAGTTGTCTTCCTTGTATCTGGTCAGTTGGGTTCGAACGCTCAGATGGCTTTCTTTCATCTGATGTTCTCTTCCCCTTTACTGCTTCTCATCTGATGAACGCTCAGTTGTTTTCCTTACAACTGATGTTCTATCTCTTGAATGAGACTTCCCCCTTTTTGCATTATGAAGAAGTGAACGCTCAGTTGTCTTTCTTACAACTGATGTTCTGTCCGAGTGATGCCTTGTTGCCATCTTCAGCTGGAGACCTGTAAAGATAAAATCTTGATAATGCTCAAACAGCGAGTCTATCTACTAACAATAGGTTCTGGCAACATCTACTCGGTTGGGGTCAGTTGGTTTTGAAATTCATCAAAACTCTTACTAATAAATTTCCCAACAATTTTCCCCTTTTTGATGATGCCAAAACCACTTACAACTTTAAACCTCTACTGATCCAAACCTTACTAACTTATCTAAAATCTCAGCTGAAATTCTAGACAGTCTATAAGATAAAACATCAAAGGGTTAGCACAATTATAACATGATATTTAAAAGACTTTGCGATTCAGAGCTTAGACAATGAGGGATTGTTCATCAAGGTGAATCGAATATATATACTTGAAGTTTTCATTACAACTGATGTTCTATCTCTTGAATGTGACTTCCCCCTTTTTGCATTATGAAGAAGTGAACGCTCAGTTGTCTTTCTTACAACTGATGTTCTGTCCGAGTGATGCCTTGTTGCCATCTTCAGCTGGAGACCTGTAAAGATAAAATCTTGACAATGCTCAAACAGCGAGCCTATCTACTAACAATAGGTTCTGGCAACATCTACTCGGTTGGGGTCAGTTGGTTTTGGAATTCATCAAAACTCTTACTAATAAATTTTCCAACAATTTCCCCCTTTTTGATGATGCCAAAACCACTTACAACTTTAAACCTCTACTGATCTAAACCTTACTAACTTATCTAAAATCTCAGCTGAAATTCTAGACAGTCTATAAGATAAAACATCAAAGGGTTAGCACAGTTATAACATGGTATTTAAAAGATTTTGCGATTCAGAGCTTGGACAATGAGAGATTGTTCATCAAGGTGAATCGAATATATATACTTGAAGTTTTCATTACAACTGTTGATTACACAGATATGCGCAAAAACCAAAAATTACAACAGTTGCTAGAAAACTAACTGAGCTAGAACTGTAGCCCATACTTACTAAAGATCCTAACAAAAATTTCCCTCTTAGCAGGTGACTCCTTGGAAATGTCCACTCCATGCTCCTTGCAAACCTGCCTCGCCTCAGATGCGATCTTCGTGCGGTTCGGGTTGCTTGAATCTGGGAGAAGAGGAGGCCGATAAGTAACCCTCTTCGGAACTGGAACAGTGTTCAGGTCCAGGTTGGCGTCAATCATAGCCCGCCTGAACTGGCTGAACATGCCAGGATCCCCTCAGTGCAACTCGGTCAGCGCTTCCTTGAACGCTTTCCTTGGGTCGTCGGTTGCGTAAACCTTCCTGTAGTAGAAGTCGTTCACGAACTCCTGCTTGAACAGCTCCCACTCTTCATTCCACTATCGCGAGTCGTATCATCTACGAGTATGATCTCGATCAAGCAAAAAAAGATGTCCTTGCATTATTGGAAAAAATCTTGGGCTTACTCTTGATCAGAATTTGATGTTTGTGAGATTTTCGCTGACAAAACCTAGTGACTCTTGATCTTCAAGGGCCTCCCGTAGACAACTAGACCTCAATATATGGAGCACCTCCTCAAGTCAAAGGATGTACAGGGATTGCTTATTATGATGAAGTTGCCTGAGATGCTCGTGTTTACTTCTCTCTAATGTAATTTTTCGGCATTATTTAGTTTTCTGCTCAAACTATGGTTGTGTAATATGAGTTGATGACATCTTTGTTTGTTTTTGGGCAAAATTTCGCTTCTATAAGATAGATAAATTGGTATGCATGTTTTTATCTGAAACCAAAATCTAGAATGGTTTTTCAAAAACCTCGCCAACTTAAAACTTATGTAAAAGCAAAGAAAGTGAGCTAGATGCATGACAGTCTTTACTAAATTATTCTAAGAAAAGGAAATGAAACACGCACAAACACTTAAAGAAGGAAACATGGACTCTTGGGAAAAAAAAATTACTCTTTCATTACTAGTTGAACATGTGGATAGATAGCAGAACAAAAGACACATAATAGAAGTTTTAGCTTCTGATAAAACTTCTAGTATTGAGATTCTTAAATAAAGACTTGATTTTCAAACAAAATGAATCCTCAGTTAATCACATACATCAGACGATTATAAACTAGAAAAAAGTAAGATTCTAAGCAGTATAAGTTATTCAATTTTTTCTCAAGAAAGAAACAGAAAGGGAAAATATGTTAATACCCATATAAAATTCTGAAAAACAACAACCAAGGAAAATGGTAAATCCCATAAGCCAAAAAAAAAAAAAACTAAAAAAAAAGAACTCAAAATATTTGGTTTAGCACATACAAAAGCGAAAATAGCAACTCCTCGTACAAAATAATCTTTTTGAAGTAGATACTTCAACACCTCGAAACTTGATAGCAGAAATTAACCTGATTTCATAGTCATCAAAATTGTGGCTCCAATATAAACTGAAAGATGAATGTAATGAATTAAAGAAATTCAGAAACGGGGGCATTTCTGAAACATACCGATTCTGGGATTTTGGTCGGCGGTTACAGGTCTTTCCATACTTGCACTTCAGATCCGGCGAACCTACTATGTGGTTTCTTACAAATCAGCGCTTAAATCGTCAATATGGATGAAGGAATGCTCGGTGATGGCCAATATGAAAATGGCGACTCGAAGCTTCTTGTCACCAAATTTTGCCCTAGTCACTCGCCTTGTGTATTTCGAGATGGAAGTCAACAATTTTAAGGGTAGATTTGTCTCCTGTGGTGTTAATATCGGTTTCTAATCGAGCAAGAGAATTTATTTTGAGGGTAGATTTGTCATCCACATCAAAGGCTCAACGATGTTGATGGCCCACAGATGAGCTTGTTGTGACATTGGTGAGGCTTATTCAGTTGATTCATCCACATTAATTTTGAGTTTTAGAATTGTTGAGTTTTGATTTAATTTTATTCATATATAGAATAGTAGGGAAGTACAATACTTAATTTATTCATAAATTAAAATTATATTAATTCTAATTAAGCAAATAAAATTACAATAAATCATTTCATTAAAAAAAAACATATGATTTCAAGCGTGAGCGAGGAAATCGGGATCATCCTTCACGATCCACCATATGTCGACATTCTTGAATGGAGTACTTTTGAGAAAATTAGTAAATGTTTTGATTTATCCCAAAATCCAATTGACCCCAACCGAGTAGATGAAGTCATCATTCTAAACTTAGATAGAGCTCACTGTTTGAGCGTAGCAATTTTATCTTTACATGTTTCAAGCAGAAGACATCAGTTAGACTGAGAAGGCGAAGATGGCCAGTCCAACCTAGGAAGAGTTATGGTTAAGAAGAGAAGACCTTGAAGACGGAGAAAGAAGTAGGGTTAGAATTTGAAATTCAAATCTACTCAGCAGCGTGAAGACATGCTGGAAACTTTCCATAAATAGACCGACCAAGAGGACTTGCATAAAGCAAGGGTCAAATTTACCATTTTAGGAAATGTTCTAGAAAAGTAGGTGGAGTACCATACTTTTGGCTGAGGTCAAAAAACTACTTCCAACGGCTAGTTTATCTCCCTCTCTATAAATAGAGGTCTCCCAATTTGTGAGAAGAGTGGCAGAGCACACACACGCAAAAGAGCTATCAAGCAGATTAATGAGCACATTCTCTCTCGCTCAAGCAAGAACCAGAAGAAGAAACTGTAGAAGTAGAGTGTCCATCCCTCAACCAGTTTCGTAGTCTAGCCTATCGAAAAAGCTTTTTCTTGATTGATTCTAGAATAGATAGTTCTTGCTTCTCTAAGCAGATTCTCTGTAACAGATCGAGTCTCTAAACTTTAGATTGTTGCCTCTATTGTGCTTAGTGTAAAAGACACCTTAGTTGGAAATAACCCCAACCCACCCTTAGGTTTCTTTGAACCCGTAATCAAAGAGCTAGGTCCCTTAGAACCCGTAATCTAAGGATAGACTTTACACTTGCCCGTAAAAGTGTTGTAGGCATTGTTCTTGCCCGAAAAAGAACTGTAGGTTGTGCACTTGCCCGTAAAAGTGTTGTAAGGTTTGGTTCAAAGCCGTAATCGAACCAGTTAGGTTGCTTGGTACCCGTAAACTAAGTGAAACATTTGATAAACATGCTTAAGCTTATCTAATGGATTGCTTCTCCGAAAAGGAAGTCGTAGACGTAGGAGGTTGATCTCCAAACCACGTTAAAATACTGTGTCATTTACTTTCAGTTATCTAACCAACTGAATTGCATACAAATGTTTAACTTGCACTAAAACGGTTTAGTAACGAGTTAACCCGCCAAATTCTGTATACAAACAACTCTGATAAAACCTCAGTTGGTGTTACACAGTTGACCTCAGTCAAAGAAGTCAGCTATGCACCCAACTATGTGAATCCTTTAACTGTCCTTTACAGTTGTTGAGTCAATTGAACTGCTCAGTTCTTGAAGAATCATTAACTTGATTTTTGATTGTTTTAAGAATCCCTATTGGTGTATTCTCCCCCCTTCCCTCATACACTAGTTACTCATTACTGGGGCCATGAAGTACCATAAATGGTGTGGAACTCCGTTAAAGCTCGCTCCATGATCTGGGTGGTGATTGTGTTGGCAGGAAGTTGCTGAGTGGCATGTGCGTGCATTCATTCGAATCGTTGACACACATTGGTGGTTCGACTCCAATGTATACACAACATTTTGCATTCCTCTCTGGCGTGTCGGCGGTGCGAGTGATGTTGTAGTGATTGGTGATTGATAAGCACTCGTTTTATGCAATTTTAGTTGTTTTATTCACTTGTTTTTCCTAACTTATGCTTAATTAGTGACACGGTTTGGATTGATTGCTCTATTTTTGGAGTTGTGTCACGGTTTTGTGCAGTTTTGCATGTGTGTAGGTAAAACGAGGGGTCTTGAAGCTCAAAGATGAGACCTAAGAATGAAGAACCAAAGAAACGGGGCTAAAAAGTGAGGAATCGAAGCAAAAAGATAAAGAAATCGCCAACCGGTGCATCGCAATGCTAACCAGTGACAGAGGAGTGCTAACCGGCGGTCCAGTTAGCGTTCGCCGGTTGAACTGCTGGGTGTTACTGTACTCGGTTCACGTTTTGAGGGCCAACCGGTCCTCCAATCGGTGGTTTGGCTGAATCACCAGGTAGCAAGAGAGAGCTAACTGGTGGTCAACGGCCATTCCACTAGTTTGACCACCGTTTAGCATATTTCACCCAATTTTTCCGTTTTTGCCATTTTACATTTTTTGACTTTGTAATATTACTTTTTGCACCCTATATAAGGGGATCTAGCCCCAATTTCGTGGGAGATCCTCTTTTAGCTCAATTTCCTTTTTTCCAAGTTTCATTTTCTAGCTTAATCTAGGGTTTATGACTTGTGTTTGAAATGAAGGTTGGATTTGACTTCCATTGAAGAATTAATTGAAGATCTTTCTATTTAGGTTAATATAGTATCAATATTTATGACTTTCATTTCTATTTCTTTCGTGATTTTACTTTCCATATCTAGCTAATTTTCTTAGTTGATTTTGTGGAACATATGTAGATTCAATGATGTGATTGTCTTAATATTCTAATTCTAATTACCTTATCCTATTTGATTGTGGTTTTGACTCTTAATTTATGTGGAAATTATTGATCATCTTTTTTGTATACCAAGTGTTTGTGATAATTCTTAATAGGTTTTTATGAGCATGAACATTAAAATTGCATAAAATGCATGGTTTTGAGACTTAGTAGGTGATAGACTCATGTGTGGGATCTTTTAATCTTTTGTGCTTTTGAGACTTGATCTTTCGTCTTGTGTCTTAATCAAGAGAGTCGTTAGATTGATCTACTTTTGCTAGCTTTCGAAAGGGGTTTTAGTAAATTGCTTGTGATTGCTTCTCAAATAGAAGATTAAAGATGATTATGTGAAATACGAAGTTATTTTCATCATCATCAAGAATCAAAACAAATCCCGAATCAACTTTGTTCTTATTGTTGTTTATTCATTCATTTATTGCTTAATTTCAATTAGTTGCTCCTTAATTGGTGTTCTATTTATTACTTTTTTTTGAAAACTAAAATCATGACCCCTTTAGAGTTTGAATAGTAGAAATGTGTTTAAATTTTATTTGCACATTATTTTCAGATAATAGTCCTCGAGGATACGATACTCGACTTGCTTTATTACACAATTTAACCGATTATTTGCGATTTATTTGCTAGTTAATCGAGCAATCAAATGATTCGGCTCTAAAATGCTTCGCGGACGGTCGGCGGTGTGCTTTTAGCGTTGACCAAAGCTCGGGCCAATGCTTCAGACTCGGCCTTGGTGTATGGAGATGGACGATTGATGGCCATTGCAGGAGAATGATGAAATGTGGAAGGAAATGTGAGAGAAGAAAAGTGTGAAGGAGAAGAATGAGAGTTGAAGAATGAGAAATGAAAATAAATTGTTCTAGAAAATGGGAAGTGGATAGGTATATTTATAGTTGAAAATAAAGAATTAAATAAAAAATTAGCTGTTGTCGGCGCTAGCGAGTTGTTCTGGCGGCATCGGCGAGAAGAAAGCGTTGCAGATTCGAATTTTAATTCTGGTTTTTTAATTGGGCGTGTGTATTTACACACGCCCGTCATAAATCTCGCACGAGCTGGGTTCATCTGAATGAGTTAGGCTCGAGCCACATCGACTCGTTATCGGTGGGCTCATCGAAAATACCGGCTCGAGCCGACCAATGAGCTCACCGATATGGATCTTATTTACCTTGGAGGAATAGTAAATTAGTATCGGGATTCAGCTTTGTACAGGACTAGCGATATTATTCATCTCGCTTACCAAACACTCGACCTCGGATAAATAATATATTATGGCCTAATATCACCTACCAAACGCACCCTTAAATTTTTCTACTTTTTCCTTTCATATACTATCAAAACAAAATATCATGAATTAGTATAGATTCTATAGAAATACAAAGGCACTGGTCAACGTGTACCTATATATGTGCAAGATGTAATATTTAACGTTTGAGGGGTAAAATTGAATGGAACTAAGAGTCTAAGAGCAACTCCAACGGATGCTCTACAATAGCGGTAGCTACTATATTAAAGTGAAGGTTGCATCCAACAAGCCCACTCTACACTTCACATTTTGTGGCGGGTGAACAATCACACGCTACATGTGGCGGTGCACTGTTCACCGCTAGCCCCCCCCCCCCCCCCATCTTTTTCTTCTCTTTATTGTTTTTAATTTTATCTTTTCTTTTAGCTTTTATGTTTATTACTCCCTCCATCCACCAAAAAATCGCCAATTTCATTTCAGCATGACGTTTAATAATTCTGGTGGAGTGTGTGGTGAGTGGAGTAAGGGGGTCCATGTTGTAGTGGGTTTAAGTGAATAATTAAGAAACTTAATCATTATCTAAATAAAAAGCAGCAACTGCTCAAATAAGGTATGCTCAAACAAAATGAAAAACTGAAGCTAATATACACAAAAAAGGGCGTCACTTTACATTAAAAAGGCTCCAAAACTGCCTTGGAAACCACACATAATTCAAATGTACAAAATTATTTACTGATTTGATCAAAATACAAGAGAGGGAATTCAAAACCTACCAACTACCCTACATTCTTCTACCATAAATACACCACAATTCCTACAAACTCCACCAACCAAAAGCTTCATTTATTACAACAATAAAAAAATCACCATAAATAGGATTGAGAGACCAACATGGCAGATGCAAGAGCAAGACCAAATCTGTCTCAACCACAGAGGAACATGATGGCTCAGTTTATTCTTCAAAATCTGGAATCTAAGCGATTAAGGTACGGAGCAATAAAAGAGGCAATAGAAAAGTTTGGAATCTATAGAAGAACAATGCATACTATCTTCAACCTTACTTTTCAGCAGTTGGATAAGGGAGGTCTTGTCCAGCTTATTTCAGCAAAGAAAGGCACAAAACATAAAGATAAGAAAGAGTTGGATGTGCAATTGCCGAAATCAATCAGTTCTACAAACATCTTCCTATAGAAAAATTGCAATCAAGTTGAAAGTGAGCAAAACATTGAAGGGAACATGGGTGAAACAGAAGAAAATCAGGCCACATACCTCTGCAATTAAGCCATTTCTGACAGAGCAAAATAAGTTCAATAGATTGAAATGGTGTCTCAAGCATTTGGATCCAAGAATCAGAGAAGGAAAACTGAAATTCCTGACTATGTACAGCACAATTCACATTGATGAGAAATGGTTCATTCTCACAAAGGCAGCAGATAGGTATTACCTAGCACCAGATGAGGAAGAGACTCACAAAACATGCAAGTCTAAGAGATTTATAGATAAGATCATGTTCATGTCTGTTGTGAGCAGACCACTCTATGCAAGTGATGGTACATGCATATTTGATGGGAAATTTGGGATATTTGCATTTTGTACATTGGAGATAACTCAAAAGAACTCTAAAAACAGAGCAAAATGAACACTTGAATACAAATCCATTCAATCAATCAATCTACCAGTGATGAAGGACATTGTAATCAAACAGGTTAGTCTTTATTTTTTTTTCAACTATCAGAACACTACAAAAAACACAGGAATTTGCGACAGAAAATACCGTCGTTAAAGGAGAATATTCCGTCGTTAATTCCATATAATGACAGAATTACGACGGAGCGTCAACGTCTTCAAAAACAACGTCGTACAATAAATTAACGACGTGATAGTGGCGTCGTTAAAATTAACGATGGATCTGCAATGGTACATACCGCCGTTAAAGTTCACGTCGCCAGTGGCGTCGTTGTCAGAATTAGCGACGGTATGTTTCTGTCAGTGAATACTGCGTCGCTATTCCATCGTTATATGTCTACACAGGGTTCCGTCATTGTATTTTTGTTTATATTTTTTGTATCATCTGTTGTTCCATTACCACCGATCAACCAATCAATTTACACAAAATATTTATGAACAAACATCCTGAATCAGAAATTGATATTCAAAACAATACATAATCAAACATCCAGTAGCTTCCAACTAATTAATAAGTCGAATCAAATATCCAAATACAACGAAATATCCAACATGAAACAACTAAAATCCAACACGAAACAACTAATATCCAACAAGCAATAACTAAAACACAAAACGAGAAATCTCCGTTTTCATCAACTCCAAAACAGACCACTAGCTACTTGAAAGTATCATGATTTTCTCAATAAGGTGGAGGGTTTGTGGTATCCATACTTTGTGAAATCAATTGGTTGATTAGTCGTTGCTGATGTTGCATCTTATCTCTCATTCGATGACGCTCTTCACGCTTCTCTTCTACTTGACGTTGGCGCTCTTCTCTCTCCTCTTGTAGTTGTTTCTCAATATCTTTAAAACGACCATCACATGCTTCTTGTGAATGAAACTGAGTCTCCCCACTCGATGTCTGTCCTCGAACTCTACCAGTACCCATCGAACCAGTCCCAAACGTCCTGTTTCTCTTGTCAATTCCAACCACCTCCAGATACACATCGTTCATATTCACGTCTTCAACTCCTTCTTGTCTCAATTGCCCAGCACGTGCTTTTACAACCATCTACACATAGATGTAATTTATATTCAGTTTGATCCTAAATACACGAGTTAAGAGTTTTAATATACACATGACATTAATCAATACCCCAATTTCAGCCGACTTCTTGTTAGTGTGAGATCCATCCTTATTGACATGCAATATTTTCATAAGCTTCAAACATACAATCTTGCATTTCACATCCTCGCTCTTTAGCCTATTGAAGCGCACAATTAGTTTTAATCATAAAAGATTGATAATTAATAAGTGATACTATGATACTATACTAACCAGCTCTGCAGCATACTTAATAGTGGATTTTGAACCTCCCTTATGCTTTACTATCCCAGTTCCAGGTCCCAAAGGCTCAGACATCCTAGACTTTCTCGCCTTATTCGATATGGCTTTTACTTCTTCCGAATCTCAGTAGCGTAGCCAATTTGGCCACACAGCCCACACATCTGCAGGAATAAAAGACGGTCTTCCTTTCTTAGGATTATCCTTCCCTTTCTTTAAAGTGTCGACAAAATCTTTGTATCTCCTCGACGCCTTCTCCATAAAGTTATCGTATATAACACTCTCCTCAGAGGGATCCCACTCAAACCGTTTCTGCAATTAATAAATAAAATAAGTATAAAATAAGTTGTAAAATATTAGTTAATATACACAAAAAATATAATCATCAAACCTCTGACTTCGCATTAAAAAAGGAGAACCTAGATGATACTGGAACCAAACACCCAATTACAAATTCCAGACAATATTTATGTGCTTCTATTTGCTCATAAAATACAATTAAGCTAACATTTCAGACCGTGCAAATGTGTAACCTGCTAATGAAATGAAATAATGTGCTGGAAAAAACTTATTTTATCTATAATGTGAAATAATTTGACCGTAATAAATAATGTGTAAATAGCCCAGACAAAAACAAATTTATCCATAATCACTGCAACAGAAGCCCATTAATTCAACTTCAAGAACTTAACCAAAAGTAAATATTTATATACTACATGAACAGATTATTTTTAAGCCACTTATACTAAGAATAGTTGTAGTAAGAGAACAAAGCTAAACAAAATCAGAAATTTTCAATTAGAAATGAAAGCTTAGTAAATGCTTTACCGTGAATTCATCCCAATATGTGGCCTTCACGTCATCGGGTGTAAGTTTCCAATTGTAGCTCGTGGGGTTTCTGATTTTTTTTGAAAATTCTAGAGCACTCCCCAAGAACCACATCAGGTGGGAGAAACGTGTTGCATTCAAAATAATAATAAGTGAATATCAATACATTATGCGCATTTTGAATAATTAAGGAATAAAAATAATACATACTTGTACTTAGAATTGAAAGTGACACGGGTCTTTGCTCTAGTAGAACTTACGTGAATCAAATTAAGAATATTAAAAATTCTAGTGCATCTCGATTACTTGCAAAGAAGAAAGAAGAAATGAATTTAGCGTGAAATTCAGACTGTTTAGCTTGAAAAATATAGCCATTCTTTGTTATTCAATTATTGTGGATTGAAAAATATGGCTCCTGCTCTAATCTTCAATTAAATAATTTCATTCTTCTATTGAGGATTTGGTGGATGAGAAGAGAAATTAAAAGGGCTATCACACACACACACACACACACACACACACACACACACACACACACTCACACCACAACTTGTGCTTTGTGCGAACAAATTAATCACAGGACAGACAAATAAGTTCAGAACTCCAATAACATAAATAATGGGGTTAGTAAATAAATGCAAATGCAAGATAAAAAACAGTGAGCTAAACACTAGAATAATAATAATGTAAGGCTTCGTTTATCGATGTTTATATAATTTACAACAATAGGTAAATCATATAAGGTCTCCTCATCAAGACCTGTCCGGCGACCTGCTGGTGACCGTAGGTGCCAAACAAGAATGAGAAGAAGCCCGAAAAAAAAGCAAAAAAGCAAACCTATAGCGAAATATCCGATAATCTTGAGATTGGAGCAGATTGACGAGAAATTTTGTTGGAAGAGCTTATAAATCTGCTCCGGTGTCGGGGACAATAGGTCTGGAGTCTGAGAGTCGGAAAATAACAGCCAAAGTCGACCCTAGTCACAGAAGAGTAAGAAATTGGAAGAGAGGAAAAAAGAAAAAAAATCAAGAAAAATAGAAATTGACCTAGGGCTTGTGACGTCGTCAAACCCCTCAACACGAGCAGCCACTTGCAGCGGGTGACGGACGACGGATAGTGGGAGGCTCTGCCATTAATCCCGTAAGGAATAGGCGACCAAAAAAAACCATAGAGAGAGAGAGAAGAAGAATAACAGGATAAGAAGACTTACCTACCGGCATACGAGACAATGACGACGAGCGGCGCTGGTGACTGAGACCAGTGTGGCTGGTTGAGGAGCGGCAGTTTTCAATTTCAGAATTTAGGGCAAACAAGACTAAGGAAGAAATGGGGGCAGAATGTGAAAGGAAAGGGGATGCGCGAATAAATGAAAAAAATCTACGACAAAATAAAGACAAAATGAAAGGAGTTCGTCGTACACGATAATGTCGTAATTCTGTCGTTATAAAATTTAAAAATAATTAAAATTAATTGCTAATTAATAATGGAAGTGTGTCCATCGTAGATAATACCGTCGTTATTCCGTCGTGGTTCCGTCGTGTTTTTTAGCGCCTTTCAATTGCGCGACAACACGTCGTTGCCGTCGTAGTTCCGTTTAATTAACGACGTTATTGGACTACGTCGCAATTTCCATCGTAGATTCCTGTGTTTTTTTGTAGTGGAATGTGTTCAAATTCATTCATCACTTAGTTGTTTTGTAGATTCTACCTCAGCTCAAACAAAAATGGCCAACTCATGCAAGCAAACATATCATAATTCAACAAGACAATACCAACCCTCATATAAAGCCAACTAATCCAGATTGTATAGAGGCAACAAATTCAGATGGTTTCAATATCACACTACAGAATCAACCAGCAAATTCACCAGACACCAACATCAATGATTTAGGATTCTTCAAAGCAATACAAACCCTCAAGGATGAGAAGATGGCAAAGAATATGACAGATTAAATGCAGAAAATGATTGATGCATTTGAAGAATTCCCCACATATAAAATAAATAATGTATTTCACAGTCTACAAGGCTACATGACTGAGATGATGAAGGTGAGGGGAGGCAACAACTAAAAAATTCCACATATGGACAAAGAAAGACAAATCAGAGAGGGGACTCTACCAGATTGCTTAGAGGTGGAGGAGCAACTAGTAAAGGACTTTTTGGAACATCAAGAAACACTTGGAACTCAAGAAGAGAGAAACTACAACATTGATATTGTAGTGGAAGCTATGCATCATATTTCCATTTAGAAGACTGGATCAGAAAAATGGTAAACTTTTTGCTATGTTTACAGTACAAGCAACAAATTCAGTCACAATCAGTTGTTGTTTAGGATGTAAACCATCACATTTTGCATATTTTGGCTTGTAATGTCTCAGCAATGAAGTTATTTTTTGTTTGCATCATTGACTCAAAGAATGATTATTTACACACTAATTGATCTAACTCAACCTCCTAATCTAGGAATGTTCATACCTAGAGGTGGCATCATTTAGACAGTGGCATAACAAACCATTAACATCAGAAAAATTCATCATTTGTTCCAAAAACAACCAATTCCACATACCACAACACAACAAAGATCAAATGTAGTAGTATCAGAAATTATTAATTTGTTCCAACAACAATCAATTCCACATATTAGAGCAAAACATAGATCAATTGTAGTATCAGAAATCATCAACAACCTCAACAACACAGCAAAACCTCATAATTTAGGGATTTCATCATCTAGAGGTGGCATGCAATCCAAACCCCAAATCAGTCATAGAAGATGAATAGGCACACGCGAAAATCAGAAATAAAATTCATCAAATCTAGGGTTTCCGTACCTAATTCATTCTTCAGATTGAAATTGAAATTAAGTAGAGAGAACCTAGTTTATGAAGCCTCAACCCGGAGGGGAAGAAGATTCTGAGCCAGGTTAGATACTCCGTTTTGTCGGACCACCACAACTTCGGTGGTGGATCCAATCCCAACATTTCAGACTCCGACACCACCGTTTCATCATTCGTAGGAGGCAACTCACAGTAATCAATGGAAGAACCAAGTGGTGGATCAATATCGATTGGCGACTGAGAATCCGGCACGACCATTTTAGACGAAACCCATTCAAATTCAGGTACAAAAGTTTCAGATTCTCGAGTTACCTACGACGAAAAAGAAGGAAATGACTCCGACCATGGCGGCATAGTAGAACCGCCCATTACAGAGATCCAATGAAGCTTGGCGAAGAAGAGAAAGAAGAATGAATTGGGGATATTGGGAATAGGGGAGAATTAGGAAATTGAGTCGTAGTGCCTGAACATTTGGGAGTGGGGGGTGGGTGGGGCGCGGATGGATAGGTTAGTATGATTAGGTTAGTGGTATTTTAAGAGCTTATTTAATTGTTAATCAAATTAGGTTAGTTGGTTTTTGGTGAGCCCGACAATGACAAATATGTAAATAAGTAATCAACTAGAGGGTAAATATTAAGAGAAAACTTACCAAATATAGAACTGACGTCTTTTTCGTGGACAAACGAAAATGGCAAAACTGGCGTCTTTTTCGTGGACGGGGGGAGTATATTTTTTTGTTTAATTTTATCTTTTATATTTATTAGAATTATTTTATAATTTTAGATTCATACAAATACAATAGAATGTAGATATTAAATAACTTTTTGCATTAACAATAATATAGAATACATGAAAATATAATAACTTGAAATTCTTAAAAATAATTGAGAGTGCGATAATATAACATACATTAAATAAAATACATATTAAACGATACCACAATCCTAATAAGATATAAGGCCGCTTCCAGATCATCAAACATCATGATAATCATTTCCAAACATAGCAAAACTATTTTTTGCACTTGATTGTTTTTCTCTTTTCGCTATGATGTTTGCTTGTTCTCTTTTGATATACTCGCGTTGAATGTAATCAGAAATAATATACGTGTCTATCAATAACATTTTATTATCTTCAGCCCATCGAGTCTCTTCAGCTAGTCCTTTTTTTGCTGCAATGCTTTGCTTTTGTGCTTCAATCTTTTGCAATTATACTTGCAGGGCATAGTCCCTTTGTGTGACGAAATTTTGTATTAAATCTTGCATTTTCTGATTTTCATCTCTAATTTCGTCAAGAACACCTGACATATCTTTTTGGTTTTTTCTCTTATTTTTAGTTTTTTTTTTCACACCTTCTAGACGACGTGATGATGGAGAACCACTGTCACTGCCATCGCTTAAGTTGAGAGAAAATGAAGACAATCCATCAGATGAGAGGGGAGACTGATTTTGTCTTTGATTGAAATGACGACCTTTGCACTCGAGAGTTTTGTGAAGGACCATCAAACTTCACAAAATCTTTGATTACGGGCCACACATGCTCGAACTTGAACCCTCCCTTTCGAATATTTTGGATCTAATGCCATTATTTCTTTAGCAAGACTCATCTACATAATGAGTAAAATTATGTTAAAATTAATAGATAAGATAGAACAATATAGCAAACTATTTAAATAAATATTACAATATCTTTTTCACAAGCACCACTTGGATTGAGATATTCAATTTGTTGGACACATCCTTTGAATTTTGAAATTGCAACTAGTATAACCTGCATCTGACACTCAATTGATCTTTTATTTCGATCATGCATCATTGGAGTTGGTTTTTCAGTGTCATAGATATCCATGACTCGGTCCAGAATTGATCTTTCTTCTGGTCTATAAATGTTTCTAAATCTTGAGATATTTCCTGATACACATGCCAAAGATGAAGATCTTCATCATTAGTGTAATTAGGATTTCGGGAAGCAGCAATAAGAGATAACATAACAACTTAAAATAGATGCCTAAAAATAGAAAGACACGGACATAAATGGTATAGATAGATGGAATAGATATGCATCCTATGCTCATGAATAACATGCAATCGAAACGGATGGTGGAGATTGATGTTTCAGCTTTTGCAGAAGATAAAATAACTATATCAGACGGCGGAGATAAAAATAAAAAAGTTGAAATAAATATGATGAAGATTCGATCTATAATATTTCTAGATAAGATGAGTATTTGATGGTGGTGATTAAAATGAAATGAAAACGTATGGTCGAGATTTGATCTTTCAGATTTTAGATTCAAATGAAATCAAAACGGATGGTTGAGATTCTATATTTTAGATTTCTAGATAAGATATGATTTCTTCTTAAATTATTTAAGAACCGTACACTCTTCACACTCCCTTCCACACCTATCTTCAATCTTTTTCGTCATCTGTCATTTTCCTTCTTTTCTTCTACTAAAAAATGGATTTATACCAATTTTCTTTCTCAAGTTCATCCGATGATGAGCTTGAACAAATAATCAATAGTTGTGATGTTGAACAACAATTGGTGGCTCAACATCTTTACAACAACAGTCCAGCCATAGCAAAAAATTTTGAATGCGTTCTACAACAAAACGGGAAGGCTCATTTCCTGGTCAAACGTGATTCATCGTGAACGCGAAGCGATAGCCCAACGTCTCTTTCGAGACTATTTTTATGAAAATCCAACGTTCAACGAAAGCATGTTCCGTAGGCATTTTTGAATGTCTCGAGATTTATTCACGTGTTGTGGAAGCTGTCAAAAATCATGATGGTTGTTTTGTGCAACACAAGGATTGCACAGGAAAAGATGACTTATCTACATTGCAAAAAATAACATCTACATTTCGATTATTAGCATACGCAGCATCGGCAGATGTTTTTGACGGGTACCTCAATATTGGTGAGTCCACTGCTCTTGAATGTCTCAAAAGATTTTGTCGTGCAATGGTTGAAATATTTTCCGAGGTTTATTTAAGGTCTCCTAATGCTAGTGATATTTCTAGACTACTTTATATTGGTGAACAACGTGGTTTCCCAGGAATGTTAGGTAGTCTAGATTGTATGCATTGGAAATGGAAAAATTGTCCAACTAGTTGGGCCGGACAGTATGTAGGTCGTAGTGGAGATCCAACTATAATTCTTGAAATAGTTGTTGACTATGATCTTTGGATATGGCATGCATACTTTAGTATGCCGAGATCAAATAATGATATTAATTTGTTGAAAAGATCTCACCTCTTTAGTAATCTTGCTAGAAGTATTGTCCCACCAACATATTATGTCATTAATGAAAAATAGTATGATGTTGGTTATTGTTTAGGTGATGGAATATATCTGAAGTGGTCCACACTTGTACAAATTATTACAAATCCACGTACTGCAAAAAAGAAATATTTTGCAATGAAACAAGAATCATGTAGGAAAGACGTGGAGCGTGCATTCGGAGTTCTTTAGAGCCATTTTGCAATTGTTGCAAGTCCAACACGTTATTGGGATAAGAATGTTTTGCAGGATATAATGAATACATGCATTATTATGCATAATAAGATAATTGAGGACGAACGAGATCTTGATTTACCAAGTATAGCTCAGAGAGAAGTACGAGCTCCTGAAGATTTCGAAATGGTGACAAATCCAACAACATTTAATGAATTTCTTAAACGCTACAAAATGATCAAAGACAAAGCAGCTCACAATGCACTTCGGGATGCATTGATTGATCACCTATGGGATTTTTTTTTTTTCAAATTCAAAGGCTTATCATATAATTTAGTTGCTATTGTCATATTATGTTTTCTCAATTATCTCATATTATGCTATTGTAATAAATTAGTTGTTATATGTTGAAGTATTTATTCTTGAATTATCTCATATTATGCTATTGCAATAAATTAGTTGTTATATGTTGAAGTATTTATTCTTGAATTTAATATATTTATATGTGTCAATTTTTGTAATCGAATGTTATTAACTTAGTATGATATATAATGATTATATGAAAAATAAACTTAATATTAAAAAATATAAAAATAGAATATTCTAATATAGAGTAAAATGTAGAGTGATTGTTGGAGAAAAAATACACTTTACACTATATTTCACTTTAGAGTACACTCTACAATAGAGTGAACCCTTGGAGTTGCTCTAAGGGTCAAATTAAATTTACCATTTGGAGTGAGTAAGTACTATGAACTGATAATTGTTTTTTTGCCCAACACCAGTTAACCTTAAAAAAAAAAGGTTGGGAAATAAGAAAAGTTTGAAGTACTTGAGATAGAGTGAATAAACAAGTAGTAATTAGTCGTGAAGCAGAATCGATCATATGGTAAAACTAAGTGTTATGATTGCACTAAACTTAGATTTCATGAGATCTACATTAATCTTCTTAAGAAAAATTGCACTAAGTATAGAAAGGTTATTAGCTACATCTAGGCTCATCTATCTCAACTTGCTTCATTTAAAAGCGTTGTATAGTTAGGTCACTCACCTTACAAAAATTGAAGATGAGATCAAGACCCCAATTTTGACCTAATTAGTTAAACAAGTTGTATAATTAGCTACATTTAGGCTCATAAATCAATTTAATTACACTGACCAAATAATTAAATGTACAAACTTATTAAACGTTGCCCCTACCTACAAAAGCATGCAAAACGACAAGCTTTCACACACAAATAATTAAGAAAAAAGATGTATTGTGAAAAACAAAAAACCATTTTCTTTTAAGAATGACTCTTAATTAAATTTATGGAAACAATGGACCAAAAATCAAAATGAAAATGGCCCATCAATCTTTTTCTTACCGGTGGAATGGCCACACATGCAGCTGTTACTATTTTTATATGTCAATTAGAATATAATAATATTAGTTATAATTCATTAATTTTTAATTGTCTAAGAGCCGCTTGGATGGGCAGCGCACACAAATTTGGCCCTTAATTTATTGATTTCCCTTATGAAATAGAAAAAGAAAACAATTAAACAAATCAGGTTGAGGTTGAAAGCGACCTTTTATGGCATTCAACACTGCAGATAATTTACAATGCTTACTAAATTTATTAATCCAAGAGTTGAATTAAATATTTAGGGAGTATATATTTACAAAGGCAGGCGTTGGCAGCTTCATAATTCCCGACATCAATTTTGTAGCCGTTGTTGACACACAATTTTATAGCATCCCTTTCTATTCCCACGCTAAGGATTATTAGACCCACTTTCTTGCAATTACCATGAGGATTTGCTGCTCCCAAACCTAAAATACTTAAACCGCAGTATTCTTTATGATTTTTCACTTCCATTCACATAATTCTTTTTTTTTTTTCTTTTTATCTTTATCGCTCCTTATTATTTGAACCCGAAATTATTAAAATTAAACAATCAAACACAAATAAGTTATTTTAAGTGACTAATCACAATTCCCTTTAGCAGTTTAAATTCTTCGTTCAATGTTTAATCCTCTTACCAATGCACCCCTCTAAATTACATAGCTTTCATTTTTATAGAGGCAAACAATTTTTAAAAAGGACAATACACGTACACAGATCACTTATTATTATTATTATTATTATTATTATTATTATTATTATTATTATTATTATTATTATTATTATTATTATTTATCGAAAGTCTTGTTTGCAAATGAAGAAATGAAGAAAGAAAGAAACACAAAAATGGGTGAGTCCAGGCATGCATCGAGGCCAAAGCTAGACTTGTGATATTAAAAGTGATATTATAGATATAATGCGTAATTTAAAATTTCTAATTAACAGTTACATTTCGTACATTAAAAATTATAAAAAGCTCAAACATAACAATCTATACTATAATAGTTTGTTGCTTCGTGTCCAGGTAAAAAGCTTGAAAATTGTCTAACTGAATTTTATTACATGCATTAATTACAACTGATGACTTTTTCTATAATTTGAAAAATGCATACATAATAATGGAACTTTAATTTTCGTTCCATCCATATATACGTAATATAGATCTTTAATTTTTATTTTATGTTTTGGTCTATTAGTAATACGAATGATACTATATGTTTGCGAATCTTTAGTAAAAACTTCGAATTTCGAATTAGGGCATACTTTTATATAAGAATATGTAGATAGTACAACTTTTGTATGGTTTATCTGATTTTTTTTTTGAACTCCTAAGAATCCGCAACTGCTACCTTTAGTGTACAGTGAGTAACTTAGGTCCTTGTAATTAACATATCTATATTCTTCACGAGTTAATTAGTCATTTACGATTATAAGAAGATCAACATTAATTCTAAGCAAGGGAAGTAGGGTTAGGTGTGTATTTAATTATAAGCAACCGAAGTGATTGTCAAATTGTAAAAATAATTGAAAAGTGTAATTACTCTAATTAAGAACTCGAAAATCAACGGATAATTTCCACTTTGAAATTAATATAATATGGAGTATAAATTATGATTAATATTGTATATAGAGTGGTGATCTGTAGATAGGATCAATTTGATCCACTGTATCTATAGATTTTCTTTTAGCTTGCCTTGTTGGGCAAAGCAGCTCAATAATTCTCAGCTTCTTTTATTGGCATAATTAGCTCAATTTTATCACTCAATTGCTTTTTTCTAAAAAACAAACCCTACATGCAATTGTGAAAAATGTACTAGCCACCTAAATCTCTACCATTCTTAGCCTGGGGATCAAACACTTTAATTTCTAAGTAGTAAAGTCAAAACTTCTTTTGTTTGTAACCTCGCAAAGGAAACACTGAGAATTGGTAGTGACGTATACGAAGTTTTTTATATTACCATCAAATATATATAGATTTGTTGAACCTTCTTGAGCAAAAAAACAAACTAATTGAGATATTTATAATTTGGTTAGAAATTAAATAATTGACAATCTAAGTATCTGAATTCTCGGTGACAAATCACCATTTATTTGTTAGGCTTTAACTAAATTAGGGAAATTCTATTCGGGCACACGCATTAAAAAAAAGGAAAGTTAGCCGTAAAAATGGAAATATGATGAATTTCTTTAATAAAACTTTAAGATCCAAAGCATGCCAAAGTCAACAAATTTCGCATATATAAGACAACAATGAAATTTAGTAGTAATAGATCTCTAGGCTACATATTTTCACACACAAGCAGTAACTTTCTGTACATCATATATATCATATTAGCTATTTATATCTAATTACTTTCTCAAATCTATGGCAGAGGTGTGTTTGTTAGATTATATTGCAAATAGCTAAATGAATATTGTACTAATTCTGTCCCTGGTGCGACCTAAGACTATATGTGTGTCGATTTTGTTTTTATAGATTATTTGCAGCAGCTAGCTGATTAGTTAATTGACTTTATCACGTACTATGACTTAACAAAAATAAATTAATGGCTATTCTAAAATTTTTCTCTAGTTAATTTGTGGTTATTATGTACATTAAATATGTTAGTAATATTTAATAGCGGCTAAATGATATTTACCTATAATTAATTTCTCAAATAGATTCGGTTTCAAATTCGAACTTGCGCCAAACAAAAACAGAAGCATAATTCGATGCAAGTCTCATGCATCATGCCAAACGTCGTCACTTTAAGTCTGTAATAAATCAAGAATGTTAAAGGAGTTATAGTATCAATTATGAAAAAATGATCAGATCCGTATTTCAACTAGCATCAATAACTCATGCCCAATATTTTTATTAATATTTTTGTGATTAAAAGTTGCAGACATTTCCTAATTAAAGAAATCAAAGATTAATCTGAAGGAGAAGACCAACTTGCTGGGGGAAACGAATTTAAATGTCTGGTCTATCATCAACGGTTCGAAAATATTTGTAGCATAATTCATTATCGTTACTCGTTAGCAAATACTAGACGCCAACTCATATGTCAAAATGTTTTTCTCTGATCGAGTTTGTCAAAGTGCAGCCATTGACTTCTCGAATCAAGAATAGAACGACATGAATTTAGCATTAATTCGAGTTGATGAAAATTTTAGGTGAATTTTAACTTGAAAAATAAATGAAAATTTGGGTACCTATTAGTATCATATTTTGAAAATTAAATCATAATTGCAAGTATTTGTCATACATAGTTAGTGATTCAAATGACACCATACCTCCACATGCACGTTTGTCATTCAAAGCATACATTTAGAATTTAAGAAATGTGAGTTAAGTAACAAGTACAATTACTATATCTGAATAAAAAAAATTGAGTGCATTGCGTACATAGTATCGTACTAAATTTAATTAGATTGTGGATTTTTTGGAATTATTAGGGCATCATATTCATATGAGAAAAATAAAAATAAATAGTGGGGGTCCGACTATTTAAAAGTTTTAGAATGTGCATGCAGTTAAATGTCCGTATCATAGGCCACACATACGCAGGTCGGCGGAAATCCGTATAAATAAAATCACCTCTCTTAATTAAATTTTATGGTTTAAATTACATAGAGATCAACTGCTTAAATTACCAATGTACCCCTCACTATTACAGTCAACTCCCCCAAAACTCAATAATCAAATTCTTAATTAAATCGTTAATGGTCCCCTCGATATCACTTAAACCCCTAATTATGAACATAATTGAAAAACTGTTTTAACCACTCGGGAGGTCACTATCTTTCTTGGAATAATGATGGATAAATAAGTTTTGAATAATTGAGCACTGTTAATTTAATTGTCATGTTTATATTTAATTACCGCAAATTATGTTGTTGGATTTTTTAAAATTTTGAGTATTTTAAATGAAACATGGCTTTTAATGGTCCTTGCTGTCAGAAGAGTATAATTTAGATCTAAAAAGGAAAAATGAAAAAAACAAGCAATAATGGAGCTAATGCTTGCATGAATGTTATGGGGAGAATAATTAGTGATGTTTATTGATGCATTACTCCAATTATTTTTTGAAATTTCCATTATCATATCACAATGCCTGCCAATTTACTCAATTGAAAATAAAAATAAAAATACTTTCATGGTATTAATTTAAAAGATTAATGTTAACAAAACGTAAAGGGCATTGGATTATTAATTGGTAAATAATACTACTGATTTATACTATATCTCAGTACTTTACTTATAAAATAGATTGTAATAATTGATATTGTTGTAAATTCTTATTTAGGATTCTTTCAAGTATTATCTTTTTGGGAAAAACTTTGAATTGTATGGCATTAGAAGCATAATGGTGCAATTTTAATTTCTCTATATTAATGACATATTGGAATTTGTTTTATAGGAAAAATCACAGTTCATTACCAAAATTATTGACATTATAACGAGAATGTCTTGATTTAAAGAAAATATAGTAGTACTGATTTTTTTTTGAGATACAAAGAAAATTACAAATTTATACACACAAACTTCAATTTACTGTAAAGAAAACCACATGTGTCTCGCCATAAGCTAATTATTAAGCTGGGATTTTCTTAAAAAGTTTCAATAAAAGGACCTCATAAGTCATATCAAAGTATCGTAGTTTGAATAACTCACGATATTCTATTATCAATTTGTGTTCTATTGCTGTTACTGAATTAAAGACATGTAATGATCTGAAAATTATAATTGTTGATTAATTGAAATTTTAATATTAATGAAAGATCCTGACCTTAATTAGAATCAAGCCAAAATTATTTCATTATAATTTTTGAAATTAGAAGCTTAAAAACCATTCTCGTTTTAAGCAATTTTCTAAGATGGGGGATCAATAGGTAAATTACTACTGTTATCTATTTAGATACGCTCGAATAGCTCATTGAAAATGTATATAACCGTATTTTGACCAGTATGAAATGAACTTATAATCATGGAATAAACTGGATCAGTTATAAGTTCATAATCCAAATCCATTTTTGTTTTGATCGGAACATATTATTTTTATTTTATTTTATTTTATTTCAATTAATTAATAGAAGGGGTCTTGAACTAAGACATAGACCTATGAGCTAAAAAAGGGTATCCATGCCTTGTTCTAAGCTTAGAAAATTCTTTTCTTTTAGTTTTGTAGATCTGATATAAAATATCATTACTTTAAATAATTATTATTTTTAACATTTCATCAACATAGTTACTCGTAGTTAGGTATGCAAAGGCATATTGATTTTTTTTTTTTTTTTGAAATTAAGTCCTGTCAATATTAATTATGATGTTATTAGAACAAAGTACTCAAGCTAGCAAACAACCACCCGCAGTAATTTAAATTGCGAAAAACATAATAATTTCTCAAACTTACACAGTCATGCATGATCAACATAAAAAATTAGAACAATGACCAAATATGGAAATAACCATTTGGGAAAAATAAATATATAAATAACTAAGTATAGAAACTCGGAAACCGATGTTCGTAACAGCACCAAAATCAGGTGTTCACAAAAATTTATCAAAAGAAGTAACTGGTCTCTGTGTTGCGTTTTTTAAAAGGAGTTTTTTTTTTTTTTTTTTTTTAAGTAACATTATTCGTAATGAGGATAAGATGCAAGTATGGGGATCAGATACCGTGAACAATTACATTACATTACATTACATTACAAAGAGTATTTATTAATTTGATTGAGTTAAAATGTAAATAATTAGAAGGAGAGGGGTACAGACATAAAGCAGCGGGTTTCACGGTACAAAAGGACGAGGTTGCAAAAGCTGTTTTCCCGACACGTGGCAGTAGTGGTAGCCGTAGATTTTCATGCAGATGCATACCATCTTTAGATGACTCCTAGTTGATGATCAAGACAAGAGGAGGATAGTGAAAAAGAGAGAGTCAAACAGTGCGTGTTGTGAGTGCGTGTGAGAGAAAGAGACATACGTATTCTGACCGGCAGGATATAGAGAGGGGGAGAGAGGGAATGGTAAAAAGCTGATGTTGTTTGCAAATAAACCGAAAAAGAAAAAAAGAGTGAAATAAATTAGGATAATAAAATAGAAGAAAAAAACAAGGAAAGAGAAGAAGGCAGCTGCTTTTGGGGAGGCCATGGCGGCGTAGCAGAGCTGTAATTCTGCGTCTTTAATGCCAACAACACACACTCGCAGAAGAGCCACAGAATTGAAGGAGCCGATTAATCGTCTCCTCTCCACTCCTCTTACTAAAAAAAGCTGACCCAACAAAACCCTCTCTCTCTCTCTCTCTCTCTCTCAAACCACACACACTTGATTTCTCCTCATCATCACCTTAAAACCTTGAAAATCTTGGAGAGCCCATGAAAGGAAAGTTTGCGTCGGGTTAGAAATCTCCACATGCAAATACTCGGCAGAAATTGTAGTACGATTGTGTCCAGAAATCAGAAATTGTCTGCCTCAAAACCCACATTTGAAGAATCCCAAAAACAGCAAGAATTAATTAAGCGTGGTGCTGCTGCTGCTGCTGCTGCTTACCAGCTCATTATTCTGGAGTCGTTATCAAGTAGGCTATGGATTGTAAGTCACAATTAGCACACAGAAAAGTTACTGAGTCGCTTCCGAGATGGCCGGCTTTTTCTCACTAGGGGGAGGCCTTGGACGGCCGAGCGGAGGAGGAGGAGGAGGATCCACCAACAACAACCCCGATCAAGAAAGCAGCAGCCACAACAACCACCCGCCTTCGGAACTAAATCCGGAGAGCTGGTTCCTCTACAGAAATGAGGAGATTCCGTACAAGGGTTTCGAGCTATGGCAGCCGCAGCCGCAGCCGCAGCAAGCGGAGAACTTCCTGCAGCGGAGTGGCGGTGCGGTGAACCAGCTGCAGGATCTGTATGCGTCGGCGGGGGGGCTGGCGGTGGGGCCCAGCCGGGGGGGCAGCGGGTTCAGCATCGGGGGGGACGATCAGTCGCCGAGATCGGGGTTTCTGATGATGAGGAGCAGCGGCGGCGGAGGGATCAGCTGCCAAGATTGTGGGAATCAAGCCAAGAAAGATTGCACGCACATGAGGTGTAGAACATGCTGCAAGAGCCGAGGGTTTCAGTGCCAGACTCATGTTAAGAGCACTTGGGTTCCCGCTGCCAAGAGGAGAGAGAGGCAGCAGCAGCTCTCCTCGTTGCAGCAGCAGCAGCAAGACCGCCGGGACCCAAATAAAGACAGAGAAAGCGGGAAACGCCAGAGAGAGAATCCTTCCTCTTCCAATAATCCTCTTGTGTGCACTCGCATCCCCACCACCACCACAGGTATGCTAAATCATTTTCTGTAAAGACAATCAAATCTAGTCATAAAATTTTGTAGAAATCCAAGAGAGAGAGAGAGAGAGAGAGATAGATAGATAGATAGATAGAGAGAGAAGAAGGTAAAATCTGTCGGGCATCATCATGTCAGTTAATTTGCATCCCCCCTTGAATACTGCATTCCTCTCCAACTAGATGAAGAGATAGAAATTAACACAACGATTGCGTGTACGACCTCCATTCCATACACAGCAGAAAATAAATTTCTCCAAAAGAAAAGAAAACCCATCATATTTCCCTTTACTTTTTTCTTTCCAACACTGTTTTCGGGTATTCCTGACATGAGATTGACAAGAAATTCCCTCTTCTCTCTCTCACCTCTCTCTCTCTCTCTCTATGTACATATACGACGAAGCTTTGTAGTTTGTATGCATAATCGTAGTCATTCCTAAATTTGTAGTAAAAGTTGGGATTTTGATGGAAATATAATTAGGGTTGGAGCTGGGGAATTTCCCATCAGAAGTGAGCGCAGAGGCAGTATTCCGGTGCGTGAGAGTGAGCGCCATAGATGATGCCGAGGAACAGTTCGCATATCAAACTGCGGTCAACATTTCCGGCCATGTTTTCAAAGGGATTCTCTACGATCAAGGCGCCGATACTCACTACATTCCCGGCGAGACTTCTTCCGGCGGCGGAAGCGTCAGCGGAGCTGCTCAACACCTTAATTTGATCACTGGTGGAACTTCTGCCACCGCCACCGCCACCTCCACTGCTGCCGCATCCACTTTTCTCGACCCTTCCTTATATCCGCCTCAAATTAACAGCTTCATTGCCGGTACGCAATTCTTCCCACCTCCAAGATCTTGATTCGTGGAATAATACGATTAAAAAAAAGGAAAAAAAAAAGAGAAATGGGGTTCCCTCTCACATTAATCTCCTTGTGTAATGTAATGGTTAGTTAATTTGTAGTGGTTAATGATGGAGACTTGGGCATAATTTCCACATAGAATGGTGTGATACTGTTGAGATAGAAAGAAAGAGAGAAAACTTTGTAGGGAGGACAAAAAGAGCAGGAAATGAGGGGATTGTGTTTGATTTTTAGTTCATATTTCGATGCTGCAGCAGCGGCAGCGCAGTTGAATTATCATTATTATTAATATAATATTAATATATTATTCTTGTTTCATTTGAAATTGCCATAAAAAAGGTTTCTATTTTTCGCTGTAAACATGGGTGCGTTGTGTTGTTTCCTTTTCTGTTTGTTTCTTACTAGTACAGTAGCAGCAGCAGCTTTTATTCCGCTTCTGGGTTTGAATTTCTCTACGTTCATTCAATATGAAGCCTCTTTTTACTCCCAGAGATTACGCCTGAACCCTCTTTCAATGACATTTACTTGAGTTGAGGTTGCTTCTTGGTTTGGACAAAGTTATACAATAAATATAGTACATCTCTTCTTTCTTTCAACCCATGCAAACAAACAATCTGTTTTATTACACTACTATATTCTTATTTCTCATCTCTCTCTCTCTCTCTCTCTCTCTCTCTCTCTCTCTCTCTCTCTCTCTCTCTGTTGTATTTATCTGCAAAGCATGTGATTTCCGGCGGGCGGTCGTTGAAATGAATGCTGTATGCAGAAAAAGCTTCTTAGTGTATAGTCATGCATGTTTTGATACAGCTTCAGGTGCATTGAAATTTGAAAATGCTGAGGTTAAATATTCAAACTGCGTACACCGAGATATATTTATATGCAGTAGTAATAGATTTTGTGCGAAACAGAAGCATTCTGCAGTTTGCCTTTGTTTTGATCAGATTGTGTCTTAGGTAGTAAATGTTTGCTCCTTGCATTTTGTCTTATCTCAAATATAAAAAGGTTATTTCCTGCCTGAGTAAGAAGAGAATTCTGATACTGCAGTGCAGGCAGAAATATATTCTCCTCATGGATATCATATACTAGTATACATTTTTCTTACCCTTGCTTCGATCCTCCTCCTAAATCCACATTTCTTAGGACTTACCATATATAGGCTTTTTCCATTTTCATATGATTAATACATACTGACTATATATATTTTCATGCATTACCCATATTTTCAGTTGATCTGCATCTTAATTGAAGTACATTATATATATATAGAAAGAATTAAACAAGCCCTGCCTCCAGTAGAGAGGAGAATTATTAGTAAACTTAAATTGCAAAGAGCTGCACTAGAATAAGTATTTTATTACTAGCTACTATTATAGTATTAGTTCATTTAAGATGGTGTAAATAGAGTGGGTTTTGCTTCGTACGAGGCTAAGCGTATGAAGGTGACAAAATTGCAATCCTGTCCGTACTTTATATTATTAGATGGTTTGTGCATGATTTGATTTGAACACTTTGAATAAATATGCAACAGCTCATCACTCAGCTCTCATTAATGGGGTTGGGGTCAGTCATGTTTAGGCACCTCTTTCTTGGCTCCCATGTGCTCTTCTCTCTCTCTCTCTCTTTATCTATCTCTAGTTTTGATCTTACAAATCTAGTCCTTTGGAGAAATTAAGGTTGGAATTGAGTTTGTAGTATTTAGTAGTTTGTCTAGTTGTATGAAATTAGCTAAACAGCTACAACAGTAGAGAGACCTCCAACGTCTCATCTTTTTCCCGACTCCATAAATAATTATTTACTGGCTAGCTATCTGCAATTCATGAATTAATTGAGGGGTATATGATTACACAATGTTTTTAATAGACTTAATATCAGAAACTGCAGTTTCATTCTATCCGTTGGGCTTATAGGAAATTGAGTCTCTTCAAGAAGGTAGTAAATTATGTATAGTATGTAGTATTTATTTATCAATATATTTATTGAAAAGTTGTAAATAGTTAATGAAAGGATTAATGTAGCAAGCCTAGTAAAAGTGTGTCGCATTAATAATAAAGAGACGTTGCAAAATGCAATTATATGAAAACTATCATGGAATTCTACAATTATATGTGGAGGTAGATGTGGAGTAATTTTTTTGGTGAAATGTGTTCTCCCTCCTTGGCTATTAAACCATTGTTCTTGAATTGTTGGAGTGTTCTTTCTTTGGTGATTATTTCACTTTGTACAAGCATGCTGATCATATTATCTAAAATTAAATTAATTTGTCATGAGTGGAAATGTGAATTGCTTGTGTTTATTTTATTGAACTTCTTGCATTAAGCTACTTCTTGGGTATTGTGTGCCGGATTTTGAACTAATGATAATAGCTGGATAAATCATGATTTTGTAGAATACCAACATTTCTTCATTTGTAGAAAATCAATTTTGTTCGATATAGTGTCGCTTCTTCTGTTGAAATGGCTTTGATCGAAATCAGGAATTATGAAACTTTGCTATCAATTACAAGGGTGGTGGAATTATTGTAGCGTTTAATAAGGTTGTTGAATTTATGAAATAGGACACGTGTCCTTATCCCCTTCTTCTTGTGCTAGATCACGTTAACTTTTATGTTCTTTGGTTGATTTCAAATGCTCCAAAATGTGTTTTAGTATAACATTTATTTAATTACTAGTAATATATGTTAAGTGTAGATATATGATACTAACTAAAAATTTATTTATATAATATACTTAAAACAGAAACCAGTTATCATATTTTTGAAGAATTTTAGATAAGAAGAATTGTCGTCGTGTATCATGCATGCTAAATTATATATAGAGGGTTATTAAATTATTCATTTATTCTGTATAGCTAAGATGAGTAAGGATATTATACATATCAAACTTTGCTAGAATACACAATTTGATATAGATAAAGTTAATATATCAAATTACACTAGTACATTAAATTAAATATATTAAATGGATTGTAAAGTAAAGTTTTTTGTTAGGGAATTAGATGAGGTATACATATTTTATCAAATAAATCTCTATACAGTTATATATGTGAGACCTCTATACTACACAAAGGTAGGATCACTTCATCGCCTGCAGGCAGGATCGTTATACCACCACACAAAGTGAGAATATACTGCATTGCACGCGTGCAGACGACATTAAATTCAAGACCTTTCAATAAGAAGATATTTGTGGTACCTCATCTAGCCACTACTAGTTATATAGAACTTAGAGTGAGCACTTTTTATGTGTCCTATTCCCATGTCTGCACGTAGAGGGCTTCTACTACGGAAGTTGTGGCGCTCACACAAATTGTAAACGTATTGCATTTTATTGCTGAAAATAAATACTCCCTCCGACCCAATGATATTATCATGTTACTGTTCGACATGGATATTAAGAAGAAGGTAAAAAGATAGAAAGTGAGTAGGTCCTATTACTTTGAAGGATTTTGAAAAGTTAAAATTTTTCTTATTTGAAAGATAACAATATGAGTGAGACATTTCAATAAGGAAAGGATAAAAGTATCAGTGGGTGAGAGGGAGTAAAGGATTGGGATTGGGGTAAAAGTAATTTAAATAATTTCATACTCCCTCTGTCATAAATGGTGTCAAATTTGGGTTGACATAGATTTTAAAAAATTTAGTGATACTTGTATTGTGAGTCAATAAAAAGTCTCGCATTGTAAGAGGAGAAAGTGTCGAAAAATAGATAGACATGATCATATGGGACAAATTTGAAAAGAAAGTTTAGCATGTTTTTATTAGAGGGAGAGAGCACACAAAAAATTGAACTACTTTAGACTAATCCGAATGTGTGTGTGTGTGTGTTTCATGATTTTAGACGATGGATTTGGAAAAATTTGTGAAGATAGAACAAATGATCACGATATGTTTTCGAAAATTATAAAATCAGAACCGTACGTTTGATCGAAATGCACCATTTTAGTGAAGTAGTATTAATCATTTTTTCGTATGTCTCATGGCCTGTTAATTAATAATCCGAAAAAAAAAAGCATATAGTATAGTACGTAAGAAATTCTTACGAATAGATTGTATCAATCAGGACAATTTCATACATATAATTTAGTTAATTAGGCCAGCAAATAATTTGGCAGGAATATAGTCATAGGGTTGCGTTAGTAAACACGTCAACAATATGTATATACTACTACTACTACTACTTTGCTTTGGAAGTTTCTGTAGTTAGGAAAAGTTTCTCTATTGGCTATCGATGATTAAGCTACCATAACACTTTTATATACTTTCACGACTACAGTCTTATAATCACAAAGCATTTTTAATTTATTTCTTTTATCATGTTTCACTTTACGAGACATGATATTCAATTAGCTAGGGATGATCGATATAATGCTATAACATGCATCCATTTGTCAAAACGAATACGTACCTTCGTTTTTCTTTTTTAAAGATGGAGAATTTTGATCATTTGTTTTAATTTTTCTGTTTTTTTTTTTTTTTTAAAGCTGAGCGAGCGGCAATTCAGGGTATCTGCGAGCTATCACCTTTATAAGGCCAAATTCCATCGTCCTTGAGAAAAACTATGTGGACAGTTCCGATGCGTCCATATAGTAAAATAATTTATTTTCATAAATTGTTTAATTTAATAAAAACGTAAAAAAAAAATTGTCGTTAATTTCATTTCTTTTCTTTTTTGAGAAGACGAGGAAAATTTTATTTCATTTAAATAACCAATTTAAGACTATTTATGATAAGAAAATGAATTGGTCATAATTGATAATAGAAAATAACATCATGTAGGACCATTCAGTACTTGTCAAGAACTACGAAATTTACCTTAACATCAGAAGTACCACTAAAGTCTAAGGGGGTGTTACTTTGATGGAAAATGGTGGAATACATATATTTTATCTCTTTTTCCATTCTTTTTCCACGTTTATTACGATTGTTAATTTTCCACGGGTAGTATAGATAATCTTCCCGAGCAGCCTCTTTTCCATCATTTTCATTCCAATTGAGAAAAATATTTACATATGGAAATGGGCGATAATATTTTTCAATGGACAAAAGACATAAAAAGGGGAGGGGGTTGGGAAACCATGTTATAATTTTCTTTTCCATCCTAGTAAACATATAATAAAAAAAGAATGAAAATGCTAATATTTTCATACTTTTCTTTTCCTTCATTTTCGAATGATAAATTTACAAATAAAGTAAACACACTCTAAGTAAAGATGTGTTACTAATTATATAGTACTCCCTTCGTCCCATTCATTATGTCTATATAATGGTGGGCACGAAAATTAAGATCAAATGGTAAAAAGATAGAAAATTGGTAGGTCATACCACTTTTAAAGTGTTTTGAAGGATTAATTTTTCTTTGTGTAAATATAAATAAAATGAGGGGACGTCCTTTAAGAAAAGATAGATATAATGGGTGGGACGAAAGGAGTGGTATATTATTGAGTATATAATATGGTATATACTAGTAGTATTTTGTGGTGCTTGCGTCGCTACAAGCCCAAGACAAACATATAAGGCCCAATTATTAAAAAAATAATAATAATAATAAAAAAATAAAAAAAACTCTGCTGAAATAGTTAAATGTATGAATGCATATAGCATGGCATGTAGGGTTTGACCTTGTAAGAATGAATAGCAAGAAATAAAAGAATGTTTGTCAAAGTGAAAATTTGTTTTGTATGGTGGATTTTTATAGGATTTTGTCGCTGACAGAAAAGAATGGGCCTGGGTTATGTAGTGGTAACAACACATAGCCGAAAGTTGTGGAGGATGATGTGATTAAAATTGCTTGCTTTACCGATGATAATCCCCTTCAATCCGTACGCCTTACTTTACTTTCATACACGCATATAATTTACCTACTTTATGTTATGTCTGCAGTTATGACGATGGTTTTGACAAATTAAATTAGGAATTTTAGATTTTATTTGTAATTTAACTCGAACTTTTAATTTTGACAAATTAAATCACGAACTTTTCAATTTTTACAATTTTATCCCGAATTTTCAACTTTGACAAATTAAATTACGAACTTTTCAATTTTTGCAATTAAGACCTAATCAAATTATATTGACATAAATAATAAAAATATAACAAATAGTACAATATTATTTATGTCTTTATTGATCATAAATAAATATGAATTATTTTAAAAGTATAAAAAAATAGATAAAACATACTACCATAATACTTAACAGGGTGAGGGAAGAAATTATTTATTTATATATTTATTTCAAATATTATCTTTTAATTAACTGAGAATCTCTATTAACAACTACTTACTTAACTTAGATATTAATTCAACAATTTTCCTGAAGAAATCAATAATATATAAATCAGTATTTCGCTGTTGTCGTTCTAAATTTATTAGGATGACTCCAAATACTTCTTGACAAAATCAATAATATATAAATTAGTATTTATACTATTTTCTTGAGGTAAAATACCTCAAGAAAATAGTATAAATAAGTATTATGGTATGTTTTATATATTTTTTTATACTTTCAAATTAATTCATATTTATTTATGATCAATAAAGACATATAAAATAATATTGTACTATTTGTTATATTTTTATTATTTTATGTCAATAAAGTTATTAGGTTTTAATTGCAAAAATTGAAAAGTTCGTGATTTAATTAATTTGCCAAAGTTGAAAGTTAGGGATAAAATTACAAAAATTGAAAAGTTTGTGATTTAATTTGCCAAAGTTGAAAGTTCAGGATAAAATTGCAAAAATTGAAAAGTTCGTGATTTAATTTGCCAAAATTGAAAGTTCGGGTTAAAATTGCAAAAGACCCTAAAGTTCGTGATTTAATTCGACAAAAATCAGTTATGATATTATTTACGTAAAAGACATTCATCGATACTACTACTATTATACATAAAAAAAAGTTCAATTGTCTTAAAAATAATCATATTTGATCATTGGATAATTACAATGTTAGGTTTGACGATTCTGCAAATCACAACACCGAACAAATAACCGGAGAGCTACATCTAATGTGTGTGTCCATTATCACATGTGCTGGTGTGCACCAACATGCCCTACTCATCTAGTCTAGAATAGAATACTAGTAACATTTTTTGGAAAAATACAAGAGAACCTCAAAATTTAATCGAAAGTTTAAATTATTCTTAACACTACTTATCCACCCGTGTTCAGTTTTAGTTATATACCAGCCTGAATTTTCAAATTTGCAATAAAATATTTGGACATATATATTCTAGTTACAAAGTAGTTTGGATGTTGTGATTTTCTAAGTAATTAATCAATCAATAAATTAGTAAAAATGCATACGAATTATAATGAGAGAGAGAGAGAGAGATCTTCCATGTGACAATTTCAAATTAATATGTTGCCTCTAAACTTTATATTGAAATAAACTCTGTCTCTGAATAAATATCTTATTTGAAATTTTTGTTAGTAATAAGTCGAATTTCTCTTTTTGTCATTATATATTCTCAATACAAATTTATTACATCAATGTTATTTTTTTTTTCTTTTTTAGATTTATGTACAATAATTATGAGTAAGTTTGTTTATTTTTTTTTGGTATACGAATTTTAATGTAAGACACTTCTTCAAGAATAGATGAAGTTATAATGATTAATTATTTTCTTATATATATGCATGCGTATTTTTTAATTGCATTATTATAGTAGAAAGAGTAGCGTATTCGCGATTTCTTGGATCCAAGATTTCCTCGAGCAACAAAAAAAGGACACACCTTGTATTCGGAATAAACTGCTTATTAATTCTCGGTTTCCACACAATTTCGTAAAATACTATATCTATCAAATTATAGTAGTAGTATAAATTTACTTTCCTTTAGCTTTGTTGCTTTCTGCTTTTTTGTCTTTTTGCTGTATATTCTTGGTGAAAAACTGTGCTGGAATAAAGTGTCTTGAAACTACTTGCTGTTACAATAGTAAAATTAAAGTAGTGACTGCTCCTCCTAAAATTTATGAAGTTGATTAGTAAACCGTACTAATATGTATGACTGGCGACGAATTGTGCAACTTATATAGTAGTAGTAGTAATATTATTTCTTATGAGAATGTGCCCAATAGTGTAGCACTTAAGATATTATAAAGTTAAATATAAATATCCCATTTAGTTTTTCAAAATCTAGCACATCGGGATATTTATACTCTTACTTTACCTCCTTATTTTCACATATTTTTTGTTGTTGTTCCATTTTCACTCACATTTCTCTCTCTCTCTCTCTCTCTCTCTCTCTGTGTTACAGACCAAGCCTCCTCTTTGCCGCCTCCCCCTCTTCTTTGCCGCCGTTGCGGCGCCTCATCTCTCTCTCTCTCTCTCTCTCTCTCTGCGTTACAGATCGAGCCTCTTCCTCGCCGTTGCTGCCACGACATCGCCGTCTATCTTCTTCTCTTTCGATTCAGGTGTCGCCGTTTCTTTCCTTCGTTGTCGCCTGAACATCGATGATCACTCCGGCAGCGAATTGGCCCTCACCACCACAACCAAAAGAAGTGCGACGATGAGACGAAGACAACAATGTAATCCCTAACCCTCGACGACGGTGCCAGAATTAAAAAAAAAAAAAAAGAAAGACGTCGGCAGCAACACCTCCAAATTTGGAATTTTAAATTTTTTCTGATTCACAACTAATTTTTTATGATTCATACTATAATATTTGTTTCTTCTCTTTTTTTTTATTCACATCGAATTGTTGTGATTCACAACAAAATTTTTGTGATTCACATTATAATATCTTCCCAATTTTGATTTTTGTTCACATAACAAATTATGGGATTCACACAATTTTTTTTATGATTCATGCTTTTTTTTTGTGCACGTCGGCTGGTTAGTGGCAGCGGCGGCGGGTAGTGGTGAAAAAAAAAGTGTAAAATGTAAAGTCATATTTTTTTTAATTTTTTTTGTGATTCACACTTTCTTTTTGTGCGCGGGAATAAGGTGGCAGCGTCAGTAAGGTGGTGGCGGTGGGAGGGTGGTGGTGGTGGAAAAAAATGTGAAATGTGAAAAGTAAAAAAATCACAAAATAATTTTTGTTATGCTGTATGCTTGGTAATTTGATAAAATATTAAAATGTATAATAGTCTATAAGAGCTATAATTATAAAATTGCAATGTTAAGTGCTCCGAAGACTATCCTCTCTTATTTTATTTCGTGGGCCGATTATATAATATCCGACCATATTGAATATTCAATTATGATGAAACCAATTATAAATGTTTATGCAATTTAAATGGAGTATGATTTAGTGGGCTCTAATTTGGATTGACCCATTCGACGCCGGCCTTAAACCATATTTGAGGTCAACAATATATAGTCACGGACTCACGGATAACTCTTGACATATAAGAGGCTAATTACATGAATTTGGCGGTGATCACCGTCCAATTGGTTAATTATATTTATTAATAATATAATTCAAGCATCTAGGTGGCATTGATTGTTTCACCAATTTGTATAAAGATTTCGCTTGAAAGACGAGCTAGGAATATTTTAGGTGCTAATAATATTACGTATTTGTTAATACTATAAAATACTAGTGGTCTAGGTAGATAGATTACATTTCAAAATAAAATAAACGAATAAATAACTGGTCTAGGTACATTATGTTATACTCTGTGGATGACTCTCCCTCAGTAATTATTTGGTATCCTATAAAATTAAATCCTAAAATACCAATTAATAATTATAGAGAGAGTAAACTAGTGCCGATGGAGGAGAGATGAACATTAACATGTGGAATGCAATCTTGCTTTATGTTGTTACACAACTTACAATGATTAGCTCTATACTCTCTCTATCTATTCCAAATGTTGAAACGGGGGAAGGGCATCTAAAAAGTGCCTGTGGTGTGGGGTACTAAATAAATCATGTCACTCACTCAAAATTACTACTCCCTCTATCCCCCTCATTTTGTCTCCTTATTATTGGGCACGGAGATTAAGGAAAGTTATTTGTTTAATAAACTAGTGGATAAAATTAGAAGGGGATGAGAGAGAAACTCTTACAATCACTCATTATGTCTATATTTGGATGTAGACAAAATGAGTGGGACGTCCATTTAAGGAAAGGGAGACAAAATGAGCGGGACTGAGGGAGTACTATATACTACTCAAGTGAATTCAAAAAGGATGTTTAGCGTGTATAGTCTTCTGGCTTTTATTCTATCTTTGTAATTCAAATGAAATAAAAGTACTGATTTGGGAGAAAAAATATTATACGCACGACAAGTTTGTGCAAATAAAAAATACATTAATATACAATGAATAATATGTATGGGCTCACAGACTTATCAATATCATCATCTTTTAGTCTTATCGACTGATAATAATGTTTTGGTTTTGATTTTGGGACCGATATTGATTTGACCCAAATACTGAGACCGAATGAGATTTCCCACCCCCGTTTTGACCTAAGTTTCGTCGGCTACCCACAACCCCCACCTCTATCTACTTTAATTCAGTTCAATAAATAATAAACCTCTCCATCAAATTCTCCTACACTTTATATCTCCCTCACAATCTAATCCCGCCCACACCTCTCTCACTTGCACTCATCCCTCACAAATCTCACTCCACACCAATTCATCCCTCACAAACACTATGTCGGCGGCGAGATCTTGATTTTTTTTTCACAACATGGCAAATTATGGAGGTGTTAGTATTATAAATAATGTAATTAATTTGTCTAGTAAGAATTATTGAGTATTTGTTAGGAATTCCATTCGATAAATACATGCCCTTCGATTAAATGTTGGATTTTGTTTCTTAGTTTTAATATTTTTTAGTTGCTATCTCTGTTTCCCGCTTGAGAAACCCTAAGTTGTTCTAAATCTCGCTCGAGTGGGATATTGCTTACTCGAGCGAGAAATAGGTAATTGTCCCGATTAATTATTGCTAATAGTGTATTACTTGGCCAAGATCCCTGAATCGGTGAATTGGTGAATTTTTGATTGTTTGGTGATTAATTGATAGCAATAACTTGGAGTTTTATATTGGTGAATATTTAGAATTTCGAGTTTGTTCATAAATTTTTTCTTAATTTTTACTTGTTAATAACATTAGACCTCGCTCGGCAAATATATGATACTCTAAATCCTGCTCGAGTAGGATATTGGTAAACCGAACGAGAAATATATTTTTAATCCGTTAATATTCCTAGTTATAGTGTAGCATTCGCCTAATATTGGTGAATCTTTAGAACATAGAATTTTGTTATTGATGGTTCCAATAACGAATATCTAGTGTGTGTGGGGGGGGGGGGGGGAGGAGGGGGAAGAATACACCAATAGCGATTTATGGTTTCAAAATCTTTTCACTGAATTAACAGCTCAGGCCAGTTCGCTCAACAACTGAGAAAGTCAGTTGGAGCTGATCACACAGTCAGATGCACAGCTTACTTCTTTGGTTGAGGGTCAACTGTGTGATCTAACTGAGATTTCAAAGAGTTAAGCTATGCGGAAGTTTGTGAAAATTAAAGCTCGTTACTTAAACTGAAACCTTTAAGAAAATGGGGAAGGTCAAGTTCCCAAAATTAGTGCAGTTTGTAAATGTGCAGTTTGTATGCAGTTTGTATGCAGAGTCAGTTGGTTAGGTAACTGAAAGTAAATACTGAATGTAAATACAGAAATATAAAATGACACAGTATTTTTATGTGGTTCAGAGATTGACCTCCTACATCCCCAAACTTCCTTTTCGGGGAAGTAATCCACTAGATAAGCTTACGTGTGCTTATCAAACGTTCCACTTGATTTACGGGTACCAAGCAACTTAACCAGTTCGATTACAGGTTAGAACAAAACCTTACAACATTTTTGCGGGCAAGTGTACAGCCTGGTCTTAGATTACGGGTTCTAAGGGACCTAATCTTAGATTGCGGGTTCTAAGGGACGTAGTCTTAGATTGTAGGTTCTAAGGGACCTAGTGTCTTTGATTGCGGGTTCAAAGACAAACCTGAGGTTTGAGGGTTGGAGGTTTTCCAACTATGAAGCCTTCTACATTGAGAGAAGTGGAGGCTTTTTCCTAAGGCTTAGAGACTCGATCTTTTAGGAGAGAGTCTGCTTAGAAATAAATAAGCAAGAACCTAGATTCTAGACTCGACCAAAGAAAGGACTTTTTGAGAGGCTAGATGAAAGAACAGGAGGAGGTGTGGACACTCTACTTCTACTTGTTCTTCGACTGAGCTGTTCTTGCTGAAGAGAGGGGTGGTCTACTGCTTCACTCTGCGCGATTCACTCTGCGTCTTCCTCTCTTCTCACTCTCTCTACTATCTATTAGCTTTGATGTGGAGACCTCTATTTATAGAGGAAGATGTAATTAGCCCTTGGAAAGAGCCATTTGATCTCGGCCATAAGCATGGCACTCCACCTGCTTTACTGCAAACTTTCCTAAAATGACAACTATGACCTTCGCTTTTTGCGCATCTCTGTTGTCGGGCTATTTATAGTAAGTTCTTCAGCTGATTTGTGCTTCCGAGTAGATTTGAATTTAGACTTCAACTCTTCTGCCTTCAACGTCTTCAAAGTCTTCTCTTCTCAGCTTTGTGACGTCTGATTTCGACACAACTTCTCTTCACGCGTGAGCTGCATGGTTCAGTTGAGGAGTCAATTGAGTTGCTGTCCAACTGAGTTCGTGGTCTAACTAAGTCCTCTCTTCAACTGAGTTCCTCACGAACTGTCATCTTCAGTCTGGTTGTCTTCTTCTGCTTTACCTACGCTCAAACAGTGAACTCTAGCTAAGTTCACACTCATGGCTTTCATCTACTCGGTTGGGGTCAGTTAGGTTTTGGGATAAATCAAAATCTTTACTAATTTTTCCAACAGTTATTTATTTTTCTCGAAATTTTTAATTGTCATTTTTTAGTTATCCCGCTCGTGTTCCTCATGTGTGACTCGAAATCTAGCTCGAGCGGGATATAATAATTGCGAGCGGGAAATTATTTTTTTTAGTGAAAAATAATGTCAATTGTGTGAATTTAGTTTTCTGTTTTTACATATACGCTTTAGTCGAATATTATTGATTTTCGAAACCATTTGATATCAATTTTGATTGATTGCCATTTATTTATCTAATTTTTTTTTGCTAAATTACGTTCAAGAGGCCCGAGACTATTGATCGTCACTCGACAATTAGCACGGCCTACAGGCACAATATTTTAGAAGACGTTCATTCAACATTGTTAAAGGTTGGGGGCATGATTTACTCGATAGGTTTAGTGCAGGGTGCTTTTGGCACTTTACATACTCACAGGCGGGGCAGAAGTGCGGTATAACCGTGTATCATGTGTTGTAACGGAATATTAATTATCCGTTCGGTAAGAGTCACAACATATGGTTCAATATCAATGGGGAAAACCTTTGTTTTTCTTGTCCAGAGTATGCCCTTGTCACCGAATTGTCATTTGGATCGTCTGATTTTCGATCTTCAAACAATCACAACTTACGGGATGTGCGTGTGTATCAGCACTTTTGTAGTGGCATGCTGATAAGTGCTCGTTTTGTAGCAATTTAAGTAATTTTATTTACTTATTTGGTTTGGTATGATTTCTGTACTTTTGGAATTATGTCACATTTTTGTTAGTTGTGCCAATGTGTAGGTACATCGAGGTGTTTTGGAGAGATAAAGCTTGAAGTTGAGGACTACGATCGAGTAAGAGAAAAGTGGGGTTAAAGAAACGAGCAAATACGAGTGAAAAGATAAAACAACGGAAAAAAGTGCCAAAACTGGCGACTCACGGATTAGACCACCAATTCTAGCGTTCCATTGAAAGAATCCTGCGGGCAAGTTGGCGCCTACCATTTCTGCCGCCAAGAAGACCTGAAGCCTCAACCAATTTGCACTTTCCGACTACCAAACTGGCGATCAACGCCTTTGATCTCCAGTTCTGGCCATTTTCGTCACTCGATGGGCTGGATCGTCAGATTTGTAGCCGATTTCGTCATTTTTGCATTTTTTTCGGATTTTCCCCTATGTTTTCGAACAAAATGTATAAATAGTCTCCAACCTCATATTTTGGAGTGAACACTCTACCTACAACTCTTGGGATAATCCATAGCCTTCTACTTTATGTTTTTATGTATTTTAGGATATTCAAGACTTGTGATTGAAGAGATTCAAGACATTTATTGCATATTTCCACTTTGGTTGCAAGAATAGTATCATTTATTATGCTTTCCTTATTTATCTCTTGTGTTGATTTTGCTATGATGTCTAGCTAAATCTTTAGTTGATTCTAAGAAATTGTGACACTCAAATTGATGGTGGATTTCCTTATTGATTCTATTTGACGTTTCAATTTATAGTTTGTGTATCTTGGTGCTTATTTCTCATGTAGGTGGCATCTATATTTGCGTGTCAAGTATTTGTAAAAATGTGTAATCTGTTTTTATGTTTATTGAATTCAAGTTTGCATGATATGAATGATTATGAGTCCTAGTGGAGATTAATTTGCACATAGAAGGTTCTAAATTTTGTGTGCTTTTAGGAGTTAATTCCTCGTCTTGAGTCTTAATCGAGACAGATGAGTGATTAATCAACTTGTGCCTTCTTTTCGAAAAAAAAGAGTGCATATTTGTGATATTTGATGGTCCCGATACGAGTTCTGGTGTATGGAGGGGGGGAATACACTAGTTAGGAATTTTAAAACAACCCCCTGATAAAAACCACAACTGAGTAAAAGGACTCAGCTGGAATCACAACTGAGTAAGAAAACTCAGCTGGAAGAGTGGTGCTGTGCGGAATGTGGTGGAAATAACAATAACTCGTATAAAACAACTCACGCTTAGATGCAAGGTCGGTCAATAACCAAATCAGTTGAGATGCAAAGATGCAGTTTTGAGTGCTGGTTAGTTGGTCAGTTGGATATGCAAAATGTAACTGAACAGAAAACACAAACACACAAAGGATTTACGTGGTTCGGAGAGAACTCCTACGTCCACGTGGAGTTGTGAGTCCACACAACTCAGTCCAAATTCTTTAGGACAGCTACCACAAAGCTTACGCGGGCTTTGCAACCGTTCAAATAAGTTTGCGGGTACTTATCAACCTTACAGATAAGTTAGCGGGTACTTATCAACCTTTCTACTCAATTTCGGGAAGAGCAGGATCCTAACAACCTTTTTAGGGGATGTGTATGAGGGTGGGGTTTCCAACTACTAGCTCTAACAAAGAAGTGAGCTAGGATCTAAGCTTGAACAAATGAAGACTCAAACTAAGATCGAAAACACCAAGACAGATTCTAACACTCTATGAACTCTCAACTAGTAATGTTCTTAGAGATTGATTGCAGTTTAGCTTGTGTGCAGTTTTTCGTCGTTCTTTCACTCGTGTATCTCTTTGCTCAGTCTTGTCTTCTGTGTGTGTCTTGATGAATGAATGAAGGCCTCTATTTATAGGCGGAGAGAATCAACAAGCCGTTGGATGAGCCGTTGATCTCTGTTCTGTAAAAGCGATGGCTTGTCTCTCATCTCTGCAGATTTTCCCGATTTGGCAACTGTGAACTTCTGCTTTCCATCTGAGACAGCCTTGTGTTGGGCCAAATGAGGTAATGACAGAACGTCAAACCTTCACGTGACTTCCTATTTGAAATTCAAATTTCAACCTTTGTCTTTCAACATTGATTAGTCGGTTGAGAAATTTGATCTTTATCCGAGTGGTCTTCAGTTGATGTTCCATCTGATCGATATCTTCATCTGACCTTCTGTCTGAATAGGAAAAGTTGAACCCTCAGCTGTCTTGAACTTCGTGTTGTTGATTTATCGGATTGAGTCTTGCAACTGATGTTCCACATCCGAGTTTTCATCTGAAGTTCTATATCTTGAACGCTCAGTTGTCTTTCTTACATCTGATGTTTTGTATCTTGAACGCTCAGTTGTCTTTCTTACATCTGATGTTCTGTCTCTTGAACGCTCAATTGTCTTTATTACATCTGATGTTCTGTCTCTTGAATGCTCAGTTGTCTTTATTACATCTGATGTTCCACATCCGAACAATTGACTTGAACACTCAGTTATCTTTCTTCCATCTGATGTTCTATCCGAGTAACGCCATGTTGTCGTCTTCAGCTGGAGTCCTGTAAAGATAAAATCTCAACATTGCTCAAACAGCGAGCCTAAATACTAACATTAGAATATGGCAACATCTACTCGGTTGGGGTCAGTTGGTTTTGGAATCAATCAAAACTTTACTAAATGTCCCAACAATTTCCCTCTTTTTGATGATGCCAAAACCCTACTGATCTAAACCCTACTGACCTATCTAAAATCTCAGCTGAAATTCTAGACAGTCTATAAGATTAAACATCAAAGGGTTAACACAGTTATAACATGGTATTGAAATAACTTTGCGATTCAGAGCTTGGACAACTAGAGATTCTACGTCAAGGTGAATCAGATATATGATGAAAGTTTTCATTACAACTGATGTTTACACAGATATGCACAAAAAAAAATACATCAGTTGCTCAAAAACTCTAACTTGGCTAATACTTCACCCCATACTTTCCAAAAATCCTGACAAAAATATCTCTTTTTGCATCTGACTCCTTTGAAATATCCACTCCATGTTCCTGACAGACTCTTCTTGCCTCAGCTGTAATCTTCTGTCGGTTAGGATTTCTTGTGTCTGGAATGAATGGAGGGAGATATGTGACCTTCTGAGGAACGGGGACGGTGTTCATATCCAGCTTTGCATCTATCATTACTCGCCTGAACTGGTTGAACATGCCCGGATCCCCAGAGTGTAGCTCGGTCAGGGCTTCTTTGAACGCTTTCCTCGGATCCTCAGTTGTGTACACCTTCCTGTAATAGAAATCATTCACAAACTCTTGCTTGAATGATTCCCAATCGTCATTCCATTCAACTGGCATCCACTTGTCGACATGCTTGAAGCTTGATCTTCCCTGGCAATCTCTGCTGTTTCATCCTTGCTTCAGCCTTCACCTAATTTTTCTCTATTCGTCGTCGGCTGCGGGAGGCAATATTCCTGTCCAAGTTGTTGGTAACCTTGGCAAGCTCTTCCTCAAATTTGTTGACTCTTGTAGCTTGATTTGCAGCAAATTTCTTGATCCATTCAGGATTCATGTAATCCTTCTCCGAAACATCCATAGCCTTAGCAGCAGCAATACACTCTTCGGTTGTAATACCGTCGAGTTCAGCATCTAGCTCGGCTGCAATCTCGGCTATGGAGTTGTAGGAAACTCCATACTCCTTTGTCTGCTCCAGGTCCTTAGCCATTTCTTTTCCTCCGACAACAATAGATTTCAGTTTTTATTGTTTCTTGTCGGTTGGCTTCGGAGCGGACTTCTTATTCTGAGCTGTCTTCTTCTTCAGCTGAGATTCCTTCCCGGCTGGCATTTCTTCTTGAGTCTCATCTTCCCGGGTCTCTTCTTTCCCCTTTTTGGCATCAGCAACAAGGCTTGTAACTGAGCCATCCAGAGAAGTGAGCTTCTGTTCAGCCTGCTGAATCCGGTCGAAGAGTTCATCAACAACGCACTCCACATTAACCTTCTTTGCCAGTTCATTATCACGGCGCTCTTGATCAGCTTTTTTCAGTACAGCGAAGGTTTCATTTACTTCGGTTTGGAAGGCGAAAAACTCAGCCCATCTGGATTCGAATCTAGAATCCCATTCTTCGTTTTGCGTTTGTTGAGATTTGGCCAGATTGGATTCAGATATGGACTTGAGCACGTTCAGTTCTGATTTAATTCCCAGAACGGTTGTCTTCAGGTCGGTGATGTCCTTGCTGGTGGATGTTGAAAGATCATCCAGCTTCATCTTCAGCGCATCATTGTCTTCCAGCAGCTTCCTATGCTTTTCTTCCTGAGCTTCCATCATCCTCAGCTGTTCTTCTTTGTTGAGCTGGATGTTGGCAAGTATCTCCTTCCTCAGCTGATTTACCCTCTCAGCGATCAGCTCGCAAATTTCATCTGTAGAGGGTGCTGGCTGATCAGCTGGAGCTGGTTGATCAGAAGGTGCTGGTTGTTCAATAGTGACCATGGCTTGGCGATTGGCCAGGTACTGTTGAAGTTCTTCCTCTTCCTGCTTGGCTGCTGCGGCGGCTGCGTCAAGGTCATCCATGAAATCAGCAGATTTGGTTAGCATGTTGTCAAGGAAGGCGACACAATCTTGTTCGGCTGACTCCCTTGTGTCTCTTCCTTCTGCCTTGCTGAGATCCAGTCGACGAGTCAGCAGTGCAACCTTGTTGTTGTACGCAACTTCAAGGTTGGTGTAGTTGAAGTATTCCCTTATTCGCGACTTATCTGCCTTGAGCTGGTTCCAGCTGTGTATCCCGATGGTATCTTCCTTAACATACCAGTGGCTGAAGATAATGTTGAATTGATACAGCAGATCGGTTCCAAGCGTGGCAAAAGTGGGCATGTCGCGCGCCTCGGGGAACATTCCGATTAGCTTCTGAAAGCAGTAGGCCAACTTGCCTTCATGTTCCAGCGCGACAGCTCAACGATCAGCTTCTTCGTCGATTGGGGAGGGAGAGAGATTTTTATATGGAATTGGTTCAAGGGTTTCCTCAACATTGGTCAAAGAAGTGGTCACAATGTTGGCATCGAGCGGGGAGCTCGGAATTTCTGACTGTGTGGGGATGTTGGGATCGAGAGGTTCCTCAACATTGGTCGAAGAAGTGGTCACAATGTTGGTATCGAGCGGGGAGCTCGGAATTTCTAGCTGAGTGACGGTTGTGAGAACCTCTTTGGGCTGTACGGCATTAGCTTCTGCCGTGGGGGAGGTTGGAACATTGTTGGATTCCTTGGATGAAGAAGATGCATCCTAGGAGATGTTCGGCTCTTCTTCCGGATCGGTCTCCATCCCTTCTATCACATCTTGATGGGGAGAGTTCTCCTTCCTTGTTGCACTTTCACGAGGAACAATCTCGAAAGCGTCCTTGTCAACTGAGTGACTCGACTCAGATGGTTCTTCCTCAGCTGGTACCTCCTCAGCTGGTTTTGCAACTGACTTCTTCTTGATGCGAAGCCTCAACTTCTTCTTAGCTGGCTCTTCCTCTTTCTCCTTGTCTGACTCATCTCTAAGTCGGCGAGCAGCTGTTGATTTTGAAGTGCGGTCGACAGCTAGAGGCAACTCCTCAGCTGTATCTTTTTTCTCAGCTGATTTCACAGCTTCCTTTTTCTCTTTGGGAGTGTAAACACTCCGTATCACATCCTGAGCCTTCTTGGCTGTTGGGAATAGCATCTGCCTCTTGACTGGGGTCTCTTCACAGTCTTCCCACACCATGTTCTGATCCTTCGTGGCGAGAAGGATCAGGGCAGAAATTTTAACTCCAAAGTTGAGAGTTTCCTTAACACTCAACAACTTCTCTGCGGAGTCAGTTGTGGTTTCTGTAATCTTCTGTTTCTCCATTGTCAACTGGTGTTCGAAATATTTGAACCAGTTGATGTTGTGCTTGTGCTTGTGCTCCAAAGCAATCAACTGCTTGAGCTTTGGTCGGCTGATGTCTCCAAAGGCTCCGCTGTATCCAAAAACAACCTTGGATACAACATCGAACAGAAGTCGATGCTCGGGTTTCAACTTCGTTCGCTGCATGTTGCTCCTCAATTTTTCTGCTGTAATGAGAGCATTCTCCAGAAATTGATCGGCATCTGCATCTGTGATGTTCTCAATTGTGTCCGTGGCTGTGAGATTTGGTAGAATGATGGAGCGTAGCATATCGGAAACTGGAATGGAGACGGTGACACGGCGGATCGTTCTGGCAGGGACGTCTCGCTGTCTGCCTAAGATTTCTGAAACAAGGCCATCTCGGCTGTCGATGGGAGATTTCAGGTTCAGGTAGAATTCTCCAACCTGTCGCCTGAGAAGGTGAGTGTGGAAGAGCGTCGCCCAATCCAGAAGACCATTCTCCCTGAGAAGATTGGCGAGGGGAGATAACACCAGCGACTCCAGTGCGTCTTCTGACAGAATCTGCTCGAAGTGAATTTTGGAGAGCATCATGTTGAAGGATTCCTCATATGACGAAGGGACTAGAGCTAGTCCCGATGATGCCATCTTCTTTCCTTGCGAAGAAGCTTTTGTTGCCATTTAGTGTTGCTGTGAAGATTATATAGAGAGAAGAAAACAAGAACTTGCAGAAAATGGTGAGACAGAATCAGAGAAGAAGATGAACAGTTACTGCAGATAAACACAAATGTAGAAGGTAAGAAATCACTTCCTGATTTTCCGCCTTTTATAGGTTATTGGGTCGTTTGAAATCGATGGCCAGGGTTGAATGGCGCGAATCCATCAACGGCTGAGATCTCGCGACTGTTGACTACCTTTTACTGACGTTGAATTCCGAGTTCCAATACCCGCGCGTGAGAAGGTAAACTATTTTTATGTCAGCCCAGTCGCACTATAAAGTAAGGCTATTGATGTTCAGCCGTACTTTACATTAAATGCGCTATGATGGCTATGTTAATCTAACTAACATGCTCAGGAATGTTTGAATTTATTTCAAGCATTCTCATTTAAGACACAAACACCTTCAGCTATATATGATACCTGCCAGCTGATGTCGGAATCAGCTGTGTTCCAATGTTGCGGCATATCATCAGCTGACTCGAGTTCGTCGGTTCAGCTGACTTCTGATGTCTATGATTGGCGATCCGCATATGAGATTCCCCCTTCATCTGAGCTTCCCCCTCAGATGGATATCTATCTCTTCACCTCGGCTGATTCCTCATCTGATGGATCCAACAATCCAATGAGATTGCATAACATCTTGAATTGTGCTTCGGGTAGAGGTTTGGTGAAGATATTGGCTCTCTGAATCTCAGTTGGAATCTTCTCCACATATACATCTTTCTTCTCAATATGATCTCGGATAAAATGATGTCGGATGTCGATGTGCTTCGTCCGAGAATGGTGAACAGGATTCAAAGAGATAGCAATGGCACTTTAGCTATCACAATGGATGGGAACCTGTCCAGTTGCGACTTCATAATCTCTCAGCTGTTGCTTGAGCCACAACACTTGCATGCAACAACTACCGGCAACCATATACTCTGACTCGGTTGTAGAAGTGGCAACACATGCTTGTTTCTTTGAAAACCATGAGACTAACTTGCTTCCCATAAACTGACAATGTCCAGATGTGGACTTCCTGTCCAACCGATCTCCGGCTAGATCCGCATCTGAGTATCCGGACAGTTGGATATTGTCGTCAGCTGGGTACCACAATCCAACATTAACAGTACCCTTCAGATATTTAATGATGTTCTTTGCTGCCAACATGTGTGCTTCCCTTGGCTGAACTTGGAACCGAGCACACACTCCAACCGCGTAAGATATATCTGGCCGACTGGCGGTTAGATATAGCAAAGAACCAATAATCCCTCTAGGTTGGGCTTCGGATGCTGATGCAGTTGGAGTGACATTAGCTGAAGTTCCCCCTTAAGATGAGCTGGGGTCCTCACATTCATCTTCAGAGGAACAAGGATCATCATCCTCGGTTGCCCATACCAATGGTTCAGCCAGATTCTTCTGCCTTAGAACCTGCGATCTGGTGAGAACTAGTGGAACATGTGGATCTGCTTGTTGTCCTTTAGCCTGTTCCCTGTACTCAAAAGTAGATTCATCAAAATTAACATGAGGTGTTATCTCCACAATACGAGAACTGTTGTTAAAAACTCTATAAGCTTTGATCCGAGTGGCATATCCGAGAAATATGCCCTTCGAAGCCTTGACGTCAAAAGTTTTCAACTGAGTCTTCCCATTGTTGTGAATATAACACTTAGAACCAAAAACGCATATGAAATATCAGGCTTCCTGCGTCTCCATAGTTCATATGGAGTCTTTCCCAACCGCTTGGTCAGAAGAGACCGGTTCTGGGTATAGCAAGCTGTGTTGATTGCCTCAGCCTAAAATCGCTTTGGCAGAGCTGAGCTTGTCAACATGGATGTTGCAGCATCCTTCAGTGTTCGGTTTCTTCGCTCGGCTACTCCATTCTGTTGTGGAGTACGCGTAGCCGATGTTTGATGAGTGATTCCGTGCTTCTTGCAGTATTCGATGATGGTTTCATTAATGAACTCAGTTCTACGGTCTGATCGGATAGAAATGATTTTCATCTCTTGTTGGTTTGATATCCGATCCATCAGCTTGGGTAGCTCATCTCGAGATATCTAACCAACAAGAGATAAAAATCATTTCTATCTGATCAGACCGTGGAACCAAGTTCCTCAATGAAACCATCATCGAATACTGCGAGAAGCACGGAATCACTCATCAAACATCGGCTGCTCGTACTTCACAACAGAATGGAGTAGCCGAGCGAAGAAACCGAACACTGAAGGATGCTGCTACATCCATGTTGACAAGCTCAGCTCTGCCAAAGAGATTTTGGGCCGAGGCAATCAACACAGCTTGCTATACCCAGAACCGGTCTCTTCTGACCAAGCAGTTGGGAAAGACTCCATATGAACTATGGAGACGCAGGAAGCCTGATATTTCATATTTTCGCGTTTTTGGTTCTAAGTGTTATATTCACAACAATGGGAAGACTCAGTTGAAAACTTTCACTAGATCCACATGTTCCACCAGCTTTCACTAGATCGCAGGTTCTAAGGCAGAAGAATCTGGCTGAACCATTGGTATGGGCAACCGAGGATGATGATCCTTGTTCCTCTGAAGATGAATGTGAGGACCCCAGCTCATCTCAAGGGGGAACTTCAGCTAATGTCACTCCAACTGCATCAGCATCCGAAGCCCAACCTAGTCCTGTTCGAGATATTATCCATGTTGAGGATCCAGACTCAACAACAGATAAATCACCAGTTCTGAAGATCCCAGCATCACCCACGGCTCAGGTTATCCCATCCTTTGAAATCACGGAACCGCCACTGTTGGAAGCAGAAGGAAGACGCAACAAGAGATGGTATGAAGATCATTCCAACGACAACATCATCGGAGATCCAGCCAAAGGTGTGCGTACTAGGAGCAGAGTTGCAAATCCAGATTCAACCGAGAAAGATTCCAGATCTTACGCCCAATATGCTGAGGAGTTGGCAGTTCTTGAGGAGTTCGAGCAAGTCGGAGATGTTGTCATGATTTCATGTTTCGTAGCTGATGTGCCAGAGCCGAAGCATGTTATAGAAGCTCTCAACTGTGTTCATTGGACAACAGTCATGCAAGAAGAGCTGAATGAATTTCTACGCAACTGTGTATGGGAGTTGGTAGAAAGACCAAATGGTGTTAAAGTCATTAGATTAAAGTGGATTTTCAAGAACAAGAGAGACGCCATTGGATTCATCGTGAGAAACAAGGCAAGGTTGGTAGCTCAGGGATATTGCCAACAAGAAGGAATTGATTTCGAGGATTCCTTCGCGCCTGTTGCAAGGTTGGAAGCCATCCGAATATTTCTAGCCTATGCCGCATTTCACAAATTCAAGGTTTATCAGATGGATATGAAGTGTGATTTCCTCAACGGTGATATTAAGGAAGAGTGGTGATGGAAGAGTGTATAAGTTGAAGAAAGCAATCTATGGATTGAAGCAAGCACCTAGGGCTTGGTATGACGCCCTATGTGGTTTTCTTCTGAACTCGGGGTTCAAACGAGGGTTAGTTGACAAAACACTGTTCACCATAAAAGTTGAAGAAGACATACTTGTTGTGCAAATCTATGTCGACGACATCATATTCAGTTCCAAGTCGGAGGAGCTGTGCGAGAAATTCTCAACTCTCATGAAGGAGAAATTCGAGATGTCGATGATGGGTGAGATGAATTATTTTCTTGGCTACAAGTGAAGCAGTCACCAAAAGGGATTTTTATTAATCAGTCCAAATATACAAAGGAGCTCATCGCAAAGTTCGGTTTGCAGACAAGTAAAACTATAAGGATCCCGATGAATACTAACTGGAAGATTGAGACCGGATCTGAGGGAAAACCCGTGGATGCCAGTAAGTATAGAGGGATTATTGGTTCTTTGCTATATCTAACCGCCAGTCGGCCAGATATATCTTACGCGGTTGGAGTGTGTGCTCGGTTCCAAGTTCAACCGAGGGAAGCACACATGTTGGCAGCAAAGAACATCATTAAGTATCTGAAGGGTACCGTAAATGTTGGGTTGTGGTACCCAACTGACGACAATATCCAACTGTCCGGATACTCAGATGCGGATCTAACTGGAGATCGGTTGGACAGGAAGTCCACATCTAGACACTGTCAGTTCATGGGAAGCAAGCTAGTTTCATGGTTTTCCAAGAAACAAGCATGTGTTGTCACTTCTACAACCGAATCAGAGTATATGGCTGCCGGTAGTTGTTGCATGCAAGTGTTGTGGCTCAAGCAACAGCTGAGAGATTATGAAGTAGCAACTGGACAGGTTCCCATCCATTGTGATAGCTCAAGTGCCATTGCTATCTCTTTGAATCCTGTTCACCATTCTCGGACGAAGCACATTGACATCCGACATCATTTTATCCGAGATCATATTGAGAAGAAGGATGTATCTGTGGAGAAGATTCCAACTGAGATTCAGAGAGCCGATATCTTCACCAAACCTCTAGCCGAAGCACGATTCAAGATGTTATGTGATCTTCTTGGATTGTTGGATCCATCAGATGAGGAATCAGCTGAGACGAAGAGATAGATATCCAATTGAGGGGGAAGCTCAGATGAAGGGGGAATCTCAGATGCGGATCGCCATCCGAAGACATCAGACGTCAGCTGAACAGACGAACTCGAGTCAGCTGATGGCATGCCGCAACATTGGAACACAGCTGATTCCAACATCAGCTGGCAGGTATCATTTATGGCTGCAGGTGTTTTAAATATGAATGTTTGAAATAAATTCAAACATTCCTGAGCATGTCAGATAGATTAAAATAGCCATCATAGCGCATTTAATATAAAGTACGGCTGAACATCAATAGCCTCACTTTATAGTGCGAGTGGGCTGACACAAAAACAGTTCACCTTCTCACGTGCACGTGTTGGAACTCGGAATGTGACGTCAGTCAGAGTAAGTCAACAGTCGCGAGATCTCAGCCGTTGATGGATTCGTGCCATTCAATCTTGGCCATCTATTTCAAACGATCCACTAACCTATAAAATGCGGAAAATCAGGAAGTGATTTCTTACCTTTTATACTTGTGTTTATCTGAGTAACTGTTCATCTTCGTCTCTGATTTTGTATTACCATTTTCGGCTAAGTTCTTCTTTTCTTCTCTCTATATATAAACTTCACTGGAATACAAAATGGCACCGAAAGCTTCATCGCAAGGAAAGAAGATGGCTTCATCAGGACAAGCACTTGTCCCTTCGACGTACGAGGAATCTTATGATATGATGATATCCAGAATCCACTTTGAGCAGATTCTGTCAAAAGAAGCACTGGACTCACCGGTGTTATCCCCTCTCGCCGATCTTCTCAGAGATAATCGTCTTCTTGAGTGGGCAACGCTCTTTCCCACCCATTACTCAGGCAACAGGTCGGAGAATTTTACATGAACCTGAAATACGAAGAGGGAGTAGGCCTCGTTTCAGAAATCTCTGTCGACAGCGCGACGTCCCTGCCAGAACTATTCGCCGTGTCACCATCTCCCTACCGGTTTCCGAGATGCTAAGCTCCATCATTCCACCGAATCTGACTGCCACGGACACCGTCGAGAACATCTCAGATGCAGATGCAGATCTATTTCTTGAGAATGCTCTTATCACCCCAGAAAGATTGAGGAGCAACCTGCAGCGAACAAAGTTGAAACCCGAGCATCGACTTCTGTTCGATGTTATATCCAAGGTTATCTTTGGATACAGCGGAGCTTTGGGAGATATCAGCCGACCCAAGCTCAAGCAGCAGATAGCTTTGGAGCACAAGCACAACATCAACTGGTTCCAGTACTTCGCACACCAGTTGACGATGGAGAAGCAGAAGATTTCAGAAACTACAAATGATTCCGGGGCAAAATTGTTGAGTGTTAAGGGAACCCTCAATTTTGGAGTCAAAATCTCTGCCCTGATACTTCTCGCCACGAAGGATCAGAACATGGTGTGGGAAGACTGTGAGAAGACACCAGTTAAAAGGCAGATGTTGTTCCCAACAGCCAAGAAAGCTCTTGATATGATTCGAAGTGTCTACACTCCAAAAGATAAAAGGGAAGCTGTGAAATCAGCTGTGGAGAAAGATACAGCTGAGGAGCAGATGGAATCTCAGCTGCCTCCAGCTGTAGGCAACTCTTCAAAATTGACAGCTGCACGCCGACTCAGAGATGAGTCAGATAAGAATAAAGAGGAAGAGCCGCTTAAGAAGAAGTTGAAGGTTCGTATCAAATAGTCAACTGCAAAACCAGCTGAGGAGGTACCATCTGAGTCGAGTCACTCAGTTGACGCGACTGATTTCGTAATCGTTCCTCACGTAAGTGGAATAAGGAAGGTGAGGTTTCCCCATCAAGGTAGGATAGAAGGGCTGGAAACCGATCCGGAAGATGAGTCGAACATGTCCTCGGATGCAGCTTCTTTATCCAAGGAATCCGAAGATGTTCTATCCTCCCCCACAGTAGGAACTGATGCCGCAAAGCACAGACAGGTTCTCACAACTGATCATCAGTCAGAAATTCCGAGCTCTCACTCGATGCCAACACTACGACCTCTTCTTTGGCCAATGTTGAGGAAACTCTTGAACCTATTCCCTATGAAAATCTCTCTCCTTCCCCCATTGACGAAGAAGCTGATCATCGAGCTGTCGCGCTGGAACATGAAGGCAAGTTGGTATATTGCTTTCAGAAGCTGATTGGTATGTTCCCCGAGGCGCGTGACATGTCCACCTTTGCCACGCTCGGAACTGAGCTGTTGTATCAATTCAACATCATTTTCAACCATTGGTATGTCAAGGAAGATACCGTCCGGATACACAGCTGGAACCAGCTCAAGGCAGATGAGTCCCGTCTGAGGGAATACTTCAAATATACCAGCCTCGAGGTTGCGTACAACAACAAGATCGCACTACTGACTCACCGTCTGGATATCAGCAAGGCAGGAGGAAGAGACACAAGGGAGTTGACAGCAGATCAAGAATTTGTCACCTTCCTTGACAACATGCTGGCCAAGTCTGCAGAATTCGTGGATGATATTGACGCAGCTGCAGCAGCAGCAAAGCAGGAGGAAGAAGAACTTCAACAGTATCTCGCCAATCGCCAAGTCATGGTTGATGTTGAACAGCCAGCACCATCTGAACAGCCAGCACCATCTGAACAGCCAGCACCATCTGATCAGCCAGCACCCTCCTCGGATGAAATATGCGAGCTGATCGCTGAGAGAGTCAATCAGCTGAGGAAGAAGATGATAGCCAACATCCAGCTCAACCGCGAAGAACAGCAGAGGATGATAGAAGCTCAGGATGAGAAACATAGGAAGCTGCTGGAAGAACATGATGCGATAAAGATGAAGCTGGATGACTTCTCAACATCCACCAGCAAAGACATCAATGACCTGAAGACAACAGTTCTTGGAATCAGATCAGACCTGAACGTGTTCAAGTCCATCTCAGAATCCAATCTTGCAAAATCTCAACAGACGCAAGACAAAGAATGGGATTCTCGGTTCGAACAAAAATGGGTTGAGTTCGTCACTTTTCAAACAGAAGTCACTGAAACCTTCACTGCGATGAAGAAAGCTGATTAAGAGCATCGTGATAAGGAACTGGCGAAGAAGGTTGATGTGGAATGTGCTGTAGATGAACTCTTCAACCGGATTCAGCATGCTGAATAAAACCTCACTTCTCTGGAGGGCTCAGTCGCAAGCCTTATTGCTGATGCCAAAAAGGGGGAAGATGAGATGCAAGCTGAAGAAGGGATGACAGCTGGAAAGGAATCTTAGCTGAAGAAGACCGAGCTGAAGAAGACAGCTCCGAAGAAGTCCGCTTCGAAGAAGCCAACCGACAAGAAACAAGAACAGCTGAAATCTATTGTTATCGGAGAAGAAGAAATGGCTAAGGACATGGAGCAGGCGAAGAAGTATGGAGTTTCCTACAACTCCATATCTGAGATTGCAGCCGAGATCGATGCTGAACTCGACGGTATTACAACCGAAGAGTGTATTGCTGCTGCTAAAGCTATGGATGTCCCGGAGAAGGATTACATGAATCCGGAATGGGTGAAGAGATTCGCGGTCAACCAAGCAACAAAAGTTAATAAGTTCGAGGAAGAGCTTGCCAAGGTTACCAATAACTTGGATAGAAATGTTGCCTCCCGAAGTCGACGACGCATTGAGAAACATCAAGTGAAGGCTGAAGCAAAAATGAAGCAGCAAAGACTGCCGAGAAAGATCAAGCTCCAGCGACGCTTCAAGCATGTTGATAAATGGATGCCGGAAGAATGGAATGATGATTGGGAATCATTCAAACAAGAATTTGTGAATGATTTCTACTACAGGAAGGTGTTCGCAACTGAGGATTCAAGAAGAGCATTCAAAGAAGCCCTAACTGAGCTTCACTCTGGGGATCCGGGCATGTTCAACCAGTTCAGACGAGCTATGATTGATGCAAAGCTGGACATGAATACCGTCCATGTCCCTTAGAAGGTTACATATCTTCCTCCATTCATTCCAGATACAAGAAATCCTAACAGGCAGAAGATCGCAGCTGAAGCCAGAAAAGTCTGTCAGGAACATGGAGTGGATATCTCGAAGGAATCAGATGCCAAGAGATAAATTTTTGTCAGGATTTTCGGCAAGTATGGGCTGAAGTATTAGCCGAGATAGAGTTTTTGAGCCACTGATGTAATTGATGTCTATGCATATCTGTGTAAACACATCAGTTGTAATGAAAACTTTCATCATACATCCGATTCATCTTGACGTACAATTTTCCAGTTGTCCAAGCTCTGAATCGCAAAGTTATTTCAATACCATGTTATAACTGTGCTAACTCTTTGATGTCTAACCTTATAGACTGTCTAGAATTTCAGCTGAGATTATAGATAGGTCAGTGGGGTTTAGATCAGTAGGGTTTTGGCATCATCAAAAAGGGGGAAATTGTTGGGAAATTTAGTAAAGTTTTGATTGATTCCAAAACCATCAGACCCCAACCGAGTAGATGTTGCCATATCCTAATGTTAGTATTTAGGCTCGCTGTTTGAGCAATGTTCAGATTTTATCTTTACAGGACTCCAGCTGAAGACGGCAACATAGCTATACTCGGATAGAACTACAGATGGAAACTTGGATGTGGAACATCAGATGTAAGAAATACAATTGAGCGTTCAAGCCAATTGTTCGGATGTGGAACATCAGATGTAAGAAAGACAATTGAGCGTTCAAGCCAACCGTTCGGATATAGAACATCGGATGAAAGAAAACATCTGAGTAATCAACTGTTCGTTAGATGTGACAATCCACCTGATCAGATGGAACATCAGTTGCAGGACTCAATCTGATAAATCGACAACATGAAGTTCAAGGCAACTGAGGGTTCAACTGTTCCTCTTCAGACAGAATGTCAGATGAAGGTAGCGATCAGATGGAACATCAGCTGAAAACCACTCGGATGAAGATCAAACGTCTCAACCGACTAACCAATGTTGAAAGACAAAGGTTGAAATTTGAATTTCAAATAGGAAATCACGTGAAGGTTTGACGTTCTGTCATTACCTCATTTAGCCCAACACAAGGTTGTCTCAGAAGGAAAGCAAAAGTTCACAGTTGCCAAATCGGGAAAATTTGCAGAGATGAGAGACAAGTCATCGCTTTCACAGAACAGAGATCAACGGCTCTTCTAACGACTAGTTGATCCTCACCGCCTATAAATAGAGATATTCATTCATTCATCAAGACAAGAGACACAAGAGCAAAAGAACGACGTTATACTGTGCACAAGCTAAACTGCAATTATTCTCTTTCTAAGAACATCACCAGCTGAGAGTTCATAGAGAGTTAGAATCTGTTTTGGTGTTTTCGATCTTAGTTTGAGTCTTCCTTTGTTCAAGCTTAGATCCTAGCTCACTTCTTTGTTAGAGCTAGTAGTTGGAAAACTCATCCTTATACACATCCCCTAAAAAGGTTGTTAGGATCCTGCTCTTCCCGAAATTGAGTAGAAAGGTTGATAAGTACCCGCAAACTTATCTGTACGGTTGCAAAGCCCGCGTAAGCTTTGTGGTAGCTGTCCTAAAGAATTTGGACTGAGTTGTGTGGACTCACAACTCCCCGTGGATGTAGGAATTCTCTCCGAACCACGTAATTCCTTTGTGCTTTTGTGTTTTCTGTTCAGTTACTTTCTGCATATCTAACTGTCCAACTAACCAGCACTCAAAACTGCATCTTTACATTTCAACTGATTTGGTTG